>JAUMHI010000020.1:853154-870644 GCA_032359435.1 Enteromius unitaeniatus
GCTGTGCGGCTGTGGGCGCTTGACTGCCATCCTCATCTACTAGCTCGCTTCTCCAGGCTGAGTGTGCAGGGCAGAGATGATTTCTCGATCCAGTCTGCCTGATACGGATTGAGGCTCCTTTCAACCAGTGGCTCGCTGAGGTCTTTTGTTTGTTTTAATTTGTTATTTTTTTTATTTTTGGGGCCGCTGTTGAAACGGACTGGTTTTTCTTTTTGAGGCTGCCGTTTAACTAACTGTTTCCCTGAGAGCGCCTGTGGACTGTTATTGTCTCTGGCTGTGTTTTGCTTTTGTTTTTAATTATTATTATTTATTTTTTTTAAAGGAAAAAGAAAAGAAAAATATTTTTTTGAAGTTTATGCAGCCGTTACCCAAAGCCATTTATTTTTCTGAAGATTCTGTTTCCCCGATGCTGTGGATGTTACATGCTCTCTCTGCCCTGCTGTGTCAAAAATAAAGAAACTTAAAACTTTTAAACCGCATTTTAATTCCGCCTGCATTCCTGACATTTGGCTTTTCTTAAATGTGTGTATATTTTATTAGGGCCTGAGCCAATAGGCCGAGAGCCTTATTGTTTTTCTAAGGATTATTATTAGTGCCTGAGCCACTAGGCCGAGTGCCCTTTTCTTTTTCTGAGGATTAATTTTTCCCTCGATTATCCGGGGCTTTTTCGGGACCTTAACATGCTCAAAAACTCTTGAAAATCGCCACACACATTGGAGTCGGTCATCAGGATGTTGCAGAGCCTGGGACCTGGGCATGACACAGGGGCTCTATGGCGCCCCGTGGAACACATATAGATCTCATTGAGCTGTACAACATTTCGTGCTGACAGTCAGTGCTCTGCTCAACAGGACGTCCGTTTTTCAGGGCTGTTTAAAAAGCGCATTCTCTGGAATGTGAAATACTCTTGTGAGGTTTTCCAAATGTTTGCCTCGAAACTCTGTGAACTTGATCTCAAAACATTGTGGATGCTAAATTGGGAAGGGATTTTTGATATCTTGAACAGTTTGCCGATTTGACCCCCTACATGATCTTAATCCAGCATTTATACGATTCAGACAATTATATTTTCAAGGACAGGAGGAGACGAGCATAACTTGTCTGATCTCGAGATAACACGCAATCACCCACAGCGGGCGTGATGACGACTGACATCATATGCGGTTTTGCACAGGCAGAGGCCAGGTGTGCACAATGGAAGTGACGCGTTCATTTTTTTCCATGCGCATTTCAGCTTTACAGATTGGCGCAAGCGCACAATATTTGTCTCGCATCAATTCACATCTATTATTACTAAACAAACAATACAATAGTCACATCTAAAAATATATAATTTATGTAATTTTTTAAATGTTTAATGGTTTAATTTTTTTTCTTTACATTATTACATTATTTTACATTTCATTTCGTGTCTTATTTAACTGCTATTTTACTGCTGTTTGAAAACCTGTTTTTCAGGGGTAAATCTTAAAAAAAAAAAAGCTGTGTGAGAATTGTGATCTTTATTCTAAGAAAAAAAATTGTGATTCGTTTGTGATTGTGACCACAAACGTCATGGGTTTGTTCGCTGTATGATGTCACTATTAGGAGTCAAAGATTTGCTTCAAACTTCATCAAAATAATGACTAAACAAAGCCGATGTAAAGCTATTGATGGAATATCGATACCATAAATTAGGGCAGAGCGATTTGGCCCAAAATCTAAACTCGATTACGATTAATGAACGATTATTTTATTTATTTTAATTTTTTGCCCTCATAGTTCACGGACAAATCTTGTACAGTAAATATGCTCACATAATACAAGTGAGAGATTTTTGAACGAAGAGTGCATTACTTGATTTTAAAATAATTGAAGGAAACACTCACTATCACTTCTATCTATGATTATTTATTAAACATCGATGTTGAACAACTGAAATTAAAGCACACATTGCCTAAAACTAAGTCACAGTCACTTTGTTGTTATTAGAAAAAGTAAAAATAAATAAAACTAATTATTTTCAATGTTTTTCTTATTAAAAGTAGAAAATAAGCAGTATCTCTTCTAAACAAAATAACTATAAATAAATCCTTTAAATAATATTTTAAACAGTGCATTTCTTGCATCTTCTGTAAACAAATATTTTAATGTGCAATGTATCAATGTAAACTGCAGATTGTTGTAATGAAAATAGAACTCTCCTAAACACGGTTACATGAGGTTATCGTAGTGATCTTGTCATGTCACTATATGAACATGAATTTACTCAAAGTTCTTAAGAAACACGAGCATGCTAACCTTTTCGGTTTATGTCTTGTACAGTGCAGGAAAAATGTGATCGCATCGGCGCAGTGTATCTTCTGTCGAGAGTTTTAACAAGGTGTTTAAACCCGCTTTGCTCCACTTTAGCCAAGGGAGTCAAATCCTTTGCGGAGTAAAGAGACTGGATGCGCCTGGCAGAAACCATTCCCATGACGTGAATTCGCATTTGCTGTGAAGCGAATTTCACACGTGAATGAAGAGAGTAAACTTAAAATGTCCAAGCATCCAACTATGCATGAATTGCGTGATTTATTTGTGCAAATCGCGTCTGGTGTGAACGCAGGGTAACGTAACGGAGCGGGTCAAGCGACTCCACACGCGGTATTATTTTTAAAGGGAAAGTAATCTAAATAATCGACCTGGAAAAATTGTATCGATTATAGGTTCTGAATGTCGATTACAATTACTTTTTGATTAATCGCCCAGCCCTACCATAAATGCTGTTGCCATAGCAATGTGCTAAACTTAACATTTGTTTTCTGTGTTTTTAGAGTTACATGAATACACTTACGGGATACACTTATTATTATTAATGACACTGGCAAAATCGTCTCACACATTGGAATCTGCGGTCCTTAGAATGGGACCAGGGTATGGCAGAGGGGCTCCCCCTGGAACACAGTCACAAAACTTGATGTATAGCTCACACATACCTGCACGTATTCATATGAAACTCTGTACACATATAGATTTCATTCAGCCGAACAACTTTTACACTGCATGTCATAGGCTCCACCCAACAGGAAGTCTGCAATTCAGGGTTGTTAAAAACTTGCATGGAATTTTGTAAAATTTTCTGAGGACTTCCACAGGATTGCCACCAATCTCTGCTAAATTGTGAAGGGATTATTGATATCTCGGTTGATATTGATATCTACAGTTTGCCAGTGGCGAATCGATAAAATTATGGCAAGAAATGAGAAAATCCACATACATTTTTAGATTTTGATCAAACCTCAGGGATGTATTCGCTGTGTGATGCCAATTGCATAGATGTGACTATTAGGAGTCCAAGTTATAGCACCACCAACTGGCAGCAGGAAGTGTGTCGTTTTCAGAATGCTTTGAATTTAGCATCTTATTTTTACTCAATTTGCTTCAAACATTGTTTCTGAGGCAGATAACATGCTTGGAATTACATGAAACTTAATACACACATCAGTATTAATGATTAGACACTAGCAAAAGCTCACAAATGGGTGTAGAGGAGGCACTATAACGCCACCTTTTGTGAAAAGTGGGGGGTTAGTTTTTCCTACAGTCACCAAACTCTGTATATATGTTGGTCTTATCAAGACAGACAACTTTCTAATTTCTATTCATTAGCTACAACCAACGAGAAGTTGGCTATTTTTATTTTAATGTGGGATTTTGGATGTAAACAAATTCATACACTCAAAAAAATATTCCCCAACACTGTTCAGTATTTAAAAAAAATAAATAAATAAAAATAATTTAACACAATTATGTTTGGTTCCCTATTTAAACAACTGCATTATGTTAAACTGACTTGAAACCGTTTTGTTTTGTTTCAACTTAATATTTTCATTTTGAAAAAACATAAATGATTTTAATTGGGTAACTAGAAATTGGATTTCCCATTCCCATTATCCTTTGCACAGGGCGGGATAAGGATAGTAAATCTTGAAATAAAATGTTATTTTAGGCATTCTTATTCTTATTAGATTATAAAACTGGGAGACTTGTTAATGTTTAATGCTCTTATGTTTGTATTTAAATTACCTTATTTTAGTATTTTTGGGGGTAACCATTGTGGTAAAGTGTAGAGCATGTGCTTAGGGACCTGCTAACGTTAATCAAAGTTGTTTTAATAATAATAATAAAAAATACTTTGGGCATGCTGTGGATGTATCAAAACCAACTTACGTTATGCATAACAAGTTGGATATGCATAACAATGCCTACAGTTAAGTTAATCAAAAGAAAATTTCAGTGTAGAAGGATGTCTTCCTATTAATTTATTTTTCGGTTAAATGTTTTATCATTTTCTTTAAACTATATTTGATTAAATTGAGTTGAAACAGCTCAATTAAATTTAATCGCATTAATTTCTTTTTATGAGTTGGGGCTACACATATTTATTGGATGGAAATCCTGCCTTCAATTAAATTGAGTTTATCCAATGAACAATTTTTTGAGTGTACACTTCCAAGATGAAAAAAGTAATTCACACCAAACTTTGTCAATATGAAGACAATATACTGAAGATGTTAAATTGCGAACTGATTTAGGCAATCTCGAACAGTGTTGAAATGGCAGTTTATTAGAGTAATACTACTATAGATCTTTAAAGTGCATTATCCAAACTCTTCAAAACTTTTTACTAACAAAAAAAAAGTCATTCTAATGAAGTATGGTTAGTTTCATAACTTTATACACAGGGACTTTTAAGGGAAAATTAAGATTATTTATCAGATTAAATAATGACAAGTTGTGGCTAGATAATACCATGAATGAACACTAGACGGAGGTGCAGGATTACCAATCCTCTGTGTGTCACTGTGAAATTTAATGCACAGAATCAATTACAATTTATATTTCAACATCTCTGACTGATAGGATAATACATTTTTAAGTCTGACTCTTTACTGCTCAATTCACTTAATTAGAATAAGAAACAAATGCATAAAATAAGTTAATATTTTAATGGTAAGATAGTTTTATATAATTATTTTACAAATTCTTTACATATCATTTAAAATAAGTTTTCAAAGTATTTGAAGATCATAAAAATGCATTAACTAATACTACTCAAAATGAACAATGTATTTTACATCATAAAACACTACATCATTGCATCATTTGCTCTCCTGCTTGCCGGACACAGAGCGAAGCACACACATTCAGGAGCGGTCTAGTAGATCTTACACAATTATATAGCTTATTACAATTTTGTTTTTTTACGGTAATAGCGTCATAAAATATGATGACATACATTCAAAGCTTCATTGTAAAACCTCGATACAAGCATTAAATGTAAATATGATATGCCAAAAATAGCATTCAGTTCAGTCCAGTATGAACAGTCAAAATGACTGGCTATTCTAGTAGTTATAGAATTTTGGTAGTTCTAGTGTTAACTGACAAGATTATGTTTAAAAAAATTCTTTAATTTAACTGTGCTTAAGTATGAGCAACATTAACACGGAGAGCTGCCTATGGGCTTATGTGGCATATGTAAAAAATGTGTAAAATTGTATACGTTTGGTAAAAATTGTAAAACTGGAGAAAATTGTGAAATGGAGATAAACAGAGGGGCTGAGATTTTTTTTTTTTTTTTTTTCCCTCTCCCTCAGAGTTGGTGTAAAACAGTAGTGCATGGATTTATGAGTGAATTACATCGGGTGTGAAAGCTGTGCACTTTCACCAGTCCTCTCCAGTTAGTGTCTAATTCCACAAAATTTGAGCTTCAACAGATTAGGGCTCTGTCTGATTATTATCATTATTATGAATAATTATTCATTATGTATTCCCATTTTAAAATACAAATTCATTGTTATAAGCCTACAAAAAAAGTAAAAGTAGTTTTGTGTAGCATGGTGTATAGGTAAATCACATTAGATAGTGTATTAAAGGGTTAGTTCACCCAAAAATTACAATTACAAATTGTAATCTTTTTTAAACATTAATTACTCAATCTCAATTCATTCGAAACCCATAAGACCTCTGTTTATCTTCAGAAGACAAATTAACATATCTTTGATGATATCAGAGAGCCATCTGATCCTCCATAGACAGCAGCACAACTGAAATTATACCAGATCCAGAAATATAGCAACTTGTCAAAGAGAGTGATGTAATTTTCTCGTTATCTTCAGCTGGGATGTAAATAAAGACAATAAAGCCTTTAAAGTATTGTAATGATTTGCGTAGGCAGATTCATTCAAGGACCGCAAAAAACATCCCAGCTGAAGATAGTAAGGAAATTGCGTTCCAAAAGACCAAATAATGGCACACACGTGCTCTGCCTACTCTTAAGTCTCCCACTAACAAGGACATAAGGATGATCAGTTTGATTTGTAAAATGCCTGTAAACCGTTCGGTACACACATCGTTGCATGCCTAATATATATAGAGAGAGAGAGAGAGAGAGAGAGAGAGAGAGAGAGTGACTTGGAGATGTTGCTCCCTTGGCTGAACCGGGAAAAAAAACTCTTTGACCTTGCGTCAAAGGTGGAGTTTCAGAACGTACCCACCAATTGCGTAAACCGCATCAGTCCAATGGTTGCTCAATGGTGTTTAGGAGCCAAAACAAACTCCCCAAAAAGTTTGGTGAGCCGATTCTCACAGGTTATTTCATTTTCAAGAGCTGCCTACATTTTTAATTTTCAGATGTTTCTCATAATACTTTGTAGAATGTACAAGGCATTTAGTTCGGTTCTGAAAAACAAGCATGAAAAACAAAGCTTAAATTCAAGTTTTGAATGGTTTAAGATATGGCATAAAAAAGCTCCCTTTATAATAATTAAAAAGTTGTCACCCATCTAGTTCATTGTGATCTTATAGCAAATCAAGCAATCTCTCTCTGCACTGCATAGTGAATCTATTTACAGCTCAGCCTACATAAGTCATAATATAACATATATAATGCAAAAGTCAACAGACTAATCTGTTTTAAAATAGAACTTAATCAATTTGGGTTATTATACAGGTTGTTATTGTTTTGGTCAATGTCTGTTTCTGAGATTATAAAATGAAATGCCCCCAAAATGAAGATTTTTTTTTTCTTTTGTCAATGGCCCTGCCCCCCACTCCATGGTGATACTAGTATTATTTGTACTGTTGTGATTTATCAGTTCTTCTTTTGCATGACCATGTGCAACAATGCACAAAATATATAAAAAGAATAAAAAATACAAAATAACAGACATTTATAAAAAATATGGAAGCATATGTGTAGCAAAATTATATTTGCAATGCAATATTCAAAATGGCAATGTATTTCTTATTTATATTTACATTCCCATTACCTCACATGTGGAAAGTTTGGTGCAGAAGGAAAACTTCTATATTATAAAAATAATATTATTTACATTTGCCATTTACAACAGTAAACTTAATATGTAAATTGCATACAAATTTAATGCTGTATAAGTTGCAAAAGGAAAATGTATAACCCAAATTGATCTGATATGTGTAACATGTCCAAGCAGAAATAGTAGCAAAATTATCATTTAAATGTTATTTGTCCGAAATGCATTTCAACTAACAGTTAGGACACTTGGGGTTGTATTTTCATCATGACGTCGTGGGATATTTGTAGCAAAATTCAGTGCGTCTTTGAAAATGCATTCCAAGCTGACCACGCCCACCCTCCGTCAATCATTGCTTCAAGGTGGGGGATTGGCGGAAGCGTGTTACGTCTATATAATTCAAAACATAGCAGCTGGAAATATAAAGTGCACAAATATATTTGCGGCTCACGTGACAAATTCTGCAACTAGGTCTGTCACCTACATACGCGTACAAATCTTCTAAAACGCCACTATTTCTTTCTTCACGCTATGTTTCAAACGATCTAAATGTAACACGCTTCCGCCAATCCCTGCCTTGAAGCAATGATTGACGGAGGGTGGGCGTGGTCAGCTCGGAATGCATTTTCAAAGACGCATTGAATTTTGATACAAATATCCCACGGCGTCATCATAAAAATGAAATTGTAAGTGTCCTAACTGTTAGTTTAAATGCATTTTGGACAAATAACAGGCGTACATGGTGCGATTTTTGAGGTCGTACAAGCTCGCATGCGATTTTCGTCTCTTCTCATATGGTCGGGGCTTGTATGGTGTGAGAAACTATGAGACGAGTTCCTTACGAGCACTTCCCGACCTCATGATAATTTTTAAACATGTCAAAAAACATGGGAGCTGTCGAATTGAAAGAGTGACGTGTGTGCTGTTGAACGAGCCGATTAGTTGAGCAAACTGGAAATGACCAATCAGAAGCTAAAAAAGAAACCACAGAAATAGAAAGATGAACATGGCAGTGCCACAGAGAATTTGGACTGTCGAGAAAGAGGACAAACTTGCTGAAATCCGCAGGTTTTAAAATAGTGCCGTGTACCACTGCATCCATAAACAAAGTCACTCGTGACATGTGCGTGGCCATACGATCTTCCGACTGTCCGAATTTACACCGTGTATGGCAGCCTTTATACAGCATTAAAATTAGTATGCAATTTACATATTAAGATTACTGTTGTAAATGGGAAATGTAAATAATATTATTTAATTTTCCTTCTGCACCAAACTTTGCACATGTGGGGTAATGGAAATGTAAATTTAAATAAGAAATACATCGCCATTTTGAATATTGCATTGCAAATTTAATTTTGCTACACATATACTTCCATATAAAAACAGATGTGGAAAACAGCATAGTGATGATAAAGTGATACAACATTTAGTGTAAAGCCTGTGCCTGTAACTGTACATTGTTAGTTGCTACTTTAAAGAAAAAAAAAAAGAAAAGAAAAAAAAAAAATATATATATATATATATAAAATGTTTAAAGAATTTTTTTTTAATTTAAACCTTAAATCTACACTTCTTCAGTATTAAAGATGTTATTGTTTAATTTAAAAAATATTGATTTGGTGTGAAAAAACCTTTTCCTTTCTTTTTGTTCATGACAGATTTAACTTTATTTATTTATTTATTGTTTTAGGCTCCATTCCAGAATTCATCTCAACCAGCATCACGGCATGCTTTCCTCCCTCACACTGGACAGAGATTCTTCCACCATGGAAAACCTCATTAACTTCTAAAAGTATGATCTTAACAAGGTACCAGGCTACCGAAGACTATTTTCTGAGGCTCACTTCAGAGAGCTGAAATGAACCCACTTCATTTAATTTTTTTTCTTTTTTTCCCCAACATTGTAAAATTGTCCCATGCAGCAAATATTGCTGGTTTATAAACATTGTTGATAATAAATAATAATGAATGGTCTTACACTTGGTTTTCTGAGAAAAAAGGTGCTACTTTGTCAAAGAATCGACATACAAAACACAAACTCAAGAGCCAAAGGTTAAATAAGCAGTAATTTCCCTGCAGTATCCTTGTAAAACATTTTTCCAAATTTGGTAAGAAATCGCTATATCTGTATTTTAACTTAAAGTGTTAATAATGCAAATAAGACTCCCACATTGCATAAATATTTTACCAAACAGTTAGTTTGTCTTTTAATGCCTTTTTTGCTGTTTACTAACAGCAGCCAATATTGTCAGTATTTTACAACACCAGAATGCATCACAAACAGAAATAAAGACATGATTTATATTTGCTCTTTTTAATATTTGGTTGGGTTGTCTTATTAGAAACAAATTGATATATATTTGTGTCTTAATCACAGTATTAGAACAAACAAAAACTCACTGGAGTCAGGTCAAGGGTAATGAGCAAGACTGTCTATCAGGCCTGCATACAGCTGATTTTAAAGGGAGAAGTACCACTTTTTCAAAATGTTATTAAACCCTCAAACTTAAAAGACAAGAATTGGGGTACTTGATTGTTTGTCTTTCATACATGGACAGCAAGCATTAAGCAAAGCAGGTCAAGACTGAGTACATTATAGGCAAACATATTTGTCTATTTCAAAAGATAAGGCTAATGGAACCTCTTTCCACTTCAGAGAATACTCAGCCAAAACTGGAGAAATTGTAATAAAATGGTGATGCTGGCTGCCCCTGTGTTTTTAGTATCATTAGGGGAGTGGGAGTGTGGGAAGAAAGGGGGAGGAGAAAAAAAGTGATCCAAAATCTTACTGCGTCATTCATCTATATACACCAAGCTGTGCAATAGTCACCCCCTGCCAAGGGTATTTTGCTTAAAGCTACTGGAAGATAAAAGGGAGGTTAAGCAGAGCACCTAGTCCAGTATTGAAGACACAAAACTGCACCCTTTTTATCATGTAATTTCCTTTGTATCTGTCCTTTACAAGAGATTCTACACTTGTTTTTGTTCCCCCTCCCTTTGCACTATGATTGCTCAGAAATAAAATTAACCACATAACAGACCTCTTACAGCTATTTACCATTGTGTTTTAAGTTAGCAAAGAACATGGGGGATAGTTATTTTAAAATTAAAACCCGACACACTCACACTCCCCTCCCAGACCCAAAAATAAATAAATAAATACAAATAAAACCTTTTCCCCACACCAGCAGTTCATTAATCCTGTCTGCTGTTCATATATCCATTTGTTATTTATTTCTTATGTACCTTTTGTTTCTGAAAAATGTTATTTTGTTTGGAACATTTTGATTTTTAAATAAATGTATTTTCTAGGTTTTAACTCTCATATGGGCTTTAAAAAAAAAGAGAGAAATAAAGAATGAAAAAGAAAGAAGGAGGGAGAATAGCATTGCTGAGGTCTAATTCTGTCATATCCAGGTCCAATGCATCTTGTCAACCCCTGAAAGGAAGAAAGAAGTACAGGCAGGAGTGAGTGAAGAAGGGGTGATAAAAGTAACATAAGAAAGGAAGTAGAAGTAAAAAAAATAATAATAATAAAAATTAAAGATGAAGCTAAAGGTAAGTCCATATACATAACACACAAATGTGACCCTGGACCACAAAACCAGTCATAATTGACACTTTTTAGAAATTGAGATTTATACATCCTCTGAAAGCTGAATAAATATAAGCTTTAAATTAATGTATGGTTTGTTAGGATAGGACAATATTTGGGCGAGATAACCATTTAAATATCTGGAAACTGAGGGTGCAAAACAATCGAAATACTCAGAAAATCTATTTTAAAGTTTAAAGTCTATTTTTAAATTTTCAATGTTCTTAACTTAAATGTTGATTTGTAATAAGCATTGCTAATATATTTACGGTAGAAAACTTACAAAATATATTCTTGGAACATGACCATAATATTCCAATGATTTTTGGCATTTTTGGATAATTTTGACACTAGTGACTTTTGTGGTCCAGGGTCACAAATAGGAGGAAAGCTTGTAAAAATCTTCAATCAAAATATGACAGTCCAAAACAAGCGTTCTATATAAATGTAGACAGGCAGTCTACAGAAAGAATTGTGTTCTCCATTACTAAACAGAGTCTGAAATAATTGCTTTGGTATCTGCCATTCATTTAAGTCAAAGTGCACAATATGTTGAGGCGCTTTTCCACTGAGTGGTACGACCCGGCACTGCTCAGTTCATTTTGCGTTTCCACTGCAGTTTAGTACTTGCTTTAGATTATTCACAAGTAGTTGCTCCGCTTCTACTGCCATAACTCCTTAAAAAAAAAAACTCTCATTTCACATAGCCCCATCAAGCTCTTGCTCAATTCGCTGTACTTCTCAACAGACCACAAAAAATATTTTGGTTGTTAAATGAAGGTGCGTTTGTTCAAAACAGCTGTTTTTGTTCCTCTGCTGGCTGTGCTATTTGTGAAGTGTTATTTCACCCAAAAATGAACAATCTGTCACTGATTGCTCACCCTCATATGTCGTTTCAAACCCGTAAGAGGTTCGTTCATCGTCGGAACACAAATTGAGATATTTTTTTGATTGTATCAGAGAGCCATCTGATCCTCCATGGACAGCAATACAACTGAAATTATGGCAGATCCAGAAAAGTAGTAAAAACACCTGTAAGACACTTCATGTGCCATCAGTGGCTCAACAAGTTGTGACGCTAGGAGAATATAATTTTTATATACGTTTTTATTTTTGTGCATAAAAAAAGAAACATAATTCAAATATTATTCTTCTCCAGTGACTTGTTTCACACCATTTTAGAGAGTATCACAATGTAAGTGTACAACTTCCACTAGGCGTAAACAACTGGAGAGTACGTACACGTGTATGCTCTCTCCCCCCCCCCCCAATCTAAACAAGGCTGATTACATCAAATATGTTAAAGATTGTGTACACATTGTCAGAGAAGAATGGTTAATGAATGTTAAATTGTTATTTTTATTTTCTTTGCACAAAAAAAAAAAAATCTTCTCATATCACGGCAAAACTGAAGTTGATCCACTGATGTCACATGCACTGTTTTACCGGTGTTTTTACTAACATTTCCAATTTCCATTGTATTGCTGTCTATGGAGGGTCGGATGGCTCTCTGATATCATCAAAATTATCTTAATTTGTGTTCCAAAAAAGGTCTTATGGGTTTGGAAGGACATGAGGGTGAATATTTAATGACAGAATTTTCATTGTGATGATTGTATGCTTGGAACCTGTTCCCAGTAGAAAACCCCCCAAAAGTGAACTTTATAGTGCCAAACCATGCATTGGAAAAGCACCCCTCCATTAACTCATCAGATATGGGTAATATTAACACACAATTGTTTATAGTACTTATTAAAAAGTTATTTTACAATACAGCATATTTAATTCTTACTGTTTAGCCAGTAGAGAAAAATACAAAATAAAAATCCAGAAATTCTATATACATCTTAGTCACTGCTTTTACATACCAGATACATCAAGCAGTCCTACATCTGTGTTACAGAAAAGCACCAGTGTGCAAACAGCAAACCGTTATATGTAAAGTGGGTTTCAGTTGTAAACCTTGTTAAAAACCATTTTATGTGCATTATTAAACATCCAGGATCGATTACTGATCTAGACAAAGATAAATAATTAAAAAAAACTATAACAATATTATTCCAAAGATTGTGTCATGGTAAAGTTAAAAGTAAACATTTGAATAAATGCTTTGCTGGCAGCACACTGGTGAGGTACAGTGGCTCCGGGCCTAGTTTGCAGAGGAGTATGCGCACAGCAGTAGAGCTCCATATACCTGCTGTGTTTTTATTTAGCCATGGCTTTGATGGCTACTGCAGCTTCCTCATTCATAGCTGACAGGACAGTGATCTGCAAAAAAAACATGAAGAGGATACACTATTAATGTTTGCCAAGTGATCTTTGGATAGGTGGCTGATTTAATGACACTTACCAGGATTTCCTCACCGGCATCAAACTTGCTTTCTATCTCTTTGCCCAGGTCTCCTTCTGGCATTTTTAGGTCTTCTCTGACCTCACCGCTGTCCTGGAGCAGAGACAGGTAGCCATCCTGTATGCCAATAAGCTAAAAAGCGGGAAAATTGCGAAGCACTGTAAGATTAACTTCCAGCACATCTGTGTGTAATATTCCCAATTGCATACCTGGTAGTCCATTCTTTTAATGTTAGGGACATCCATGTTGTGGGTTGAGGGACAGATATCTTCATACTTTTTGCCAGAGAAGATGTCAATGCCCACCATGTGAACCTTTAAACAAAATAAAGGGAAGCATGGGGTTTATTTTACTGCTGCTGTCTAAAATCAGCTTACTTCATTTCGTCCGCCTCATCCCTCACTAGTGTGAATGAACTGCTTCCCTTTCACATGCACCTAATTTATAATACCTTGTATAGGGAGAACCATAATCCATGTAATTCCACAGTTAACAACAATACAATGACTGCTAAATACACTGTTTTACTACGCATTTATTAAAATGAAAATGATGTGCACTAGTCTAGCCAAGTTGTCAACTGCTATATTCTTCTACTTTGTCAGAGACCATCACTCACCTTGGCATGTCCATGTTTGCCAGTCTTAGATGTGGACATTTCCACAATCTTGCATGGTCGACCTTTTAGCACCACAAAACCATTTTTCCGCAGGGCAGAGCATTGCATCGGGTAGGTAGCAGAGGCACCAGCATCGCCTGTCGTGAAGTCCAGGTCAGCATCCGCCATGTTTTATCTACGGATTGAGGAGCCAATAGGTACAGTGAAGAACATCTTCCCATTTTTTAACCAAACAGACCAGTAGAAAATAAACCATTCATCAAAATGTAACATATTGTTAATTCCCTGAAACACATTCCCTTTCTGGTTCTTAGAGAAATTCAAATCAAGTGTAAATGTAATCATTAAAACTCAGCGCTGTCATTCATTAATTGTAGTCTCATGGCTCCCTGGGTTTGCAGAAGCTATATAAGGCAACAAATGTATGGCACCTGTGAACTGAACTTGGTCAGCTGTTGTAAATGTTATAAAATATGAATAATTGTCAACAATAACAATCGTCATTAAACGGCTAGATTACATTTTTGAGTAGCTTTTCATTATTCAGTGTACTGTGCGCAATTGTGGTCTGCAAATATTCACGTGGGAAGGGCCCAAACGTCAAGTGAGATCTGGTCATACACATCCCGATCCTTGAAGCCATTTAAATCAACATTCAAAATGCTAATACATCCGAATTCCACTTTTGAAGAAATACTAGATTAAAATGCACTGCGTTTCGCAAGGTCTAGCGAGTTGCACATGCAGCGGAGATCTACACAACTCAGCTCCCGCACACTTCAATAAGGACGCCTTTCACAGGATATAATAACCATGCATGTACGAACAATAAAGATTCCGAGCCGCTTTCAGAAGGCACACGCGTGTCCTCCAGCCGCAGTGATCTGGCTGCTATCTGTGAGGCCTGCTGGATCCGCCGCTGCGCACTGATCAGGAGCCGAAGGCCCGCCGAGCAGCGCGCTAATCGCAGCCAAGCAGGTGCAAGTATGTCACCGCGCACGAACAAAACCCACAACCTAACGGTAATGCAGAACGAACCCCTGTGCGGCTGAAACGAGGTTTTGCCGTGATGTAAGGCTGAGCAAATGCACGATGAGAGGCGCAGCGTGAACTCGTGCAATCCTGAGTTATGATCAAGTTTTTTGATCTCGTCTTCATGCCGCGTAGCAACTTTCAAGCGCATTTAAATAGCGTTTAGTTTTTGCACCCAACGCCCAAATAAAACATGTTGTCGCCATTCTAAATCACTCGCGGAACGAACAAGAGCAAATGCCCTGCGGACACATCGCAATTTCCAGCTGGTGCTGCATCTTAATCTTAACTGTTGTTTGCTTTGTTAAGGCGACAAAAGGCGTGAAATAGATAAAGGGCAATTTGGAAGGAGGAGGTTGTTGCTACGCGGGATGACAGCCGCTGTTTGAATGCTTTAAGGAGCCATTTACCTGGTTTACAGCCTTGTCCACGCTCTCGGGGCAACCCAGCTAGTTAGTCCGACTGGATATCCCTTTTCCTCTTTTCTTCACGGATCTATCTTCCTCTCTTGCTATCAACTGCGCAGCGCCGCTTGTTTATTCACTTAATTCACTTGACTCTGCTGTCATTACAGACGTTTCGTGTTCTCCTCTTGCAGTTTAAGCAACACGTTCAGTTGGCTGACCCAAAGCGTGAATCCTAACTCCCTTTTTCTTACTCTCTGCCCCTTGCTCTCTCACTCTGATCGGCACGAAGTCGACCACACAGCATGAAATGAACCTCAGCCGTTTCCTCCTAGCCGCGCATGCGCATTCACCCTCGCTCTTTCATTTTGGGACGGGTGGGAGCGCCTGTCTTTCTATGTCTGAATGTTATCGCTGAAACCCTATTATAATTTATTGTCACAGATCAGCGTCCACCACGCAAAACTGCAGACCAAGACGCAGAGACTTGGAGAGATGGTAGTGCGGTCACACTGCACCACGGCTCGCCCCAATCGGCCTGAAGGGGGCGCTACAGCGATAAAAAGAAATCGCACATAAATCCTAATGAACCGTTAGTCGCAGACTCAGGTGTCTTGTGTCGTTGGAATATCAATCAATGAATCAATCACTTTTATTTATAGCGCTTTGAACAATACAGATTGTAGCACTGAACATTATCAAATAGGAGAACAGAGAGATGGTAGTGAATAATGACGAGAATTAAACTTTATCAAATGCAGAGACGGTCTCTTTAGTCAAGACGACGATAATCACTAGAAATCAGGTGTTCCCAACTAAGCAAGCCAGAGGAGACACGCCGGACAAAACAGATCAATAATAAGGATGATAAATCAATTAAAAAAACATGCACATTTAGAAATAATAGTTCATAACCCATGTCTTGATGGCCTCTCTGAGATAAAATTCAGATTTTGTTAAATAATCCAGATTTTTTGTTAATGTATAAAGATAAAATTAGCCGTTATTATTAGTTTAAATGGGCCACCTTCTGAGTTGAGTTAAAGCAGAGATATAAAATGTAAAGGAAAAATGTAAAATAAAATGTATTTATATTGTTATATATTGTATTTTAGCATTTGTGACATACCTTTTTCACATTTTACCTTCTAAATATATTTGTAAGTGATGTCTGTTTATCTGCGCTCAACTCTGTGTGTGTGCACATTAGTGAAGCATGTGTATACAAGCATAGTTATGCACACATGGGCTCACTCACTGAAAAGAGAAAGGGTTAAAGAGACATTTTAATATAGAAGTGATAGTTGCTAAAGTAAAGTAGCTGATCAGCCAACCCATTTGAACTAAACACTGCCATATCAAAAAATAATCAATTAAACAAAAAATATTTCTCAATATATATTTTTGAATATATGGAAATGAAGTCAATACGTAACCCAATGTAATTATATTCAAAGATTGTTTTAAAGGACTCCCATCCATACTGTTGCAGCACTGTACCAGACAGCACACACTATTACTGAGCTGCACTGAAGTGGAGTACAGCCGGTGTTCTAACGATTTATCCTACCTTATCAGATTTCGCTACCTCCTATGAAAAAATGGATAGCACAATTTGATATCAGAAAATGCTACCTGTTAAATTATGTTTTATTAATGTCTACACCTCAAACAAACCTAAACCTACCCTTACTGTTAATGCAAATATAGTAAATATTGAGGTGTGCATGCACGGTGAGCGCAAGTAGGACGGATTCACGGGTAGGATGAGTTTATAGAACACCGGCACAAACTTAAAAAGTTTGATAAATATAAGTTTGATAAATATCACAATCTTTAATCATTGACATAGTTAATAAACTTTAATAATAATATAATTAACATGCCCCATTGGTATGCCTAGAGAGTAAAGCCAGGTCGTGTCAGTGGGATGGTGGTCCTGTTTAGTTCAGAATGGTTAAAGTAGACTGTCTAATACAGTTACATCAGCGTTTCTTATCTTGCTAAATTTGTGTAACTTGCCTATATGATGAGCCCAAGCAGAAATGTACATGTTTATATTTATATGTTTAGATTAGACTGGTGAGCAAGAAACCAAATAGAAGTTATATATATACTTTTACATTATATTTTATTTACGTTTTATATATTTGTCTGTACAAATAAAACCAAATGAATCCATCCCTGGT
>JAUMHI010000020.1:884452-904266 GCA_032359435.1 Enteromius unitaeniatus
TATTTAAATCTTCAAATGCTGTTTTCTCAAAATGAGCTTTTTGTCATTTTCCGGTACCAATATCTCAGCCTATGTTGGACCTATGTACACCAAACTTTCCAGTTATACCCTCAGTAGTATTCTGAAGATATTTACAAAGGGATTTGTTAATAAATCATTCCTGGCCTGAGTTATGTGACATTTTAAAGAAAAAATATGGCAAAAATCTCTATTTTTAAGGCTACGGATGGTATATTTTGATTTCCTAGGTAATGAAAGCAGATATCCTAAAATCCCTCTGTAATTTATTTTTTCATTTTGTGTATAAACAAAATGAAAAAATAATTTTGCACCTGGCTTTATCCTACATTCAGATATATTTACCGGAAATATATGCTAATTTCTGCATATTTAATGAGATATTGCGATCTTTTGCATATTTAAACATAAAATAAAAAAAAACTTGCAATACATTTTTTTTCATTTTCTCCTATTAATTTGAGTAATCAACTGGTAAAATTTCATGGTCCTATTTGTAAGTTAAAAATTTTACCCTATTCACCTGTAGTGTCTCGCATTAATTTTTTCTAAGGGTTGAAGCCTTTGATTATCTGGTTCAGGGGGATTTCATTAGGGCTTGAGCTAAACTCTGCTGAACAGAATTTTCTGTTATTGCTCATACAGTATTTGAATTTATGTATTGCATGGTGTATTTTAGGGCTGCAGAAATATCCATAAAATATTTGGATGGTACTTGTAATTTTCAGCCCGCAAATGATCTTTTTTCATAATCTAAGAAAAAATAGATTAGCTTGAGAAATGTTTTGGTTCAAGTGTATATTATTGACATAAAAACTTGCAATACATTACCTCATGTCAATCCCATACCATGTGAATTTGTGTCTAGTTGATCATTGCTAGAATGGCTGGTTCTGCTTTGAGACACAGATGTGAGGTGCACTAATTTGGCACCAGAACTGCTAACCAGCAGACTAAACCAACCAGAAACCGTCATGAGCTGAGGTCTAATCCTTCATGACTGCTTTAGACCTGGGGAGATGGAGTTGGCTGTCAGTCTGTGCTGTACCGTGACCACAGATGGCGGTTCAAGGAAGAAAGAAAGAAAGAGAGGGAGTAAAGTGAGTCAAAGAGAGCAAGATAGACAGCCAGGGGTCAGTATATCAGCATGGCTGTTCTTTCTTTTCCTGCGGTGGTCAGATGTGGAGAGAGAAGCCCTTTTTGTCCCTCTCAATGGGGGATCCATTCTGCCTCTCATCCTGAGTGCACCTGCTCGGGCTGTCACAGCGGTTTGCTCACAGCTCACTCTAGCCTCATCCCTGGCTTTATCGCAGTACTTCATAGGAAACAACAGCTTTGATTTTCTTAAGTCGCTAGACTTGGTTTTACATCCTATTGATACAATAAGAGTTTAAAGTGGAGATGTGTCATAAAACAATTTTGAGCATTTTTTGAGCATGACTTACTAAATAAATTGTGATCATGACAAAACTAATTTTTTGAGAGCATCCTTTCTGGCCAATCCTGGTAAGAAATACCCTTTTGTGCTGATCTCAGATCTGCTTGAGTGATACATTCCAGTTTCTAAGAAAACAGAAGAGGTCCCAAACAGGCAGGTCACACTTTTCTTCACAAACCACCTGCCTGTCAGTGCGATTACACAGTTCTGAACATCTTTCATTTAAAGACATTATATATTTATGCACATGCACACAAACACACTCACATGTAAAGCATTTTGTTTTGGTGGCTTATCACTGTAAAAAAAAATTATCACAATTTGTATGGTAAAAATAGTAAAAATATGATAAAAACCTGTTAAGTGATTAACAATACATTCCCTCATTACAGTGTAAAATTGTCACACTTATAGGTTATATTCAGGGAACTTTCAAATTAATGATGGTAAATTGTCCACTGAGGTAAAATTACACAGATCATAACAGAAATCTTCACTATGGTTCCCTTCAGACCTCTATACATTACATTTGACTTCACTTGCATTTTCGATGATCAGATCACAATTGGATAGTTCTTGACCACAGTGTTAGGTGTAAATGCACTCAAGATGCATTTTGATTTGATCACTTAAACTACATTTGGAACTAGTCCGAAAACCAGAATTGTTTTTAATAATAAATGTATTAATATATTATTAATAACATATTAATACCAGTGTAAACTGCAATCTGTCTCAGCAGATCGGATCACCCAAGACAGACGTTAAATATGGCCTTTGATTTGAATCGCTTGTGTTACTTATATGCATCATGCAAATTATATTTTATTTCCATATCAACAGTCATTAATTGTTTCAAAATAAAAACTTCTTTCTAAGACACTGAGCCAATTCTGGTAAATGTTTTAGATGAATAATTTACTTTAAAAAGTAGATGTAAAGATTCCATGTGCTTTTGAGAAGTGCAGCCTGAAACAGTCTTCAGTGTCCCCAAACTCATGTGTTGCCTTGGCCACTGACTCTGTTTCCACAGGACAGGCCTGGAATCAATACTTCTCGCACTGTCATTTGTCACATATTTACAAGGCTGAGAAGCACTCCATTTTAAGACAGTGTAATCTATCAGTTCAGAGACTCTGGTTTCTTTTTCTCCCTCCTTCTCTCTCTCTTTCTCTCTCATTTCTTCTCTCCTGCATTGACCGTCCTGTCTGACAGATGGGATATGAATGCCACTAGAAAAGGATGGAGCCCCAAAGCTTGAATGTTTTTTTTTTTTTTCTCAGAATGGTTTCTCTATGTTTATCTGTATTGAACTGCATTTAAAACAGCTATTAATCTCAGTTTGAACTAGATTAAAATATAGTTATCACTAAAGTACATAGCTTTTGTCACCACTACCTAGACATTTTATGGCTGTTTACAAACAAATTGCAACCATGGGGAAACCATATCCTAACCTTTCCATGGTGTGAGCTATGAAATAAGCCAGCAACACAAATTGAAGGGGTTTTGAGGCACTTTAAAGGAATATAATCAATTTCCCCCATTTGCTGTGGAGCACTTTACCAAGGGCTTGATATCATTTCATTCTGAGTGTCTAGCCGGTATGTAACACATCTTAAAGGAGGAACATTCTGCTTTTATGAGATTTTCCATCACTTGAGATAATAAACTTGATCTCTTATGTTCACCAATAAAAGTAGGGACGTAGGGCGTGTGGCTGCAACCTTTTTTTTGTTCCATTCCAATTAATGATGTTGTTTCTCAAATGTGCTGCAAATGTATTGAAATTATTTACCATTATTTTTACACCAACTCCCTACCAACTCAACTCCATTTGAACCATTAAAAAAAACAGCATGTCAGAAGGAAGGGTATGATGTTGTAGTAAATGTTTAACAGTGGTTACCTTGCTCTAGTTTGGTGTAATTTAGATATTTTCCATTAAGTACATGGTAGTTAGTGTGGTATAACTGTAGGTTCTCTGAATACAGGCCTCACAGTTCACACCAGACGAAGCAAATCAAGCAGTTCCAGTAAGTATTTGTTCAGTAAATCACATGTGGGGGGAGGAGCAGAGATGCGACGATATCCATTAACACCACTGCAGGGGTCAAATACCCCACATACGGCATCCCAGCATTCAAATGAGGATGTACGCCTCTCCCCTCACTGTCAACAGACCCATGGGTCCGTTTGGTGTGACCCTACACCCCTACAGCCATTACAGCCTAATTGAAACACATCCACTGGGACGTAAACACACACACAAACACAGACAGATTTACAGGAAACTTCACCACTTACCAAAACACAGTATTCCGCTACCAGAAACAGCCGTGAGTTCCAAGAAGAGGGGATCCATTAATAATGGATCAGTTTAAAATCACATCCGAAACGTATGGATTTTCTGTTGCGAGGTGAACGACAGGCCTTGAGTCAAAGATCTCTTGTTGGAGACCTGGCTGGGACTGAGTGAGCTAGCATGGGGTGAGTGCTGAGTTTTGAACATCACTCATTGATTGGCAAAAGCCTTGCATAACCCTGTTATAACAACATGTTCGACAGGCTGGAGCACAAGGGCCAACTTCTTGTCACCAGTTTCTAAGCTCGGCTGGGCAGAGCTCTGTTAAATATTAAAGATTAACCGCAAAAGCATCTGGCTTCTAAATACAGAGCATGAGGAGTCACACCTAAAACCTGAGGGAGTCCAACTGTTAGCTCCACACCGTTCGGGCTTAGCGGTGCAACAAAGGGACATGTTTTCTCCATTTACGTACATTGATTTTGTCTATGACTCGTGTGTTGCGGCTGTTGTGATAAAAGGTTGCCATTTCATAGATGACATCCTCTTCATTTTAAACACTAAAATATCCTGTATCATCTGTTTGACCTTAAAGGTAAAGTGTGTAATTACTGCCACTAGTGGCACCAAACAGAATTGCAAAAGCAAGTATTAAAAGTGCAAACCTGCCACCAGCCAGTTTTACTGTCAATTCAATGACTGTTACCTCTTTACAGTAGTTCATACTTTAAAACTGTGTTTAGGGTAGTATTAGGGGTTTCAGTATTAGTTGGTGCTAACATTACACCACTACTTTGATATTAATGGTTTCATTTACTGTTCACAGCCTAGACCTTTTCTGTTCTAAAAATACATAGAATGCAGTTCCATTTGGTGCTGTTAGTAGCAAAATTACACACTCTACCTTAAAAATAGGGATGCACCGATCAGGATCGGCCGATATATTTGCACGTTTTGTCAGTAAAGCCGATCATGTAATCAGCGGTAAATGCAATCACGTGCATGATTTCACATAGCTGTTGTTATTCACTGATGAGCTGCACAAAACCATGTTCATTATCAGCGTGGATTTGCGCAGGTCGTCAGTGAACAACGGCTGTGTGTAGTATATACGGCTCAATGTGAAATCATGCACCTGATGGCATTCACCACTGATTACAGGCTTTACTGACAAAACACGCAAACATAGACATAGATCGGCCGATCCGGATCGGTGCATCCCTTCTTAAAAAGAACCAGAAAAAAAAGATACCTATAGGTCAAACCAGTAATATCAGATTTGAAATGGACCCTTCTCGATATCTTAAAGTACAATCTTATTAGATAAGTCTCTGTGCTCTGAGTGCTGTGTATTTATAAGATGTATTACTGTCGGCTTGGGTCTTTGCTCTGTTTATTCCAATTAATCAGGACCTTATGATTCAGTTGAACTTTTGGAAACCTGGGCCGACATCTACAGGCATCAAATAATGTCATCTCTCTTTGCCTACAGGTTTAAGTTACAGCAATTAACCTTATAGAGCTATATTAAAGAAAGCCGTTACACTCAACCCAAAGTGCAGTATTGAAATGTCATAGTTTAGAAAATGTCAGCCACTGAAGTTATATCTCTGATCCACATCTATCCTTTCAGAAAACTAGGCCCTTAAAATGAATTCCCGTCAGCTGGGCTGGTCTTAAATGAACCATATGAAGGCTGTCTCTCCACGCTTGAGTTGGAAAAAGTCTCTTTGGACTGGTTTAGGCCTTTACCGCTCACTGCTGTAGATTCAACAGAAAAATATTGGAGCTTCTTAGGAGGTGAACGTTCATGATCAAGAGACTGAGTGGGATAATAGCCGAAAGTTATCTAGAGCTAACAAGTCCAATAAAACCCAATTACCCACAATCACCCTGGAAAATACTCAACAGGCAATTTATGCAAGTCTTTCTTTTCCTCTTTCTTTCACTTCATCTTCTGTCTCTTTAACTGCAAAGTCTTTTCAAGCTGTCATTTGTCATCATTAAACAACAATGCAGGCAGCTGTCTCAAAAGCCATTACCGAAATTGCTGGAGATGATTTCTAGTGTCCTCCTCATATGGCTGAAAAAATCATTTTCTCCAATGGAGGCCTTTACACCCTTCTCTATGGATTCTCTACAGCATCCTCCTTAAATTGAGAGAGTGGAACACTGGGCTCTTTTGTCTGGCAGTTCAAACTAACACAAATGCTAAACGATCAAAACTTCCTACTTGACTGGCAGTGGGGAGTCATTGAAAGAGTCAGGAAGCCTCCCTCTCTCACTGAAAAGTAATCTCAGCTCAAATCTCGGCAACTCCTCAATTACTCTTTTTATATGGCAATATTTATTATAAGTTATTATAATGTATTATTATAAGTTATTGCACTTAGAACTTATTCCATTTTGCATATTCCTTTTTGCTAATATTTTTTTTCAGTCTGACTAATGAAAAGCAATATGACATGTTGGACAATAAAATAGCAAGAATCCCTTGTTTTTTTTACTTTTACTGACATAGGGTCTTTGGCCAAATCTTGGTACCAGAATATTTATCCAGTGAAGTAATAATTCAACAATCCAAAAAAGCCCTAGCTACTGCATAGCAACATTCGGGTATCTATTGTATATCCACAACCTAACATTACCATAAACATGTCTTGCAAGGCTGAAAAAAGCACATTTTACATGAGAATATCGTGCCTAATCCTCTGTAAATCCTCAGTTTTGTTTAATGACTTCTATACAGAAGCCCCAGGTCAATTGTGTGATTACTCAATCCTAGTTGAATACAAGTAGTTCGGAAGCAGTCGAGGCTCAACAGCATGAAGACACAGGGCCACATCTTCACATTGATTTCAGATCAGCTGCTGTAATGAGCTTTAATGTCACTCTGCCCCTTGTTGAACATGATAAAAGCTTGGGGATCCACCCTCGTTGTCCCTGCGGAAATCACATAATTTCACTCTCAGATCCAAAAAAATCCACTTCAGCCTTGGCATGATCATTTTGAAGATGCACTATGACGGGTTTTCATAATATAAGATAAAGATATTGAATAAAATGTGATTGACTGTTTTTCTGCCCATATACAGGTTATTCATTTTATGGTCTGCAACAAACTGACAGGCAAGTAATTAATGAAAACCACATCATACCACTATCGCAAAGATATCGCCATGTTTTCACGAGACACATTGCATCACACCTCTAATATCAACTAATTCTCATTTGCAACTACATGTCTACTAACTCTCAAAGTAGACTGTTATGGTAGGTTTAGTAGAATAAGTTGACATATACTTGCAAATTTTCTCATAGACGGTATGTTGTATTTTGTGGACTCATTAAAATAAAGACATTAAGCAGACAGTCAACTAATAATATAATGCTAGTTGACATGTAGTTGCATACAGTAGTTACTTACTGTTAGTAGAATGTCTAAAGTGGACTATCGAAATGAAGTATTAAAGTTTTTAAATAAATTGTGTCGAACCTTGAATTGACTGTATTTTCAAACTTTGTTCAGCTCAGGTTCATGTTTTAGGTTCTTTGCTTACCGCCATGTAGAGTAGCTCCAATTTTCACTCAATAGCTATTGTTTCACATTTGATCTTTTCTCATCTCGGACAATGACTCCCAAGTAATTTTGGAACTTGCTGACCATGGTCGCATTTGTGTCAGTGTTTAAAAATCCTGCACTGGCCAGTTTGCTGACAGATGAGTCTGAATGAGTCTATCTGTGGTGTGAGCTCTTCGGCCATTGGCTGAATCCTCCATGGTCATCCTACCTGCCTGACACCCGGGAATCATGATGAATCGGCCCCAACTGCAGCTCCAGATTGTTTTTTAACATTTAATTCAGTTTCTTCCTGTGCTTGGATGAACATGGGCCGTGTTATGGATTTCTGGTCTAATGTACTCCAGCAGGTTGTGAGAAGGGCCCCAGTAAGCCATGGAAATTATGGAGGCTTGGATCAATACTCAAGGTCATCACCTCCACACAACCCCCGACACCCCCGCCATCCTATATGTGGTCCAGCCTTTGATTCAGTGTTGTGCCCTATGATTCTTCTCGCTTTGGTCACTACCATCGCCACAACCAAAGAGCAAAGACCTCCTCTCTTTAGGAGACAGAGAGGGGGCAGTGATGAAACAGTGAGAGAGATCTGAATGCATTTAATCCACACCATCAATTTATGCAATGACTGTGAAAAACACTGCAGAAATCAAGCAAACCACATTATTGAAAAACAAAAAAAATTATATATATATATATGAAATATGGAATGGAACCAACATATTTTTGATGACAAGCAAACCATTAAAGCAATTGAAAAAATCACAAATGTCAGGCCATGTCAGAACTTCTCCAGACCCCAAAAACACCCACAGACCTCACAAAATTCTGGAAGGATCAATAAATCCTCCTCCCTTTCTCAAACAGTCAGAAATCATGGATTAAAAATATTATTAAAAAAAAAAAACAATGAAAAAACATATAATCTCAACTATAAGTCTATTACATTTTACCTGCACCTAATTTAGTTTTTATACTGTGTGTATTTTCACATTTTGAAAGGTAGAGAATAGAGGAAAGTCTGTTTTTTTTTCTTTTTTTCATGATATCTAAGCCTCTCAGATCGCTACATTTGAGCGACGTTAAATCCTTTAAAACCTTTAGCGAGAGCTGTTGTGTTTTGTACTGTGCTCAGTAAACTATCTGAATTACGGCGTGTTGTGACCCCCTATAGCAGTGCCTCTCTGGCCTGTGTGCGGGACATTATCCAAGTCCGTCTGTCTGACCATCTGTCTGTCTGTCAAAGTGCCACCTCAAAACCCTCATCATCATCATCATCATCCTCCACATCACTGTCCTTCCACAAACTCTCCCTTTATTTAGCTCTTTTTTTCTTGGCCCGTTTATTTCAGAGTGCCGTTCTCCTCCTCTCTCCTGGGGCAAGATTACCCTTTTATTTTGTTGTGGTGGTAAAATTACTGGCTTGGGAAGATTGGACCGTGTTTGCTGTTGAGGAAATCAATTTTCTTTCTCCCGTATATGATCAACATGTCAGAGCCATCAGCTGGATAATAGCAGTGTGGAGCTCAAAATGGCTGCTAATTCAGGACTACAAGGGGGATGGGGGTGCGCAAAAAAAATAACACGTCCGCCCGGCTGGACACGACACTGTGGTTACAGGGAGGCAATAGCGGGCTGGTGTCACAGGGCAATCTGCCCCCCGGCCTTATCCAGCCCCCATGATATCAGGAAATGGGTCCCTGAAATATATTTCAGGATGAGCGAGATGGTGGCCACGGAGAGTCTTTTGTTTAGGTCGTTTGGATAGCTTTCAATCAACCTGTTAATGGGCAAAGGAGGAGTCCAGGGGGAGTGTCCCAGAGGCATGATGGGAGCGCTGGCGTGTGTGAGAGCGAGTCTTAATTTGTCCATCACAAACAGAAGGAAACATCCCAGCGTGACCTTGGCGCTGGTGTTAATGGTTTCTCTGTCCATCAGCAGAGCCTGTTTAGTGGTCTGTCCACATCCTGCGCTCAGAGATTACTGACAGCAGACAAAAGTACTCATTTGCAGACACCAGCACACTTAACAGAACAGTTCACCCAAACTGAATTATTTACTCATGTTAAAATCATTCAAAGCAGTGTTTTCATTTTTTTAATCCTATTCTTTGCTATAGAATTTATAGAGACCACAATTGTCAATCTCCAAAAAACGCTAAAAAATATTAAAAGCAGTCTGCATAACCATGAAATAAATTGCACAATTTGTACCCCTTTTTCCACTAGTTTACAGTCCGGAGGAGCTGATGTTAGTTGCCAAAAGTCGCAGCCAGTCTGCAGATTATAGATTTCACAGAAACCCCTGGCGATCGACTGTCCTGCAAAGTTTAGCTCCTGCTCTAATCACACACACCTAAAGCAACTAATTAGATTTTTTAGGATCGCTTGAAAATTAAAGGCATGTGTGTTTGATTAGAGTTGGAGCTAAACTTTGCAGGACAGGTGATCGCCAGGAGCAGGGTTGGGCACCCCTGATGTATAGTGAACACATACAGTACACAAACGGCTTCAGACTGATTTAATCCAATCTGAGGATATCAAACCTTTGACATTATGTTTTTTTTTCTGTCATATGATAGTTTTGTGTGTTTCTATACTGACCCACAAATATATTATACAGCCTATCCTAGGATGTTCATCTTAACATCAGTAAATGGAATAATGTATTTTAAAGTTTTATATGAAGGACTTACAGTGGGCCATGCATTCCTAATTTTTTATTTATTTATGTGTTTACTGATGGATTCTGGTCTTTGTACATAGGAGATGCAATATGGTAATGAGTGATTACTGATAACGCACAATCTGTGTGTAAATTTATATTCGGTAGTGTGTTTGCAGTGTTTAATTATCTTGATTAACTTGTTCTGGTGTATAGATTTCAAACTAAATTGGTAAATAGCGCAGACTTTTGTTAATGAGGTGCAATCAATAAGCCTAATTTGCATGAAAAGAAATTTTCAATTTCAGTGGATTAGTTAAACTAGTGAATAGTAAATCTTTGTAAATAAGATGATTTTGTCTGTGCCAAATAATAGACATCAATATAGATTTTATTAAACAAATATATATATATTTTAACCTTACTTTTGTATTGTTATTATTCATAAATTATATAATGCTTTACAGGGTAAATATAATAAAAAAAAAAAAAAAATTAATTCTAATCTGATCCTTTACAGTCATTCTGCAGAATATATTTTATATTTGTATTATTATTATTATTATTATTATTATTATTATAAGGTTGCTTTTTACAATTTATAAGCTTGTTTCCTCATGGGGACAAAAAAAAAGTTCAAAACGGACTGTTGTTACTACTTTTTATGACATTATTGTAGGGAACATACAAATTACTCTGACAACATTATGCATTCACCCGACTAGGGAAAAAAAAAACACTCTTTAACACTTTAACACATGCCTGTTTGCTTCAACTTCTGAAGCAAACATCTTACTATATTTTCCAGAGTGTTAAAATGAGAAGGGCAATTCTAAACACCTGCAGTTCAGTGCAAGGCATTAAGTAATAGACTATGGCCTTCAACTGAAAAGAGAGAGAGAGAGAGACAAAGAGACAGAGGGAGAGATGGGTTCAGGGTTTCTGTGCCGTTTGCCTGACTGAAATTGAAATGAAAGGGATGAAAACCTATAAGTGAAAATCAATAGCAGAAGACAGCAGAGGAGAAGAAGAAAAGGCCATAAAATACAATACAGATAAATGCAGAGAGCCGGAGAGAAAAGAGGAGAGAGACAGGGATTATTTCATAGCATCAGAAGACAATGCAGATTGTGTTCACTGAAACAGCTTCCTCTCTGTGCAGTCTGCTGGTCATCTGGCAATTTTATACTCATTTTAAAGTTCGCAGCTCATTTTGCATGTTTTAACAGGTTCAGTATGAAACAAGATACTAAAAAATTGTAGATAAAATTAAATAAAGTGAATAAAATTAATGGTTAGTGAAAAGTTGTTACAGTTTGATTTTGTCTTAATTTATTTTCCTTTCTATTGTTTTCTTGGAATAGTGTGTATTGAGCCAGTTTTTATTTATTAGGCAAATTCTGTCTTTGAATTAAATATCAATAAAAAGATATTGGCCTGGGAACGCCTCTGTGTTCCCCCAGAAGAGCTGGAGGAAGTGTCTGGGGAGAGGGAAGTCTGGGTGTCCCTGCTTAGACTGCTGCCCCCGCAAACCCGGTCCTGGATAAGTGGAAGAAGATGGATGGATGGATAGATGGATGGATCGATGCATGGAATCTAAAAATATTCATTTAGTGTATATATATATACATATATACATGTGGTCAGAAATATCCAGGGTCGAGCATCAGCAAACAGAAACAGTCATAGCCTAAAATATTGACACAAATATGATCATAGGCAGCTGTGAGATTTAATCTGCATTTTTAATCCTTTTGATCTTTTTATTTAAAAATAATAAAAATCTAACCTTTCATTGGATAATAAGAATTTAAGATAATAAGAACGTTTTTCTAGGTGTCCTGTATTATGTCTTGATTAGTTTTGTATTTAAATCATGATCTGTGTTTCATTCAGTGTCGGTCATTCTTTGTTAATGATAGTAGTCTTCGCGACTTTTCTCAGAATTCGAGTCTTCCTGTCTTCCTTCACTGCTGAGAAGCGAGGCCACATAGTGACAGAATGACCAACCATGGAAGAGATGGCATTTGCTTCGGACCACGCTGCACTGATCTGCAAAGATCCACCGTTCGAGGACTATGTGTCGAAGTTTTATGAAAAGTCGGGTCCTAGCCCTGAATCACGGTCAGAGGAGCCATTTGAAAGTTCGGTGTCCGAGTAATGGCCAGAAGTGCCGTTCGAAGTCCTAGTGGTTCCCAATCCGCTAATGTCGAGTCCTAGGCAGGGGGCTGGGGGTAGATGTACTGGGTCATGATGGGAAGGGGTTAGACGGGGCCTGCCGAGGCCGTCCAAGGGTCCCGATCTGCCGAGGCCATCCAGGGTCCAGATCCGCCGTGGCTTCCACTTCACCACCCTCCTAAATTTATTATGGAGCGCCTGTAAAGGGAGACCACATCGTGACACCCATCTTGAGTGTTTGCTGCTAAAAATATATATATTTTTTTTAGTTTCATCTGACCATAGAAGCCAGTCCCATTTAAAGTTCCAGACATGTCTAATAATTGAATGTGCAGGAGTTGGGTTCAGATGAGCTAGGACAATTTTTCTTAAAACACTCTCAAACAACATGTGGTGATGTAGGTACTGTACTGTTTGACAATTTTATTAAAGGTTTTTTGACCCTGAACCTTAACTATTTTCTGCAATTCTCTAGCTGTGGTCCATGGAAAGTTTTTGGTCACTCAAATTCTCCTTCTCACAGTGCATTAGGAGGAAACTTGGAATGCACCAATAATCATCGGCCAATGTAATGCGTGTTTTGTCAGTAAAGCCGGTCCTGTACTCAGTGGTTAAATCCATCCAGTGCGTGATTTCACATTGAGCCATACATACTACACACAACGTTGTTCATTGATGGGCTGCACAACACCATATTCATTATCAGCGTGGATTTGTTCCTCAGTGAACAATGGCTGTGCGTAGTATATACGGCTCAATGTGAAATCATGCACCAGATGGATTTTAATGCTGATTACAGGACCGGCTTTATTGATAAAACATGCATTACATATTGGCCAGTGATTATTGGTGCATCCCCAGAGGATACAGACAACATCCTCTTCCAGGCAGTTTTGTAGCATTTTATGTTTATTGGAAATTCATAATTATTGCCCTGATGGTGGAAACCAGCTCTAGCTCATTTCATAAAGCCACTTCATTAATTTGTGAAGCTCAATTATCTTATATTTTTTGGTTTTTCTCATTGTGTTGGATGATTAAGGTTGGGCTTTGTTTTCACTCCTATTTATATTTCTGTGAAATTGGAAGCCATAGCTGAATAATTTTATTTTCATAATATCCCTGGAGTAAAAAATTGTGAATATGAATGGCAATATACTTCAGAGATATTATACTACTAATATTTCCAGGGGTGCAAATAATTGTGTCCAAAGAAACCGAAAAAAAAAATGTCATAATGATATTTGCCCCCATTTTCCAAATTAACCACAGGGTAACCCCATTAAGTTTTCACAACAATAATCTCCTAAACATGCAAAAAAATGTTTATAAGATCAACTATTAGGAGAAAAAAGGGATAGATGGAATATAAACACATTCTTTGTGAACGGACCGTAGTTTAGGCTGCTAAATGGAATTTGAGCCAACAACAATAATAGGCTAATGCTGTGATTGTGTTGCTTTTCTCAGCAAATATCGACATGTGATTACTTGCTATTTATTTTATTAATTTATCATCATGACAAGCGATTAAGTTTTACATGGTATAGAACCTGATTGTTTTAGTACAAGGATCACAGTTTAGCAGGCATACTGACTTAATAATTGAAAATCCAACAATATTCCAATGCCAACAGAGGTCAGGAGGTTTAAACAACAAAGTTGTTCTAATACTGGAACACCCGGCCTCCCTACTCTTCAACCCTAAAGCCCTTCTGTTGGACTTCCCTTTGATAAAACACAAGTCAATGCCTGGCTGTGTGTTCAATGTCTCTGACTGTGCTGAATAAGACAGTTTAATTGTATTTGAAAACAGAATGCCGGATGGGTTCAATGCGAAGCTCATTGATCTGTTTATGCAGTGGCATGCCTGGAATATCGCATCCCGGCCGTGAGATATTTAAAAACGCAGTTATTGATCAAAAATAGGAGTGAGCTCTGATCACATGACCTCTGAAACGATTATATGAAACTCATTCTGTGTTGCTTTTTTTCAGTGGATAAATAGGTGGATATGTTCTCTAGGCATCAAAGGATAGCAATCTTCAGGGAATGTTGTCAGGAAAGTGTCATATTGCAGCACGGTCTCCACATTTCCTGTGTTGTATGATATTACAATTATAAGAATCATTGTCAAGTAAACAATCAATGTCAAGTTCAAATGTCTGTAATGGTTTGTTGACTGAAATGTGTTATTTTTACACTTACAGATGTCAGGCTGAGAGAAGGAGTCAGTCATAAACCTATAGAGCTCTCTTTCTTTCTCTCTCAGGGTACAAGGACATGTCAGACGCTTGTGTTTATGTGAAAGGTTAGATGTTTTTTTATCTCAACTCTACGACAGCCTTGTGAAGAAAATAAAGACAGAAAGGGACATTCTAAGAGGCACTAAAACAAAACGAACAAATCCTTTCAGTGATACATTTAACGATCCACTAGTTTTTGTGTAAATGTCTGCACACATTATACACTTTTATTTCTAAAAACTTGCGTTCCATTCTTAAAATGTTCAATAACTTTGAACAATATTTATATACATTTCAGTTAACCTCTGATTCCAAAAAAAGTTTTTAAAACTGTGTATATTTGTTTATTATTTGCTAAATCTTCACTTTTTTGTCTGTGTTTCTGCAAAGTAGCATTTTTTTACAGCAATTACTAATGCACTGCTAAGGAGTTCTGGGTGGTCACAAGGACAAGCTAGATTGCCCTGGGCTGTGTTTCCAAAAAGCATGGTTAGCCTACTATGGTCACAAGTTCCATTATTACCAGCACAGTTCAAAGATTTGGTGTTTCCCATAAACATAGCTCAAACAAACGTTTGCAGTCAACGTCACAAACATATACGGTTAGAGCTACAGCTTTGAACCTGTGGTTAGAAGCATAGTTTCTTGTTAGTAAGAGATATGTTTTTTATTTTTTTATAAATATGCTCTTGGGCACAAGAAGAAAACTAATATGCATTACTATCTTTCTCTTCCATTCTATCTAAATATAAAATGTGTTTTAATTATGTATTTTTGCCCGTCCATTCTAAACACTGTTTTTGAAAAGTGCGCATGTGTATAAATGGGAACCCCGGAGTATGACGTAAGAGGGAACCCGGAATGATTCAAAGATCAAATAAAGCAAAATGACAGTGAACAAAAATAGTAAATTATGTCAATATGTGTCATGTTCCATAGAGCAGAATCTCGGAGATCTTTAATCAGTTAAATAGCAGAAGTTATTCCTCCACCACATGCATGTGAGAGAGAACCTCTGACGTAAGATAGAACCAATAAATCAAACATCAAACAAAGCAAAATGACAGAGATAAAAACTAAAAAAATGATCAGATGCAATGTTCATTACAACAGCCTCTCAGAGAAATTGCATTGCTTATAAAACTGCTAAACATCTATATAATGCATTTAAATGTGACAATAAGAATAACAATAAAAGAAATGAATTGCTTTCTGCTCCAACTGCACTAGTAATCTGATTGGTTCTGTATAGCTGAACCAACTTGGTTCAAAGGTTGTAGATGCGATCATTTTACTACTGTTTCAGGAAACAGTGCATCATACTATAGTTAAGCAGTTAACTGCCTGTAGACTGCAGAATTTGCATCAAACTGAACATACATATATTTGGTAAATTTGTTTTGTTTTTTTGTTTCCTTTGGGGGAAAATTTAAAATGTTGTGTCAATAAACAGGTTTACAGTGCATTTCCGCCATGTTTTCTAGTAACAATGCGACACGCAGCAAATATATGATCTTTCCCAGATTTTTTTTTATACTTTACAAATTTTAGCATATTTTTAGCATAATTTTTTTACATTTTATTTGAGGACTTACTTTGAGGCTTAGTAGACTCAATGGATCAGTTGCTAGATAAATTCTAGTAAATCTAGTTTACTAGATAAATTACATTGCATCCTACTGGCGTATCCCATCATGCACCTGTGCTTAGGGCGGCGTGCAGCAATGGCTCCAAACAGGGTACCAGCACTTATTGCATTTGTGATTCTTCAAAGAGTTTTGCCTAGTATTGATTTTGTGTCAAGGTTGGGCGCTGGTTCAGCCAAAGAACTCTGCTTTTTAAAGCTACTGGACCAACTTGAAACACACTGTGCGTAAATGGAGAGCCAGCAACCTTGAGGTGAAGAAAGAGAGAGAGAGAAAAAATAAAAGGACAAAAAGAAGGTGGAAAAAATAGACTTGAAGCACTGTGGGGCCTCATCTTGTGCTAAGTTGGGTAGCCTTTCAACACACACAAACAAAAAGGAAGTAGATAAATAAATAAATGTTGAGTACATATAATTCAGTCACTGGTTGTGCAGTAATCGCCCTTTTCTGTGGCACTGGCAGAGCTTGATGGGAAGGGGTTAAAGGAGGATGCCGCAGGGCATTCTTTTCAGTCTGTCTGACTGAAGCGGAGAGATTACTGCACCATGTTCATTGGGGATGCCGGGGATGCAGTGTTGCTTGTGTGCAAGGCATTTTCTTTGCGTTTGAAGCCTTTTGGGGTTCCTGAGGTTTTCTTGTAGAAGATGAAGCAGCGCTGGTTGCATGTGAATCAGCTGTGTTTGTGTGAGACAGGTCCCAGATCAGTGCAGGAAACAGCACGGCCGGAGGCGCTGACCTCATCAACTCTCTACCAATGACAGCCAATGTTCTTCAGCGGAGGAAAAACAAAGCTGAATGATTCCCTAATGCAGAGGAGTTTTTCCCATCAAGAAAATGAGCATTAAATATTTAAAATAAATCTTATTACTGCTTTTTCAGGTAAAAAGGCCATGGCCCAATTTCCAGTTCAATAATATACAACAAGCAACAATAAAATAGGGTCTATACTATGCAAATGGAATCTATTTAAGAAAGTTAATGCTGAAAATGTAAAGAAATCACATTTCCCAAATTAGGCACAACATTACAGACTATAACCAATATAAAAATTTATGTGCAACCATAGAGGGGGGAATGTTTCCCATGTGTAAATGAATGAGACCAATATTACTTTAAAAAACTAAAGTGACAAGGTTGACACGGTCTAAATTATACATTTTCTTATAATTGCATTTATTTTTACCTTAAGTTGAGCTTTTAACACTCCAATAGCAACATTTACTGGCAAAGATTTTTTTATTTTCATTTAGACCAATGCAAAAAAAAAAAAAAGTGGGTGAGCAATATGCATTTTTTTTTTTTTTGACATCAACATGAACTGGCTTGAGACTCGGTTCAAAAACAACTCCTTTCAAGGATTCAGAGTCTACTTTCTTTTGAGAGACAATAACTTTATAAATGGTGCACTTTTAGATTTTAAACTTTTGTAGGATGTTTTTTTTTATTCACTTCTGGATGTGCCCATTCAGACCACTGGAGTGCACTCCAGTGCCCAGGACTTCTGTTGTGTGTGTTTCCCTGTTTTTCACTCCCAGACTTTTATTATGATTTCATGTACTTTGTTCTGTATGTTCCAACCCAGACTTTTATGTTGAAAACTTTACCACAGCCCAGTGCATTTTCACCGGATATCCCCCGGCATAAAAGCCACTCTGTGTTAGATGTTGTCACGGTTCGTTGTTAGTTGTTACGTTTCATTTGTGTTCCCTGTATCCTGTTGTTCTGCTCGTTGGATTACCTGTTGTCGATTTCTGTCCGGACCTGGACTTCCCCTCTGCTTCTCCCCAAGGACTTAACCGGTAACCGGTATTTCGACCCTTTGCATTGTTTTTGCCTGTGTCTCCACCGTCTCTTTCTGCCGGCGCTCGATTATTGTTACCCTGACCCTGAGACTCCATTAAATCACTGTTGCACTTAAACTCGCTTTGAGGCCACCATAGACGTCACCTCTGCGTTCCCGTGCGTCATGAGTGTTGCAAGTGAGGAATATGGCAAGCCACTTAAGCATAAAACATTAAAGACTGTGAAAGCTGTGGGCATTACCAAGGTTCCGGCACAGGTCGTTTTTAAGACTGTTTCCCTGTCTGTTCCTGTAACGCCGCCCTCACACAAAATGGTGGTCGCCCAAGAAACACAGTGCAAAATGGCGATGTCCAGCTCAGTTTCACAGTGTGGCAAGCCATATAAAGCTCTGCTGGTCCCGATTCCTCAGCCCAAGAGACTGTTTCCTGTGTTGTCAGCTCCCGTAACACAGCCGGGGGTGCTGTACCATGCCCAGTTGGTCTCAGTTTCCCAGCTCATGAAGCTCATTTATGTGAACCCCGAAAGGTTAGCTACGGGCCCTGACCTCATCATTCAGCGTGAGGGGCTGTGTGATGTCCAGTTCGGCCCGGCTACCCTACCAGTCACCGAGAGACAGCTAGGGGAGCCATGTCAGTGGTACCCAAGTCGCCCACAGAGGGTGATGCTCAGCCGGTTACCGTACGACAGCTAGGGGAGCTGTCTACCATGCTCGTGATTCCCGAGTCGCCCATAGAGGGCGCTGTCTCCATCACTCAGCGAGAAGGGCTGAGTGATGCTCAGCCAGTTTCCACATGACAGCTAGGGGAGCTGTCTACCACAACGGTGGTTCCCGAGACGCCCGCAGAGGACGCTGGCACCATCACTCAGTGAAAGGGGCTGAGTGATGTTCAGCTGGTCGCAGGGCTACAGCCAGGAGAGCTGTCGGCCATCCCAGCGGTTCCTGGTCCTCTCGTGGGGGCGTCAATTCTGCACCGCGGCCCGAGGAGCTGGGTGCAATTCAGTCTGATCCAGTTTTACAGCCTGACGAGCTGTCGAAGGCCCTCACAATTCCTGTCGCACGGTACGAGGGGCTGTGTTCTACCCAGTCGGTTAGAGGTCCCCCGAATCAGGTTCCAGATGGTCTGGGAGGGCGTCTTCTCTGTTGGCTCAGTCTTGGAGGGTGATCTCAGCATTAGTATGGTCACGAAGGCCGCTTTCATTCTCGGTCTAGTCTCAAAGGGTATACTCACTTCCTGTTTGTTCTTGAAGGGTGCATTCACTGCCTATGTGGTCTTGTAGGGTGAATCCAATTACTGTTTGGTCTCGTAGGGCGAATACAATTCCTGTCTTGTCTCATAGGGCGTATTCACCTTCTAGGCAGTCTAGAAGGGTGTCACCTCTGACTGACGGTTACGAAGGGGCTGGTTCACAGTCAGTGGGGACCTCGAAGGCATTAACGCCACCTAGTCAGCCTAAAAGAGCGCAGTCATAGCCCAGATGGTTCTGAAGGGCTCATTCTCTGAAGGCCGGTTGATTCTCGAAGGCACAAGGTCAATCTGGTGGTCCCAAGAGGGCTCTGTCACTTCCTGGGTGAACCAGAGGGATTCTGCTGCTATCCACTCTACCCTGGAAAATGGCCTTGCTGTCCGTTTCGCCCAGATGGGCGTTCCCGCCGCCTTTTCCGCCCCGGTGGGCTTCACCGCCGCCTCCACCACCCACGCCACTTAAGTGGGCTTCTCCTCCACCTGCTCCGCCCTTGTGGGCGCCTCCAACACCCACGTCACTTAAGTGGGCTTCTCCGCTGTCTGCCCCGCCGTCTGCCCCGCCCTGGAGGTCGTTCCTGCCAGCTCCTTTGAGGGAGGGCTATGTAACGTATTCAAGCCCATTCAGACCACTGGAGGGCACTCCAGCGCCCAGGACTTCTGTTGTGTGTGTTTCCCTGTTTTTCACTCCCGGA
>JAUMHI010000020.1:904366-915237 GCA_032359435.1 Enteromius unitaeniatus
TCTTATATATATATATATATATATATATAATTAAAATTCTTTAAACATCATCAAGTTAGTTGGTAAGTTTTTCAGAATTTATTTTGATATTCGATTCATATTCTTTTTACGTTGCACATGCACATATAATCTGAAGGATCTCAATACAGAAATTACTAAAAGAAACCCAAAAGTGTGTTTTCAGTTTTTGGCATCTCATGTCTGGATGTTGGGAAGAGAAAGCTTGGACTAATGCGAGAGACAAAATGCATTTACTCAGTTTTTTGAGGTACTGGTGGGTGAAATCAATAATGAGACGCACGCAATTTTGAAAATTGTATATATTCATACATACACCCTTTCACCGCAAAACCCTTCAATGCAGTCTACGTTGTTTTCCATGAGGAGAAATTCAGGCAGAAGGTTTCCGAGAACTCGTTTTTAAAAAGCGTTTAAACCTTTCTTCACACAAATGTGAGCGCCTGCATTCTTTCCAATGGGAAGTCCAAAGGTTTTCTTGTATAAATCAGGGGAGGGGAGAGACGCAGGCTGCCATGAACAGGAGTCCAGTATTGATTTCTTTTTGTGGTGCAGTCCTATTTAGCTGCTGTCAAAGCTACTTTCCACTAGCCGGAGTCAAATTGCCGTATTTACAGCAAGAGCCCTTGTGGAGTGGACTGCAAGCATTCGAACAATAAGCCTTTTCAAACAGCATCCTGGCAGACAATCCAGAAGATCTGACAGAAAAGTGCATAGTACAAAAGATTTTGCTTCAACTTTCTTCTAAACAAGTGTATCGCTTATTATTATACAAAAATAAGATAGCAACGTTAACCCACACACACGTGCCAAGTCGAGTGGATTCCCGGGTCTGCGTGTGTGTCAGATGCTTCGAAACTTTACACAAAAGGATGTGTGTGAGGAGAAGAGATTTGTCACACTGTGTGAAGGGGCTCCTTATTCTTCCCTGACACGTGTGAGGAGAATAGGACACACGGAGGAAGGCGTTGAGTGTGAAATCCCAGCACTCGTCCATTGTGTGTGTGATTTATTCTGAAGAGAGGCACCCCTTTCACACACACACACACAAACAGAGGGTCGTGGGGTGGTGGAGGTCATTGTCACTGGGACACACACGCTCTACAATTTTAAACAAAATTTTTGGCGTATTACTAAAATTAATATAATCTATTACACAACATGTCAAACCAAACTAGTTACATATTATGTTAAATGTACAACCGTATAGCAGTTTTGCGTATTAGTATAATCATTAGTAATTTTAGCACATAAAACTTGGTTATTCTCTTCAATTATCTGTTTTTAGCCCCTTTTGTTCTGTTTTTGAATAATTATAATTTATATACATTGCTATTTTAAGTTTTTTATTACGCTTGTCTGCTTTTATTATAGTAATTTCATAATTCTTAAATATCTGTTGATTAATGAACTATCTAACATTTTTTAGATACCTCTTTGCTTTTTTATTTTGAATAATGTAATAATTATAATGTAATAGTTTTAGCTTAAATGTACTATTATTTTAAAAAGAAAATAATTTAGGCAATTAAAAACTATAAATATCTTTTAATAATAATCTTTTGGTATTTTACTCTTTCAGTTTCCAAATAAAGAGTTTCTAAAAATTTCAATTTATATATATATATATATATATATATATATATATATATATATATATTCTGACTATGATTATTATTATTTCAGTTGTCAGATACAGCATAAATTTGTTGAAACTGCTGTTATTCAGCTTTGTGTGTATTGTGAATTAATTGTGTGTTGGTTACTGATCTAGACGTCCATTGTCTCTTCTCCTTATTAATTTGTAAAATGTAATTATACAGTAATTGAGTTTAAATAGTGAAGTCATTCTGTCTCTAAAAATGAATATTAAAGAGGAGCATAAAATTTAAAACATGTAGCATTCTTATATCTTGAACTGTGTTGTTTTGTGTTACTGTGTTTGTAATTATTTTATTATTTCCTTACATTAATAACATTCCAGAGTGCTGTTTTAACTGTAAAATATTTATTTAACTGAAATTAAATGTTTCATGTATTTAATCAAATATTTCTAATTTAAAAACAAAAGCAAAACCAAAACAACCACAGCAAAAAAATAAAAAACAGGTTTTTAAATTTAAATGCTGGGTAAATACTGGAGAGAGAAAATATATATTTTTATATCCTAAAATTAGGAAATCTCATTTTAGTACACAAAATTGCTGTACTAAAACAACATCACTGTTCTACAGTATGAAATGCAGAAAGAATAGTGAACACACACCCGACGATCATTGATCTGCTCACACGCTTTCCTCATAAGCTGCACATTTGGCTCCTCCCCTCTCACCAGCATCACAGTATGTTTATCTCAGACACACATACACACACAAGACTGCATGTTGCATCTGTGAATCCTGCTTGATTTGTGTGAAGATGGCAATCGTTGTGGTTTTACTGTCCACTGCATATGATTTCTTTAGGCTTCTGATTCAAACACACAAGAAAAAAAATTCAGCACACTTACCTGAGATCGTAGACCGGAGCTGGGTGTTTGATCCTGTCGCCACAATCTCCCGCATGTTGACTCTGTTTCTCTGCTTCACTCTCTCTTTCAGCATAATGGTGAGAGCCCACCAATCAATTAGCCCTGCCTTTGATTGATCAGGCCTTGTTTTGGTCACCATTTGTTCAGCCACACACACAGTTTCATCACTCTGCGGTTTCATTGACATGAGGATGGGATCAATGCGTTTTTGCAATTCTGTGGTGTGACTAAGGGGAAATAAGTGTAGGCCTAAGACAATGACAATGAAACTTCACGTGCTCACACACACACACACACACACACACACTTACTAAGAAATATTGCATACATACAAACAAGCAATCTAATACAACAATGCAATTCATAATGCAGCCCAAGTATTGTCATTCTCAGTCAGGTTACTTTCTTTTGAGTGAATTACTTCAGCCATAAATTAACTATATGCAATTGTTATGCAGTACCTTTTAAAAGTCAAATCAAATAAAAAAAAGTCAATTAAAAAAAACTAAACAAATTACTTAAATTACAGCTGTTGTACTTAAAGAAAAATGGTTATTTCTATAACTGTGTTTAATAAACTTTCAGAAATTTGCTCTGATCAAGTTCAAGTCACTTTCTTAAATATGATGTCATTAAAGACCTGGTATTTACAGTAAAAAGGTGTAACGCCCCTGCACTGTGTTGTTGTTGTTGGTTTTTCCCATGTGCTCATTGTGACCTAGTTTCTGTCTATTGTTGATTATGTTCAGGAGTGTCTTGTTAATTAGCGTCATTGTCTGCCCTATTTAAGTTATGTTCAGTTTAGTTCATGTTGTCTGGTCATTGATGTTGTTATGTTCTGATCATGTGGATTCGCTGCTCGTATCTGTCTACGTGCCATTGGATTATTAAAAGGACTTATAGCACAGTACTTTGTATCAACGTTCTTTCTCCACCACAGGCAGACCATGACAGAATGACCAGACCTACAAAAAAGTGGTGTGTTTCTCCCGTGTTTCTCTGCGTGATTTTTGTCCGTTTTTATTTCATTTTTCCACGGTCTTCCCTCATGGACACCCCGTTCACACCCAACTATCTCCTCCTCATGCTGGAGCAGGGGAAGAGATTGCTTGATGGCCATACGAGACTATTTTTGGACATCGCTCACTACACTAGCTTCCCGGACAGCACGCTCTGTGTGTGGAGTGGACACTGGCGAGGAATGGATCAGCATTCACCATCTGTCCTGTTGAGGAGCTCGCCAGTACCACTCCCAACCCAGAGCCCAGCCCACCATCTCCCCGCAGCGCAGAGCCCTTTGCTGAGCCCACTGCTGACGCCACAGCAGAGCCTGGGGCTATCAACGAGCAATCGCAAACACCAGTCCAGGTGCGAGAGCCGGAGAGTGAGGGCACCACGGAGGAGAACGCCAAGGACAGCGAAAGCGCGGAGTGGAACTCTGCCCACCGCACCATGGCTGAGGGTGAGCTGGTTGATCTGGGGCTGATCACGAAGGACACTGTTAACCGGAATCCTCCAGTTCCTGCTCCTCAGATATGCCCTCCTATACCTGAACCGCACACAAAGTTTAAAGAACCACCCGCCCACCCAGTCACGTTCATGCCACCGCTGACATCAGCCAGCCCTGTTGCTCACCCTCAGCCCACCATCTGCGCGCTGGTCTCGCCATGGGTCAGCCAGCTGTCATTGGCGTCATGGCTCGAAGATTCCTCAGCTCCACCTCCAGCCTCAGAGTCTCGGATTCCACCTCATCCCTCCGACCCGTCGGCTCAACTATGCCACATAGCTCCCTCCTCTCCACCGTGGCTCGTCAGTCCATTAGTTCCACCAGGCTCCATCGTCCTTCCGGCTCCGCCTTGGTCGGTCGTCGACCATCCATCGCCTAGGGACTCCACTCCTCTGGATGCGCCTCGTCCCTCCATCTTGGTGGCTCCGTCAGGCTCCTCCCTCCCTCCGACTACGCCTTTGTCCGCTGTCGCACTGGCTCTGCTGTCACTCTGGCTCTGCTGCTGCCTTCCGGATCCACGTCTCCACATCGGTCTCCGGCGCCATCTGTTCCGCCTCGGCCCTCTGGATGTTCGTTGGCGCCCTCGATCCTCAGCTCGGTGTTTGTTGTTGGCTTTCCCCATGTGCTCAGTGTGACATAGTTTCTGTCTATTGTTGATTATGTTCAGGTATGTCTTGTTAATTAGCGTCATTGTCTGCCCTATTTAAGTTACGTTCAGATTAGTTCATGTTGTCTGGTCATTGATGTTGTTATGTTCTGATTGTGTGGATTCCCTTCTTGTATCTGTCCACGTGCCATTGGATTATTAAAAGGATTTATATCACAGTACTTTGTATCAACGTTCTTGCTCTGCCACAGGCAGACCATGACACAAGGTAAATTAAAAGAAATACATAAATAAATGAATAAAACGTATTACTAAAATTATATTTTCAAGAAAGCGTAACTAGAAATACATTTATAAGAGTATTTCTATTTTATTTCTTTGCTCCACTGCTTTTCCTACTGACACTATTGTTTTAATCCCGCTATTGTATTTTTTTTGCCATTGATTTATCTTGAATGACATTACTACTCAGGACACTTATTATTAGAATTATTATTAAAATGTTATGGTGGAACTGCCTCTTAAGTATGCTATTCTAAATCAGTTCAGGTTGTTCGGGGGAGAGTATGCAATCATCTCTTTGATTTCTTAATTTTTTTTCATTCTGAGCTGGATAAATAAAACAATACATATCTTTTACAGTGGTTATCAGAATGGAAGATGATTCCAATTGTTACTTACTCGAAGCAAAGAATTGGACAGAGGGGGTGGTTGTTCTCTCTGTGTGGTCAAGCCTTTGCAAGCACTTTATCTGTGCTGGACACTGACCATTGTGGTCCTGATAACTGACATCCCATTACAGAATCCTGACAGAACAGTGGAGTACACCAGAGATCTGCTGTAGTTCTGGGTTGTTGCAAATCTTACAGTCCTGTTGCATCATTTTCACAAATCAGAGGGTGTATTTTACACATTTTCAGAGCACAGAGCACTTCAGATACTTTCTAAAAACATTTCAAGTAATGCAACTTATTTTAATTCACAGCTCATTGTGTCAGAGAATATGATTATTTATATGATCGTGCGTCAACAAAACCCCATGAATAAGATTAAAAAAATATGTGAAAATACATCTGGATCCTGAGGCAAAACTGGAGTCCCTTTTTTTAGGAATCACAAACATTAACGTTATAGTGAACATGTGTTACATCCACACCAGGCTCCACCTTCACCCAGTCACCTACGCTCACTCTGATGTACTGATCACCACCCCCTGGATCCAATCAAGACACTCATCAGCCACCACATAAAAGCACACAGCACTTGACCAGTACGAAAGTGGACTCTAGTTTGCCTATTGTCTAGCTCATACAGATGGTTGCCAACCAGAATGGAGGTTTTACCGCCGCAGGTACCGCCGCCGCAGCGTCTGCAGAGTGCACTTGCAGCTATTGACCTTCGAGTGGCGCTATAAGTTATTAAGCAAATGCTTCAAAGCAGTTTTTAGCAAATAGCCATCAGCTTTGCTCCGCTGATGTGTTATATTTGACGACAGCAGTCAGTGGAAAATGAAAGAAAGAAAAAAAAAAAAAAAAACCTGTAGTTAATATTCACAAATTACAATTTAATAGTGTACTTATGAAGTTATTTGTGTTTCTTAAAACGAAAAAAAAAGTAGTTTAGGCTACTTCGCATCGGAGCATTGAAAGTGGTAGCCTTTTTTAGTAGTCTAGGAAACATACATGAATGTGTGAAATAGAAATATTCTTATTATTAATATTTTATTAATATTTAAAATTTTGACAGAAATACTTAGGGAAAATATTAGTTTATTAACATATATATATATATATATATATATATATATATATATATATCAGCCCTGTTAAACACCTTCTATCCATTCTGGAGATATTTTTTAATTTAGGGGTGCGTTTCTCAAAAGCATCTTGGTCTATGGTCGCAAGTTCCATCGTTACCAGCAAAGTTCAATGATTCAGTGCATCCCGAAAGCTTCATTTAAACAAACGTTCCCAGTCATTAACAATGGCCCTATGTTGTTGAACTAATGTGGTTCAAACGATGGAGATGAGACGGTGTTCGGGAAACAGTCATGTGTAGCTAGTTTGTTTCCAAAACAATGCATTGTACTGTGGTGGTTAATCGGCACGTTACATCGTGGTTCGTGGTTTTTGCACTGTAAATCACAGATGTGTTGTCTTCCAAAAAATTGTTGCTTTTTTTTGTTCTTGTCCACAACACAAATTTTCCAAATTTAAAACAGCCTATGAAACGCGTTCATAAACGGATATGTTCTGATGTCTGAACTCTGTTTGGGATTTTGAAAAACACAAAGTGATGTCAACATATTGGTAATTAAAATACTGACAATGAATGCATTCTGTGAGAGTTTTGGCTGTGAATGTCATGTCAGAGACGCTGGAATCGGGCCAAAAACACAGCAAAAAATAATCTAATATATTATTTTTATACAATACATTAACCTCTGCATATTTTCATTACGTTGACATACGTATGTTTTGCAGCGGTTCAGAATTTAAATATCTGTGTACTGTTGCTAAAATTTTATGCTCTATCATGTTAGAAATATGTCCTACACCAAATCCAACCCTAAACCTAAAACAACATTGGTAACAAAGGCAAAACTGATAAAAACACTATGTCATTTAATCTGCCTTTTACGCAGATTTAAACTGTTTTGTCAAACCGTAGTTACACGGGTACCAAACCGGAGCTCTTGCCTTACTCCATGGACAAGTGCATGCATATTTATTTTGCCATTAAAATTCAGTGTTAGTGCCACAGCAATAAGCTTTCTCTGGAACAGGGTTTTATAATTCAGGGATAAAATACACATACTGTTAAAATGTAGTTAGAGGTTTACGTGTTTGTTAGCTGTAATGTTTGATTTAAAGCATACATCCAAAGTGAGCTGCATTGTGAGTGTTTGCTCTCCTCGTGGCCCTGATGCAGTATTGTACATCAGTAAATCATCCCCATGTATTGATCAGTCTTAGCTGGTTTATGGCCTGATGTTGTAAATGTCATGTTTTAACTGTGTGTGTTTGATATCAATCTGATTAAAGCAGTTACTTCCATAAAGAAACTGTACACAGCAAATATTTTTAATCTGTCATCAGTGATTACCCAGTGATTAAATAGCATGTAGATTACTATATGGCCATAAATTTGTCAAAGCAAACATTTCTCTGCCTTTTCTGTTTGTACTGTGTTTCAGTAGCAAGTAAGGGAAAGGATCAATTCAGAACAACATACTTATGTCCACAGGGTTTCTTTGCCTTAAGCATATAACAAGAGCTATGTGTCAATTTACTGGACGAGGAGACATTCATAGGACCTCACTCTTACGATTTTGTACACTAAAGTGATGGGTAGGTTTAGGGGCAGGGTTAGGTATAGGTAATTCATACAAATTGGCAATGGCTAACTCTGCAACTACAGTACATACATACATACAACTACTCTAAGAGTAGACTGTTAGTGTTTGTTTACCTAGTCCTTAGGGAAGGACTGTTAGAGTATCACTGAAAAAAATAATTAAAATAATATATATATATATATATATATAGGAGTAGGATTTAATAAAAAAAAAAACTTGGAAACAATTTTCACTCAATATATATATATATATTTTCATACAAATTGGCTAAAATGGCTAAAATGCGTACGATTTAGCACAAATCGTTTGAATTTGTATGAGTGATAGTGTGCAATTGCAGTCAAACCCCAAAAATCTCAAAACAGTCCTTTTAATATTAAACTTGTTTTTACTAAAGATAAATTGGTAACACTTTACAATAAAGTTCATTAGTTAACATTTATTAACAAAATGATTGAACTAAAAATGAACTTCTACAGCATTTAGTAATCTTATTTAATGTTAATTTCAGCGTTTATTAATGCTTTATTAAAATTAAAAGTTTATTTTTTTAATGTGTTTGTTAACATTACTGTAGTTAATGCAGTGTAAGCTAACATGAATAAACAATAAACATCTGTATTTCCATTCATTAACATTAACAAACATGACTAAATTGTGTAATAAATGCATTGTTCATTGTTTGTTCATGTTTGTTGATACATAGACTAGTGTTAATAAATAACACCTGATCGTAAAGTGTTACCAACAAATTTCATTAAATGATTTGTTGAATTGAATATGTGTAATAAACACATTTTCTGTTATACGTTTTACTTTACATGTTTTTCATTTTTGTCTAAAATCAATTATTTGATTTAAATATGATTCATACAACAGCCTTTTATCTTTTTAAAGTTTTATGGATGTACACTAGGCCATTTTCCTCTTATAATACAGTATGTGCAGAGCATAAAAGCACCACAATAGCCATTTAATTGACTAGATACATTTTCAACATGGGTTTTGCAAGTAATCTGCAAAGCTCACATTTAAACATTGATGCTGCGACTGGAGTCCACAATAGAGGGAATTTATACTGGCACACACCTTAAGGCACGCCACTTTGGAGCTAAGTACACACACTGTATAACAGCTGGTGTGCTCAGTAGGGGACTGATACGAAATCTCTACAAACAAGTGGCTGGACTGTGTTATTAAGCAAATGATCCTTAAACAATACAAACACATATATTAACCATTAGGGGCTCTCAGGGGCTCCTTCACGCTTAATAGCTTGCTTCATTTAGTGCTTATCATGGTAACATTTCCAGGTTATGTTCACCAGGCCTTGAGATAACAGGCAAGAAGCGTGAGCGCTATGTCAACAAGCTCATAGTGCCCTTATCATTACAGCTTAGTGGCACCTTATTAGGGACAGTAAATGATCAGCAGTACTTCAGCATTGCATTGACACACTAAGTCTATAGTAGAATGAAGAGGCTTTTCCAATGGTGGTGTGTATAGGGCTATTGTGCTTCTCGTGTGGACAATGTGTGTTTCATTCTGTTACATTAATATAATTTATTTATATATTCTTTTTGGGTTTTTTTTAAGTAGCATTACCATTGGCTTCATTTTCAATGTCGTGTTTAGTGCACTTTATGAGTCAAGAACACATGCACATGTTCACCGTCTGGGGTCAGTTTCATCAAAAATAAATGAATGGAACAGTGAGAAGGAGAGCTAGTGACAGCGGCTCGTAAATTAGGAGTCCAGACCAGGACAGCGTGACCTGAGAATCTGTCACCGAAAGGGACGGATGGCAAGAGGTGCAGATATATTCTGCTGAAGGCCTTGTTTAGGTTCCCACTGACCTTGTGTTTGTGTTTGGGTCTGACACTTTTATTGATTAGTGCACGGTACTAGGGTTCTGCTCAGAAGACCCTTATGAGCACACCATGGAGCGGAATCCCTCAGAATGAGCACCATTATATTGAAGTTAACTTTCTGTACTGGCACATCACTGAATCTGTCGTGTGTTATAGTTTTTGAAAATCTTTATTCCTTTTTTTCCCCAGCAGCTAAGAGACATTCTTCCAGGAAGAGTATCCTAAAGTGAATTCATTAAATTTACTGATTTTTTTTAAAGGTAAGCGGTTGATATTTTTTTTTCCACTTCTTTTTAATTTAGCTAAAATAAATCCACTTACCTGAATAAAATAAAAAAAAAATCAGTATAGTTTAAATGTTATAATTTGCAAAAGAAAGAAAAAATTACAATGTATTTTCTCTTGTAATTTTAAAGAATCATTGACTGATTGATTGATTATGTAATATGTTTAGAGTAATGATATGACATCATGACAAGTTTCTCATCAATGGAATGCAGAAAAAAAGAAGGAAAAAGCAGTTATATTTTCATTATTGATACAGTTGTCTGAATTCTCCTTTATGTCGTACAACTACTTTTCTTGGAAAATGAATTGCTCAGATGCAAAAGAATGACTTACAGTTGCTCAGACATGCCAGATTACTGTTACTGTGACCCCTGAACATTCATTTCATAATGACAGTGATGAAGAAAGAGGTGCACTGACACTGAACCAAAGGAAACCACGAAGTAAGCCAGTAATGCTTTATTTTGATAGTCCAGTTTAGACATTCTACTAACTATAAGTAACTCTGCCAACTAATTGTCATTAATTTGCAACTACAGTACATACATACATACAACTACTAACTCTCAGAGGAGACTGTTAGTGTTTGTTTACCTAGTCCTTAGGGAAGGACCGTTAAGAGTATCACTGAAAAAATTTTTTAAATAATTTATATATATATATATATATATATATATATGTATATAGGA
>JAUMHI010000020.1:994918-1005444 GCA_032359435.1 Enteromius unitaeniatus
CTGTTATAACACAGACGCACATTCACGCTGATGTGACCGAGCCCGACCCGAACCAGAGCATCCTTTCTAAATATCTGTCCTTTGTTTAAATCTCACATTTGCATCTGCTTGTTATACTCTCTGTTCTCTTGTCAAGAGCTCCTACACTAGCAGCTGAAGCAAGAAGCAGTAGAATCCAAGCCGCAACACGTATTCATTCTCAGGTGAAGACACAGCTGAACCTGGATAAAGACAGTCTTTATTACTAGAGAGCAAGGCAGCATAAAACAGTCATAAACCATTTACATGTTTCCATGCACACAAGTAATTTTAATTTAACAAACAAAATGTAATATTTATATATTATATGACAGTTTGATAAATAGCCTAAAACACCTCAAGTTCATATGAAGTGTACCATTTGGGACAGGGACACCTGAATGAATGCACATTTTGAACAAATCTGTTGATTGAATGATTCAATGATCCATGAAAAAAATCTTTCACTTCGTTCCTGAATGTTTTTTGCATTTTGAATAAATTGGATGAACTACTAGCAGTTCTGGTTTATATTTAAAAATATAACTGAACCTTTTCCATAATTTTGTATTTCTATTCTCATAATGTTGTATTAGATGGTTGGTTTAAAAATTTCAAACTGTAGTCTAAACCAGCTCAATAAAAATGTGATTATTGAGTACCTGATACTCACCAGTAACTGTAGCACTGAAGCTCTTAATTACACTGATACTGATGTTGCTGCTACTGCTGATGATCTGTAGCTTATACACTCCAGAGTCTGTGGTTCTGGTGTTGATGATGGTCAGAGATCCAGTCTTTTGATCCAGCGTCAGTCTGCCTCTGAATCTCTCATCACACTGATCATCTCTGGAGATATTACTTTGATATTCATAGATTTTAGCGATTTGAATCTCATTAAAATACCATGTCATCAAATCATTTGGGTTTTTTGTTACAGCAGTAACTAAAGTGACAGATTCTCCCTCCTTAACAGACTTTCTCTTCATTTTATCTCGTTCCGCAGCAGGAACATCTGAAACATAAACCAACAGCTGCTGGAGGATCTTTCGCTGGGGGATAAAAAAAAAATATATATGACTTATAGTCATAATGACTCACCATTTACAGCAACAATGAAGATCTTTTGACTGATTCTGCTGTTGATTATCTTTAATTTATACACTCCAGGGTCACTGGTTGTAAAGTTTGTGATGGTCAAACATCCAGTCTTCTGATCCAGCTTCAGTCTGTCTCTGAATCTGACGTTGCACTCATCATCTGTACAGATATTACTAGGATCTTCACTTATTTCAGCAATAAAAATACCATTAAAATACCACCACATCCTGCCTTGCTGGTTGTTTTCAACACCAGTGTGTAGAGTGACGGAATCTTCCTCCATCACTAACACTTTATTTGTATCAACACTGAAAAAACCTGGAAAAAAAAAGAAAAGAAAGTGACAGTTAATCGTGAGACACGTAACAGGAAAGTGCTGTGAATGTTGTAAAATGTAACAACAATTCTTGAATAATGATTATTGCATAGAAGACTTATCAAAACTCTTTAGTGAAAGTCAAAGTTCATACATTGGAAAAAAGAAATGCTGTCAAGTATAGCCAGTAAATCAGTATCTCATCAGTAAAGCCGGTTCTTTGATTAGCGCTAAATCTCTGTATAAACTGGGGTTCCTTTTAAAAACAGCTGACGGAGATTTAGTGTTAATCAAAGAACCGGCTTTACTGATGAGATGCGCATAATATATCGTTCGATATATATCGCCCAGCCCTACTGTCAAAACAGAGAGTTATTTATATTAATACATACTCCTTACCAACAATAACAATTAAGCTTTTTAAGATGCTACTGTTGCTGCTGATCTTTAGTTTATAAACTCCAGAGTCTGTGGTTCTGGTGTCTGTGATGGTCAGAGATCCAGTCTGATGATCCAGCTTCAGTCTGTCTCTGAATCTCTCTTTACACTCATCATCTGTACAGATCTTACTCTGATCTCCATTGATTTCAGCAATCTGCATTTCATTAAAATACCATTTCACCAAATCGTTATTCGTTCCAACAGGACCTAAAGTTACAGATTCTCCCTCCTCCACTGACATTTCCTCTGGTTTAACAGCAGGAACACCTGAAACACAAACCATCAGCTGCTGTAGGACCATTTTACTGAAACATTTTACTGAAACAAAACAAAACAGCACAACATAAAAGAAATGTGTGGAAATGAAAAATTATTATGACAAAATGCTCACATTTATGAGCATATTTTACAGTACTTTGCTCTGTAGAAGAAACAACATGCTTTTAAAACAGAACAGAACTCTTAAAATTTTATGTGAGTCTCCACTGGTGCACAGTAAAACTGCCAGTGTTAAATCAACTTTCCCAGGGTTTATATAATCCACACTCACTCCCAGTTTCATAGACAAGGTTTAAGCTAGTCCCAGACTAAATTGCATGTTTGAGCTGTCTCAGATGAAAATATCTTGCTCTGATATATCTTAAAACATGTCTGTCTTCATTGTTAAGATGCACACCTGTAACTTTCTTAGAAGGCATTTTTGTAAAAGTTGCTTAAACATCTTAATTAAGTAATGCCTAGTCCTGGCTTAAGCTAAGCTTTGTTTGTGAAGCCGGGCCTATGAGTGTTAAAACAGACTGGAGCAGTGTTAAAGTTAATGAGATGATGATGAGGTGTTAAAAAGCAGAATCATCAAAGAAGAAAACCACTTTTTTTGTCATAATTTTAGAGGTCACTGTTTACTTTAGTCAGGCTCTTGACCCTTGACTTTTTAAAATTAGGCATTGTTTGGCTTTAACACTGCTTCAGTTTTACTTTTTTAACACTCCAAGCGTGACTTATATAAACACTGGGAGTGTTGATTTGACACTGGGGGATTTATGCCACAACTATAACGCTAAAGGACAGAAAAACAATATGTTTGGGAATCATTTTCAGATTTTTTTTCCCAGCTGTTCAACAATAGAAAAATTTACACCCAATTAGAATCAATCCTGCTATCACACGCAGACATGCTTGAGCTTATAATAAACAGACAATCTCATTTACCCATAGGCCACCCCATCCAAACACAGAATTTTTCTAGTGTCCACTTGAAGTTTACTTCAAACCCCCACTGGATTCATGCAGAATTAATTTGTGTGACAGGAATTACCCTTCTCTGCCAAAGCATAAAGTAATTGCTTTGACCTGAGTTTTACATTGTCTTAATATATTATTAATTTGCTTTAAATGTACATGGCTAGGTTTTAATCATAATGGCTCACCATATACAGCAACAAAGTTCTTTTCACTGATGCTGCTACTGTTAATGATCTGTAGTTTATAAAGTCCAAAGTCTGTTAATCTGGTGTTTGTGATGGTCAAAGATCCAGTCTGATGATCCAGCTTCAGTCTGTCTTTGAATCTTTCATTACCATCTTCACATTGAACATCCGTACAGATAAAACTGAGATCTCCACTGATCTCAGCCACTCGGATGCCATTAAAATACCATTTAACATCTTTTTGTTGGTTTGTTTCAACATCAGTGTGTAGAGTGACTGAATCTCCATCCTTTTCAAAAACTGTCAAGATAGTTCTAGAACTAAAAAGACCTGAATAATAAACAAAGAGTTTATTAACAAACCAACAAACAAGCCAAACAAAAATAATATATACATATCCATATATTGGTGCATTCAGGCAACTGAGTATTTTAAATATATTCATTCTGAATGTAACACAGATGAAATACTTTTTTCAACACTTTACGATACAATTTCTTGTTTTTCTACAAAGTATTGTTCTTATTTTTAGTCCTGTTATTCAATATTTCCACATAAATAACATGTTGTCATTTTTTACACTTTACATTTTTTGTAAAGTGTAAATCCTTTACAAGGATTTATAAAGATCCTCTTTTACCTTACCTTACTTTGCAGTCATAACACTGAAACACTGAATCTGGGCTGCATTTCAAAATGTGTTACATTTTTAATTTGGTTTTACTGAAGAGAGATTGCAACAAATAAATGTTTTACCATATACAAGTAAACAAAAAAAACCACATTATACTCACTAATGACGGTAACACTGAAGCTCTTCATGATGCTGATTGTTCTGCTGCTGATCTTTAGTTTATAGAGTCCAGAGTCTGTGGTTCTGACGTCTTTGATTGTCAAAGATCCAGTTTGATTATCCATAGCCAATCTCTCCGTAAAATTCCCATGAGGATCTTTACACTGAACATCTGTACAGATTTGAGGTAGTTTGGAGCCAGTGAAATGCCATCTAAATGTAATTCTGTTTTGTTGGGTTTTTTTAACACCAGTGTGTAGAATGACAGAATCTCCCTCCATTAAAGACACACTTCTTGTATCTTCACCAAAAAAACCTGAAAAATTTTTTTCCTGTTAATTATAAGCCAAACAAAAATGTACCATACTGTCTAAATACTCCAGCGGGTTAAAATACTGTTTGATTGACTGAAATGTGTCTGTTCAAACCACTGAATGCAGAAATAGCTTCAGCCAGTTTAATCTGGTGCACTGGAATTCAGTAGATTGATGACATGCAAAAATATTGCAAGCTGCAAGCATCATTTAAGAAGCACAACAGAGGCAAAAAGAGTTAAGCATGGAATGGGGCATCAGCAAAAGTGATGCCATTTTAAAATTGGTCAAAATGGCAGAAGAATCATACATACATTATAACTTTTGACCACTAGGTGTTGCTGTTATCAAATTGTGAGATGTGAGGTGAGGTGACACTAGTTCAAAGCTTTGCAGAAATACTTCCTCAGGTGAAGTATGGCATGAAATTTGTTTTGTCTATCGAACATGAAATACATAACTTTTTGTCAACACAGTCTGAATATGATCTGATTTGATTTTCGAAAGTTCGAAAAAATATGTTTTCAACATAAATCAAAATGGCGGTCAGGCCATTCTGCCAACTATGACATAGTATCTATGGTTTTAGCATGACCAAAGTAATATTATGAGAACAGCACCATTATGTGATTTGCGTGAATCACTCAAGTTGAAAAACTGAACTTTGGCGAACCGGGTAGTTCCAAAAGTTTTTTAGTATTTTAGGAATTTTGGAAACTCCATCAATAAATTTATCATTAGTGGTCCAAAAACTTCTGGTTACTCTCTATTACCAGTAGCTCAGATTGTAGCTCAGTTTAGAGTTGCTTATCAGTTGAAATCTTACTATTACTCTATGTTGTTTAAAGTTAGTTCCTCCGTATTTCTGATGTGATCTTCTGTGATCTTTATGATACAGAGAAACTAATGATTGGCTTACTCAATATTAGGTCCCTTTGTATGAAAGCAATTGTAAATGATTTGATCAATCATCACAATCTAGATGTGCTCTGCTTGTGCTCTGACTGAATATCAATATTTATAATGCAAAAGATGCATTAGGATCAGCACTCACAGACATTCTGAATGCTGTAGTGGGCAGCACATTCCTGGGCCTCAACCTGTCCCCCTGCTCTAAAGGAATTAGCCAATCACAACATGGAAATGGAGAAAAGCCAGATTGTCAAGGAAAGGACTGCAACATATCACCAGGTTTCTGAGCCTCCCCTCCAGAGAGAAAGTACCAGAAATAACTGGTCTGAGTCTGATGGGTAAGACAACAGATCAACACATTCTGAGGCTCCAGCCTGTGTGGTAGGAGCTAGAAACCGATTGTCCAAGTTTCTGTCCAACAGAAACAACCGTTTTGAGTCTCCATCCTAGAGAGACAAAGTTGATTGACCAAGGTCTAAATCTCTAGCTCAGAGAAGCAGAAATATTTTTCAACAAGGTTAAGCTCTGAGCAAACCTTCACACCAAGGCTCCTTTGCTTGCATGTCCCAGGTAAGGACCTTCTGCACCTGCTTCAGGGCCATATCTGTGTGTTCCAGATTTTAGGTTCTTTTGGTGCTCCATGAGTTCAGTATTCTCCAGCACTTTGTGTTCAAGGCTGTCAAAACGAATTTTGCCTGCTCCTTTCCTGACTGCATTGTTACCAGCACAACCAGTGGATGAAGTCATAGCAGACTGCTTACTCCACCACAGAGAACGTAACTATTACTCATCCAAACCTCTTCCAGGGACCTTGGCAGTGTTGTGTATTATCAGTATATGATTTTCTAATTTACATTAGATATTATAAAGCTGATTGCAGTCGATAACAAATAATCTTCCCAGAATTTGTTTAATGCATAAGGTTCTTCACCTTATTTCTTTCAGATTAGCAACAGTTTATCTTTCCAGATAACGTAGCTCTGACATAGCAGCAATTATGCTAACTATGCTATCTATTTTACATCAGGTCTGTAACAGAGATTATCAGAAGTAAATTTAACTGGTCCATTCTCAACCGCTGTCACGTGCATCTCTCTGTGTTGTGTATACGAATGACTTTGACAATGTGATTCACAGGAGAGGTTGTCATTTAACAATCAAAAGCAGGCCTGGGAATTAACAACAACGAAGGCAGTGTATTCCACTCCTTGTTTTAATCTCCCATTCAAACTGCAGGAAGATACCAGTTCCTCAGGTGCCAGAGGTGCAACATCCTCTGTGCTACTACTATCAATGCTCAGCAGAAGTATAGTATTATTGAGAAAGATCCCTGGTGTTGGCGTTTAGTTTACCTTGGTGGTAGTAATCATGTCATCACTCTCTATTGTTTTTTTGTTTTTTTTGCATATATTGCGAAATTCGAATCAACGACTGATGGTCCCTCATTATTTAAGAATACATTTTCAATATCCAGTACTGTAAAAATTCTGAAAAATACTGTAGTGTAGCAGATGCCCTTTCAAGAGTATGATGTACTGTAGAGTGAAAAAAGTGAGTATTTGGTTTGTATAGCTCTTTGTATAGTCTATCACTAGCACATGCTGCTTGTTACTGCGCAGAAGTTTAAAAGCTGTAACATGTTAGCATTGGCTATGTCTCTCTGTCTCTCTGTGTTGGAAACTGTAGGAGGTGGGTGTCGTTTTATTTCTGTTTATTTCAACTTTTTTGGTAACACTTTATAATAACTACACGCTATGAATCATTAGTTAAGCATTAATAAATAGTCAGTTCATGCTTTATAAAGCATTGTTCCATAATAGTAATTAGTAAGCAGTTTATAAAAACAGTTACAAATGCCTTGTTCTTGATTTATTAGCATATCTAAACGTGCAAAGGAGATTTAAAGGGTCAGTTATCTTCCTAATAGAAAAAAAATAAACTCAACACAGAGGGATACAGAACTATTAATTTCAAGATGCAAAAAAATATAAAACTGTACAACTGTACACTTAATTTTTGAAATTAAGAAACTTAAGGTTTATTTTTCATTTATCAAGTGTAGAGTTGTACGATTACATTTTTTACATACATTTTTACATTTACATTTTTTTTTTTTAAATATGTCTGTGTTCAGTATCCCTCTGTGTTGGGTTTGTTTAACTTTTCTGTTCTTTAGATAAATGATCCTTTACATCTGCTTTATAAATACTTTACAAGGGATAACTAGTCCTCACTTTAGATGAGCTAAACAAAACAGACACCTGGCAAATACTAAATGCTTTATAACTGCCTGACTTATTCATAAATTACAGCAGGAACATGTGTTAATAAAGCATTTATTAATGCTTAATTTAAGATTAAAAAATAATGTACATTTAAATAATTTATTAATAATTTACTTAGACATTCTAAATGATCTAATTAAACACTGACAACTCCTAATTAACTGGTTTGTAAATAAGGTAATAATTAAAAAAAATGATAAACTGATTATTAATAAAGTATGAAAATAAAATTAGTAAATTATTACAATTAAATTACAATTATTATTAATTATTAAGAACAGGGCATTTATAGATGCACTTGTAAACTGTTTATGAACGCATAGTAATGTTGGAAAAATGGTTTATAAAGGATGAACTGACTATTTACTAATGCTTAACTAATCATTCATAGTGTGTACTTATTATAAAGTGTTAACACTTTTTCTCCTGTTTCTTTGTTCCCATCCCTAGATGATCCAGCTGGTTTGGGAGCATTGTCACCAGCTCAATTCCTCAGTGAAAACCTGAAAATGCACTGCATCAGTTGCTCATTTATGCTTGCTGTGATCAGCTGCAGTTGGATGCAATCAGTGCACACCAATCAAACCCATTTTTGCGCATACATCAAATGCACTACTCAAAAGAAGTTTGACTAATCAATTTGAATTCCATAAATTATTGCCAGAATGGTCTAAAAATGATGCCATCTGTGCTTGGCACCTAAAGCGGCACCTAATGGATACAAGAGGTGCATTTGCGCCTTCAGTGTTTGAGCACTAATAATAAAGCATGCCAGTGGATAGAATAGGTGCATAATATGTTTCCTTAAATAACAGAGACAAGGCAACTAAAATAAATGATGAAACAAATACACAACAAGTACATCATAAAAAAAGAAAAAAAAAAGAAATGAAAAATTAAATAAAATTATGAAACTTGTGGTTGATGTCAGAATTTTATTATCCTCATTATCGCTACAAAATAAAAAAAATAAAAAAAATTTCAATAGTTTACCAGTATGTTTAAAATTTTATTTGGATTAACTTAGGAACAACCTTGTGTAATTTTCTTTAAATGAAACTATTCCTTGTTTTCCTTAACTTCAACACGATGATGATGACAGGTGCCTATAATAATCTGGGATTGGTGGGTTTCCTCTAAATGTCCCAGCAAACAATATCATTAAACACATCAATAATGTGTGTATGTGTGGTGGGTGTTTAACGTACAATATTTGGCTGGTGTTACAGTCACTGGTGTTACCTTTATTATGAGTAACACCAGTGAGGATCAGTAGATCAGGTCTCTGGTGACTGGTGTTACTGCCATTCACATGTGGCGTCTTTTGCATGCTGAAGTCCATTATTTCAAAAGTAGTCACACAGTTTGCGCACTCATAATGGAAGTGTCTTTGCCGCATCGAGAAACATTTCCACTTTCACTTTTAATGCACAGTATTTGGTTTCAAACAAAACTCACCGCATACAGCAACAATGAAGACCTTCATACTGATTCTGCCTCTTTTGCTGGTGATCTTCAGCTCATAAAGTCCAGAGTCTGTGATTTTGGTGTTTGTGATGGTCAGAGATCCAGTCTGATTGTCCAGCTTAAGTCTGCCTCTGAATCTCTCATCGGCATCTCCACACTGATCATCTGTGAAGGCCTGCCTATAATCTCTACTGATTTGAGCTATGCAAATGTCATTAAAATACCATTTCATTCTTACAATTCGGTTTGTTTTAACATCAATGTTTAGAGTGACTGAATCTCCCTCCATCACAAACACTGACACTTCATCTGTACTGACACAAGACAGACCTGTCAAAGACATAAACAGGTAATCATGTCACCCTCCGTCACAAACACGTAAAATTAGGCTATATAACACATATGCTGTGAATATTTTTATTTATTTATTTAGATTTTAAAATTTTCAGTTCATAAAGATGTGCATACTTTATTATTCATAATAATATTTATCATTATTTTACTTTTCCTCATTAACTCTCCCACATAAATAGTTAAAAAGTATTTTGCATTTCATTTGGTAGAAGCTTTTCTATTCAGTTTAAGCGATTTCAATTCACTCACTGTATGAAGCTACACTTCACAACAAAAGCTTCACTTTTATGTGTTTTTATGTTGTTTTTTTGTCAGGTCAGTGCACCTGAGCAAAAACAGAGACCCTTTTTCCTTACTTGGAGAGTTTGGCTTGGTTTGGCCATAGGGTCATTCTACAGAAACTAACATTTTTTTCTGTCCTTAGCCTTTACAGAAATATTAAAATTGAAAAAAATTGTGAATGGACCCTTACTGTGCTTTTTTCTCCTTTCAGATTAAATAAACCATCTTCTTATTTCTTGTATTTTCATTTTTTTTTTTTTGTAATGCTGACTACATGCGCTGAAAACAAAATAGAGAAATAATATTTTGTATAATCTTTTAGTCAAAGAATCATTTTAAGACATCTTGCCATACCAAAAGTGGAGGTTTCTGACCATGACCATGCACATCCACGCCTCTGAAACTGATATGGCCGGTGACTGAGCTACATCATGTACTACTGTACTTCATGTTTTAAGCCGTATGACTATATCGAATGTTTTTCAATGGAAAAGATAAACAATACAATAACTGATGTTGAATGTAAATGAAATAGGTTAGAGCTCATCAACGAAAACATCTCACGTTCGCTTTTATCATTGTCATAATAATTAAATATAACTTACCGATTAAAAGCATGTGCAGTGAGGGCAAATTGAAGACAATTTTCATTTTAATACTCATAAAGTATTTTTTCTTAAAATTAATGCAGATGGAGTCTTGTTCCTCTCGCGTATTACAGGAGAGGGCGTTGTTTTCGAAAGCGATGACGCAGTGACGTTATGATTATAATAATAATTGCATACGGGGAAAAGTGTGTATACTACAAGCAGTCTG
>JAUMHI010000020.1:1015303-1030009 GCA_032359435.1 Enteromius unitaeniatus
ATTGTGGTTTTGAGTAATGAACCAGGCTGGGAGTTTTTAAAAGCCTCAGGAATCTTTTGCAGGTGTTTAGAGTTAATAAGTTGATTTAGATGATTAATTGCTCGTTTAGAGAACCTTTTCATTATATATTTTTTTCCTACAATTGTTTGAGTGTACAAAATTATTGTACATGTACATTAGTATGCACTGAAAGCCTAAACAGTGAAATTAGTGGTGATGACAACCCAGAGAGGCTACACTGGAAGAGAAGCTAATAAAGGAGATAAGCAGGCTCAATGAAGCCAAACAGGTATCAACTTATTAGTGGCCCAGGGAGGTTGTGCCAAATAAGCTGGTGATCTCTTCCAGACCTTGGGCTGAGCGACGTGATGGACGCACTCGTCGCTAGCGTTATGCGGTAACCGGGATCTCCCAGCACTGGGCCCTCTTTCAGTCTTCCGACTGCGGTGAGGATCGAAACTACTCGAGCAGATGTCATACGATCCTGCGTCATGGTCAAGTACCTCACCACGCCTAGATAAGTGGTTCTCTGAATTGGAGAAAGAACACTTTTCTTGGCATTCAGGGTTTTTTGAAGAAGAAGAAGTGTTTGAGTGCTCAAAATACTGCCAGCATTTCTAGGCTGTTGATATGCTAGTAAGATGGTGACCACTCCACAAACCTCGGGCTGAGTGACCACTCGTGATCGCTCCCCAACCAGTGAGGGACGCATCCTCTGCGAGCATACTGCGGCGACCAGGATCTCCCAGCACTGGGCCCTAATATAGGCACGAAAGGATTCCTCCACATATCTATGGCACGTACAGCTCGGCGTGACACATTGGTCATGTGAAGGGAATTTCCCCTCGGGGATATACCTTTGTTCCTGAACCACCACATTAGGGGTCTCATGTACAGCAGGCCAATAGGTATGACATTGGACGCAGCTGCCATCAAACCCAGCAGCTTTTGAAACTGCTTGACAGTGAGTGACCGGCCTTCTTTTACTCTCGCGACAGCAGTGAGGATCGATACTACTCAAGCAGGTATCTTAATATTGTAGTACCGCATCGTGGTCGAGTCCCACACCACGCCTAGATAAGTGGTTCTCTGAGCTGGAGAAAGTACACTTTTCTTGGCATTAAGTCTCATGTGAGCGAGAACGATATCTCGATGTCTGCTAGCTTCTTCCGGTGATCGTGCTTCTATTAGCCAGTTGTCGATATAGTTTAATATATGGATGCCCTGGAGGCGCAGTGGAGCCAGCCTGTAACCACACATTTCGTAAAAGTATGGGGTGAGAGTGCAAGGCCGAAGGGTAGTCACCCGATATTGATATGCTTTGCCCCCAAAAGCAAACCTCAGGAACTTCCTGTGTGAAGGATGGATTGATACATGAAAGTACGCATCTTTCAGATCTATTGTGACGAACCAGTCCTCGGACCGGATTCGTGCTACAACTTGCTTCACAATGAGCATTCTGAACTTTAGCTTCATTACTGAGTGGTTCATTATTCTGAGATCTAAGATGGGCCTCAGCCCCCCCATCCTTTTTTGGAACTATGAAGTAGAGGCTGTAGAACCCACACTCGATATCGTGAGGAGGAACCATCTCGATGGCCTCCTTCCTCAAAAGAGTTTCGGCTTCTTGTTCCATCAGCAGAGCCTGCTCTGAACAAACTATCGTATGATTGACGACCACAAATTGTGGCGGGGCACGTCCAAACTGGATTCTGTATCTCTTTCTACAGTACGCAGGACCCATCGAGACACATTTGGCAGTAGCTTCCATGCTGCCAAATAGTCTACTAAAGGAACCAGCCTCTCGAGGTTGATCTCTGATGATATTTGAGGGATGATGTTTTCTAGACGCAGCCCACCCTCGGGTGAAGCTGCACTCGGTCCCTCGTGAGAGCTCAGTTGCGAACGGTTCAGCGCCGCTACGTTTCCGGGCGGACGAAACTGAGACTGGTGTTCGCGGGAGATGCCCACGCCTCGTAACACTGGCGAAATTAGTGGAATGATCTCCCGAGGGCACTGAGGAGAGATGGGCTCCGTGTAATGTGAATTGCCTGCCCTCTGAAGTCCTGAGCGACTTGCATCAGGACTTCCTATTCCCTGCGGGCCTTCTTTCTCTCTTGGATGACACATTTTTTTTTTAGGTCAACGGTTCCCAAAGCCTTAGCAGGTCAGCTTAGTACGCCTGTAAACACGGCTTTTCTCCTTTTTCATGTACACGTCACCAGCTTGACCTACCATCGAGTACCCCCTGCCCACCTTTAGTGTTTTAGGCTTGGAGGGCTGGAACAGAGCCTTTAAAAACAATGCAGTGTAGCGAGAGAGATAGCTCGCAAGCATCTGCTCAACTCATGGCATTGTCTTATAACCGTTTTCATTCATCCCCATTAAATTTATTTAGGGGGATGAAAACCGACCGTGCATGGCCATGATTTTGATATGGAAATCGAGATAAAACGGCAGGCTCGTTCTTGAAGGCATTTAATTAAATTGGCCCTGTCCGTAGAAACATTTGATTTATCATTAATACAGCGCAGTTACTTTTCATCTCTGCTGCCACTGTATTTTTAAATATTATTATATATATATAAATTATTTCTAAGTATTCGTTCTCGGATGAGAAGGGGAGAAACACTCTTTTGTTGACTTTTAGACATAATATTGCCAATCTGTGATTAGGGAGAAAAGTGCATCTTTGCTCTTTTGCTTTCAACAAATATCAATCCAAACAGCCACTGTTTTTGCATCTCTGAGCAACACGAAGTTGTTTTGTTTCTGAATGAATCACTCGTTTGAATTGCTCGGTTCAATCACAATGACTCACTTATTAAGAGTGAATTGCTGCCATCTATTGGCGGTTTTAATTTCACAGTTTGATTTTTCCAACTTTTTCATCTTTCAAATAATTTTAAATATCAGTATTTAACATTTAATGTATCAAAACAATATTTATGCTTTTGTAACTGCTGTTAAATTAATTAATTAATTAATTATTATTTGATTAAACAGAGAGAAGAAATGCATCTAAATGCTACTTCAGATACAGCTTTTGTGTTGCTTTAATTTGCTTGGTAACAGCACAAATGTCTTATTATTCTATTTCACTAATCAAATGTAAGAACTTGACTCAAAAGATAATGGATACTTTTAGAAAAAACTCACTTATAAAGGTAAAATTGCCCATAATTTGTACAAATTTGTACAGCATTTGTGTGAATTAAAAATCTGAATTAACTTTCTTCCATTTCCAGAGAATGGATTATTCATTATTCAACATTTATTCTCATTTTCATGTTTAAGGATCTGTTCGCTTGGAAAATAATGTATGCTACTACTGCCTGCTGACTTGTTGTTAAACCTATATTAATACAGCTAAGCCCCAAATGTAAGCCCCGGGGGCAGTCGTGGTCTAATGGATAGGGAGTTGGACTTATAACCCAAAGGTTGCAGATTTGAGTCCCAGGTCCAGTAGGGATTGTGGGTGGGGGGAGTGAATAACCAGCCAGGACTGTATGTGAGACCCTTGATCAAGGCACCGTTCCCTCAACTGCTCCCCTGGCGCCGCAACACTGACTGCCCACTGTGTGTGTGTGTGTTGTTGATGACTTCTCACTGCTGTGTGTGTGCACTTGGATGGGTTAAACGCAGAGCACTGTTGATCTTGTTTTTCACATTTCTTGGTCTTCGTGGAGTGTATTTTACTCTACAAGTAAAATACTCAAGTTCTTTTAAAATAGGATACTTTAAGGCCAGGTTTCACAGACAGGGCTTAATATAAGCCAGGAGTAGGCCTTAATCAGTACTAGTTAATCTAGGGCATTTAAGTATCTTTCATGAACGTAGCTTAAAATAGGCTTAGTTAAGCCGAGTTCAGACTGCACGATTTTCAAAGTGGTCACGTCACAGATGTAGCATTGTATGCATGCTGGGGTAGCATTCAGTCGCTGTGGTGTTCACACTGCATGATAGATCGGTGACAGGGGTTTTTTACAATGCATGACTTTACAACAGGAAGAATCGCCTACAACTTTGTGTCACTGCCAAACACACTCGAGAAGTGACATGGAAACAATGCGAGATCATGTGTGCAAGACCCGAGTTCTCACGTGAGACTGGGATTATTATTAAAAATAATAGCAGGCAAAATAAGCTTGTCATACAAATTTATAAAGAACATTATGGATGAGAATAATTACCTTATATTCCTCTTTAACTCCTCCCCCAACGTCCTGCTGCCCTGGATGTTGCTCTCTCATTGGCTGCAGGTAATCGCCAATGTTATTCAGTCATAACACATTTTACACTGCATGATTCTAAATCTAACACATCGACGAGTCTCTCAGATCGCGTCATTGATAGTTCACACTGTGTGATTGTCACTCGTGCGAATGAGCACCGATTTGCCTGTGATTTTAGGCATTTGTCTGCGATTTCTCAAAACCTGTCGGCGAGTCAAAATCGGGGCTAGTGACTACAGAGTCCTGGAGTGATTTAAGTAAGCTTAAATGAGAACACCTGGGATAGGCCTGATTAGGTTGAGTATAAGCACATGCTGTTGGTCTGATGGTGTTGATTATATTTATATTTTTGTCACACTTTATAATCAATGATATTTGCCTGTATAGACTCTGTGGAAGAACATAAAACTGGCTTTAAAAAGACAGAATGATTTATTTCTTTATTACTATAAGAAGACAGCGATTTATTACTTGTGGTGGAGCACCAAATAAAGAGAAAACTGATGAAGTGGGTGACTTGTTGTCTGGAATAATACAGAACCAGCAACCTCTGGAAGGTATACTAGATAATGATCACTTCAGCAGTTCAAATGAAGAACTGAGCACAAATGGTACATAAGAAAGAAATTGGTTACTTCATTTGGTACATATTCCACTCTGTTCATGTGAGGATCATGTGAGTTTACTTGTGCTTCTGTTCTGTTTTTTTTTCCCCACAGAACAGAGGGATCTGAACAGGCTGGAAGAGCCAGAGCACAGTGAGTGTGTGCCCTCCACATCTGCTTCAGCATCCCTGAGAAATGCTGCTGCCACCACCTTACAGAATAGAGCAAGCAGGATGACCATCCATGAAAAGTTAGCCAGAGAATTCCATGAGCAAAAAATTATATTTATGAAGGAAGAGCATGAAATCAAAATGAGAATTCTACAGGTTGAATTGGATATGAAGTTGGAAGAAAGAGAACATGGGAACATTTTGCTGCACATGGGAAAAAAAAGGAAAAAAAAGCCATAGTAAATGTCTTCCATATTGAAATTCATCTTATCTAGCTGAAGTGCTGTAATGTGAATGTTCCCGGTTCCGGCTGATCTACTTGTACAAAAATTTTAATGTTAATAATCTTACCAAAAGGTATAAGGTAATGAGGTTAATAAATGTAGTTAGATATGACAACAAACAAAAATACTAAGCAATAGTTGTAATGCACAGCATGTTTGGAATGAGTAGGAAGAGGATGAGGGTGTAGGGGGAAGGGACGATGGGAGGTGATGACCTAGGAACTAATCTGAAACTAATGGCCCATAGTTAGGGCATAGACTCATTTGCATTTTTAGACCAGACAATTAGGATTCTCTAAAGTTGGGAAGAGCTAAGGTAAGCTTGAGCATGATGAAGGTCTTTGAGATTGTTGCGAATGTATGTGTGGAATGCTTGTGATGTTTGTACTGGCTAATGTATACAGGCCAAAGGGCATCACACAGACTTTATTAAAGAGTTTGCTGATTTTCTAACTGAGTTAGTACTGACTGCAGATAAAGTCTTAATTGTTGGTGATTTTAATATCCATGTTGATAAATAAAATGTGTGTTAGGATCCGCTTATTTTGAACTCTGTTGGGGTTAGACAACACATATCAGGACCTACTTATTGTCGAAATCATACTCTAGATTTTGTACTGTCACATGGAATTTATGTTAATGGTGTGAAATTTGGCAGCAAAGCGATGATATCTCAGATCATTACCTAGTCTTGTGTAAACTCCATATAGATAAACCTGTAAATTCTGCACCTTGTTACAAGTATGGTAGAACCATCACCTCTACCACAAAATACCGCTTTATAAGTAATCTTCCTGATTTATTTCTATTCCTTAGCACATTCTATAGCATAGAAAAACTTGATTCAACATAAACAGTAATATATATATATATATATATATATATATATGTATGTCCATGATAGTGTTTCTGCTTCAAATTATTGCCCATAATAACATGACATAAAGCAAATGGGAAATTAAAACCAGATTTTTTTTGAGTATTGTGAGGAATTGAAAGGCACTCTTTGGTAATATTGACCCTTGAATGTTCTTGGAGGAAAAATTATAATAAATAATATGTTATCTTTGCTAAGTTAACAGTTATTTTTGCACACTTGTATTCTCAGTTGCTGCACTGACTATTACAACACTGTTTCTTCATGTAGTCAGTAAATAATAATTATTTAGACCGGATAAAACGGCACTTTTCACCCCAATCACAGATCTCACTGTTGTCCCATGGGCTTACTACACACACCCTACTTTGCTCATTCTCTACATATCTACTTCCTTCTCTCTTAGTTAGTCTCAGTTAAATCTCTCTCTTCCTTCTATTTTCTCCACCCCCTTCCTGTTTGCTGTCGTAGATGTGACGTTGATCAGCTTGTCGTGGGAAGCGAACAGGAATTCTTGGAGGAGCTTGTAAAGAATCTGTGCCTGGTCATCTCTGGGTCTTAAAAAGGTCCAGCGTGCCTTTCTGCTGAGACTCTGTCATGTGAAGCCAAACGAGCAATATATGGATTCTTGTTGTTTGTTCACAGAAGTCTCTTAGAGACACATTTCCTGAAATACTCTGAATGAAATATTCTCAAGAGGTGTGTTAATCACATAGGAAAATGCTCCACACCCACCATAAGCAGCTCTGGCCAGGACTGCCCATGTATAATCAAAAGATCAAATCAAAACCATGGCATTTATTTATTTATTTATTTTCCCCCCATTGCTATACAGAAATGTATATTCTGTACCGGTGGTGTTCAGTCAGTTGACAGCTAATGTTTAAAACCTCCTGACATGTTTAGCAATTGGTGATAAAAGTCTTAATTTTCTGCCTTTTTCCTAGAATAACATGATGTTTAATGCTCTGCAAGGTACAAAACACTGCTGGTAGCAACAGTTTGCCACTGGATGGCCTAGGTTATTCCCAGCAGCCTGTGAACTCAAGCCAAAGCTTTTATCAGTGGGCTCCAGCAGTATTGTGAAGCCCCCTCCCTGGAGGGAGTGATGGAGGAAGTCGTAGGATGAAAAAACAGGCCATTATCCTTCACAGGCCCCATGGGTTCATTAAACTGCCTTAATCTTGTATATCAAGGCACTGACCATCTTAGAATTTAGTTTGGTTACAGAGAGACTGCTGTATCCTTCCCCTAAATGTCAGATTACAACAGCTCCATTACCTCTGCATTTCCTTTCTGTTAAATATGCAAAGATTTTAGGAGTCAAGTAAGTCCTTTGAGAAAAAAAAAATCTAAAAGCCATACAAAACTAAAAAAATAAATAAAATGCAATATATAAGTAAATAAAACAGTCTACATATATATATGGAGCGCCCCCCCTTGCACTCTCGAGAGTTACAGCTCTCAAGTTCTATAACGGTGGATCTATGGGTAGATGGGTAGATATAAAAACTATAATGTTTTATTATCACAATATAAACTAAATATTCAAATCTCAATAAATAAGTAAGTGTCAATAAATAAAAATAAAATAATACTTATATATATATATATATATATATATCCTATAGTCCTTCTGACTATGTACATTCAGTTTTAACCAGGGTTCGAATTACGAGGGAGCTAAGGGGAAAAGGACGTGAAAAGGACCTGGCTTTCCTGAAAGCCTACTTTGAGACATTTAGGGGGAGCTTTAAAACACTTTCCATTTTTTGTGTCGCATATAGATTTTGATTTTCTGTACATTAAGGTTCCTGAAATAAATGATGATATTAAAAATGTGTCAATGTTGTGTGTTTATTCGCTCATTACATTACTATTTCCGAACACTATTTTCCGCTGTCTCCTGCTGTGACCATCCATGCGTGGCGGCGCCGCACTGAAATTATTACGTTTACGTCACCACTTGAACTTCTCACTGAGTTGGTATTTGAATGTTAGCTTAACTTCAAGTTCAAAACATACTTTATTCGTTTTTTGGAACACTCTGTGGATACTAATAAGAATGTCAAAAAGAAAGCAGCCAAACCTCAGTCAATTTGGATTTACAAAACAAACGAAGAGGAGTGATGACAGCGCACCAGCTACAACTAGCTTGCCGGTGTTACCGCCGCTAAAAGTTGCTGCTAGTGACAGCACCAGCACCGAGGATAGCGAGACTTTGGCGCCAGAAACCACCGCTGCGACCTGCAGCGAACCAGGCGATCATGCAACACCTTTCAACTAGACAACAAAGCAATGGATTTCTACTGACAGCAAGTATCGCAACAAGTTGCGTGAACAAAACCTCTCCTCACTTCTCTTTGTGGATCTGAATGGACCCCCTTTGGAGCAATTTGACCCTCTGCCTTTTGTATCATCTTGGATTAAAGCCGGTCACCGACCCTCAACATCCTGGGTTACAGGACGGAAAGCAAAGACAGAAGACCCCAGGCCTCTGTGGTCACTTCTGATTTAAGGTAAGAATCATGGAATTACTTGATCTATGCGTTTGTGAGGATTGGTCCTACTCCTATTTAATATTGATGTATTTTTTTATGATTGTTATGTGAGTTATTCTGTTTTCATCATGATTTGCATGATGTAGGCATAAGCGCGGCTGATTCAGAACTGTGTACAGAGCTGTTTGCCCTAACACTGACAACACTAACTGACGCTTGCATTTTGAAGTAAATGGTTTACTAAGTAAACAATAGGTTTACTGTAAACCTATTGTTTTAAATGTCCGAACATGCATCAAAAGCATTAAAGTCAGTCAGGGAGGATCGGAAAATAGGGCTCCCCCGAAAGCCACTTTGTAATTCGAACCCTGGTTTTAACAGCAACTGTTAAAACAGTTGCAGTTAAATAGACAATAACCTTAACTGAAAATAGCAAACTAAAGTAACATTAAGTGGGCCCACACACGCATAAAAAGTACATTCATAAAAAACCCCACCGTTGCAGGCCTGATTCGTTGCTAGGGTGCGTTGTGGCCGATTAAAACACGAAACTAGCCCCTTCACTCTAACCGAGCAAAATAAAATGATGCAGAGTACCTTAATGCAAATGACTTGCATGTAGTCAAGCGTGAAGACCTCTCCGCTCAGCCTAGGTGTCTCCGCTCAGCCTAGGTGTCTCCGACAGCGATCGCAAAATCTCCAGAGGAACTCTGTATTCTCACGGGGAATCAGAGCGCTATTGGGGGTTGTAACACTTCTCTCTCAATGCAGTGCATCCAGCGATGTCAAAGGAACTCTGTATTCTCACAGGGAATGAGAGCTCTGTCTGGGGTTGTAGCACTTCTCTCTCGATGCAGTGGATCCAGCAATGCCAGAGGAACTCTGTATTCTCACAGGGAATCAGAGCGCTATCTGGGGTTGTAACACTTCTCTCTCGATGATACGAAACCACACACCAATTAACACTCTTTTTTGTCTGTCCTCTGGCGATATCCTCTTCTCCGGCGATTCCTACACCAACCCTTCCCGTCCAAATCTAAACAATGTTGCAAGCAAGACCTTCTCTACCAAACCCATACTACTCAAAGGTATAAATCTCAGTAAACCTTCTTAAAAAAAACACAGTAATGAACTTTAACATGAATGTTTATGTTTAAATAACACAGCACTTATTCCTATAAGCAATAATAAACAGGTTTAATTAACCCTAGGTTACCCAGAGTTACACTCTCCCCTTGCTTAAAATTCTCATGTCCTCATGAGTGGAGGCATTATATCTGAACAGTGGCTTTGGAGGTAGCAGCAGAACTGGAATTGGCACACCTGGAACATCTGCCATCGGGTGACACCATAACGTCTGACACATCTGATTCTTCCACTCGAAGAATCCTTAATGTGAATCACCATCCCTCTGTGCACAATGGTAAATTGTTGATTCTTGGGCTGGCCAAAGTCATTGTAGCTTAATTTGGTCGACTGCATATTCTTTCTGTTTCTTCAGAAACATGGTTGGATTGACGGTATTTCCTGTCAGACAGAAATGATCTGGCAGACATTTGTCCATTTAATTTCTGCAGTCTGTTGCTGTTGTAGGAGCAATTACTACTAACATCACAGTCTAAGGTGATACCAGCAGCAGCAGCAGTGGTATCTTTGAACATCTATTTCATCCAGCTCCCGTATTATCACATTATCCTCAATGGGCAACAGATGATCTCGATGTAAAGTCCTAATCCCTCCCGTGCCAGTCTCAGGCTTTAGTCTGTAAACAGGTAAGTTTGGAAGCTGTTCCACAACAAGGTTTGGTACGGAATTCCAACGATCTTGTAGTTTGCACTTGCCTGTATTAGCTAGGTTTCTGATAAGTACACAGTCTCCTGAATTCAAAATCTGTGGCTTCACTCTTTTATCATACTGCCATTTATTCCACTGATGATTTTTCAGTGCCTTTTCAGAAGCTAACTGATAGGCCTTCTGCAGTTCAGTCTTCATTCTCTTAACATATTGCTGGTGCTTGACTCTTCCCTCACCATCTGCAGAAATGCCGAAACACACATCAACTGGTAACCGAGCTTCTCTCCCGAACAGTAATTAATAGGGTGAGTACCCATTCGCCTCATTCTTAGTACAATTGTAGGCATGTACTAGCTGACTGATGTGTTTGCTCCATTTACTCTTTTTGGATGTTTCCAGGGTACCAAGCATGGATAGGAGAGTCCGATTAAAACGTTCAGGCTCTGGGTCGCCTTGTGGATGGTATGGTGAGGTCCTTGACTTTTTAATTCCAAGCAACCCGAGGAGTTCTTTGATAAGACGACTTTCAAAGTCTCTCCCCTGGTCCGAGTGAATGTGAGATGGCAATCCGTAGTTGACAAAGAACTTTTCAACAAGGACTTTAGCAATTGCAACTGCTCGTTGGTCTTTGGTTGGGAAAGCTTGAGCATAATGAGTGAAATGGTCAGTTATGATTAAAACAATGGCAGTGCCTTTTGAATCAGGTTCTAGTGATAAAAAGTCAATGCAGACAAGATCTAGAGGGCCATTACTGGTGATGTGGTTCAAAGGGGTGGACTTCATAGGAAGTGTATTTCTGGTAATGCACCGCCCGCAATTATTGACATATTGCTCTATGTCAGTGTTCATTCATGGCCAGTAGAAATGGTCTTTTATGAGTTCACTTGTCCGCTCAACTCCAAGATGACCTATATCATCATGTAAAGAATGCATGACTTGCGAACGGTACTCCTCAGGTAGGACAAGTTGTAGCTTTTCTTTTCCATATGGATTTTTCATGACCCCGTGGAGCAGGTTGTCATGTATAATCAGCTTTCAGCTCTGACACTGTAAAAGCACAAGCATTGGGTCTGCATTCTTTGAAGGGTGAAGTATTTTACCCTATGTATGGGTAAAAGTATTTTATGCTATTACTAATCTATGCATAACCATTAAATAAATGAAGTTTAATTGTATTCTGTGTGCACAAGATATTTGAAGTTTGGTGTTGGATGAAAGCATATGTTGTCTGTTATTTCATGGTGTGAAAGAATGTTTGATATTTCAGATTATACAGATTTTTCAAAACTTTATAAAATTGTCAACCAAAGACATGAGACACCAGAACTAATGTTAATGTATGATAATTTATGCGCTAAGGGTAACCACCCCGCACTGCTGGGACAAGTGATTGGAAGTTCACGTAGACAAGCCTTTGGGTCAACTTTTTATTTGCATGCTCTGTTTCAAATTAATTTTAGGAATAGTAGGGTAGCACAAAACCCCTTAACAGACCATGCACATCCTGATTTTGACATGTTCCTGGGTCAACATATTTTGTTGACCCTGGAACAACATTTTAATCCAAAATGTTAGTTTTGACTTATCTCTACACCTAAGCCTAACCTTACCAATGAGTAATGCTTAAAATCACAAATTACAGAGCATAACAGGCAATCCTCCCTGACTCTATCCTGCACAAGAAGAGCTAGCAGAGGAACCAAATGAGCATTACCGAAAGCAAATTTATGCTTTACATAGCCAATTAACTATATGACGACAGCATAAAAGATGAATTAAGTGTAATGAGTATCCCTATAGATGTGTCTCCCTATAGATTCCCTTTTCCCCCATTAGAAATAATAGCTCCTGCTGACCAGCCTGAGGTCGGCTTCTCAAGTAGGTCTCATCTGTGTTGATGAGAGAGGACAAAAAGCAGAGTTAGTTTCAGATATAAAGATGGTAGTATCTTTGTTTTAATCCATTTTTAATGGTTTAGAAATATGGTGAAGTGGTTAGAATAGATCTTAAAAAGCTGTAAGCAAAACAGATTCTAAAAAAAAAAAAGGAATATGAACCCAATCACCTGTAATGTAGGGAGAGTGGAGGCGTCCAGATTCAATTGCAAGCTTTATTATAAATGCAGGGTCAGAACAGGCAGAGTAGTGGCAATGGCAAACAGGAGTATCAGAGGCAAAATACAAGAGAATAATCCAAATATGTAGCTGGGGTCGGGCAAAAGGCAAACAGTATCCAAAGGGACAGAGACAAGAGCGAATATCCTGGGCAGGCAAGGTCAGTAACAAATAATCCAGAACAGAGAAAACAAAGAGAACACGAAAGGCTTACAGAGGGGTAAACACAAAGTACATCGACAATGATCAGCACTAGTAAACACACAGGCCGGTCCTTAAATACACCAGAAGGGGGAGGAGGAACAAATGAGCTACCATAGCGACAAACGAGGTGGGAGGAGACAAATGTCCATGACAAGAGGGCTGGAGTGCCGTCTGGAGGCTTCTGAGTGAAGAACTCCAGTGAACTTCTCTAAAAAAGGATTGTCTAAAATTTTGCAAGAGTGGGAGTGAGAAAGGGAGATGATGATCTTGAGGTTTCTCTTATTTGAGGCCATTAAACAGAAACCATATAGATGGATTTTCTAGTAAGCTGAGGCTGGAAGGATCCAGGCAGCGCAGATGGAATTGAATGCTGGTGACCATGCATTTGATGGATGAAGGTTGCATTTTTTTAGACTCGAAATAGTGGACTATAAAGTGAACCTAACTATTTATGAAATGTCTTGTGAATTGTCACTATAAGTCCTATAAGAGACCTGGCCCCAACTAAGTTTTTTTTTTTCCCATTCGCTCATGGATGGGGTTTTGGTTCCTTGCCGCTGTCCCCTCTGGCTTGCTTAGTTGGTTCACCTGATTTTTAGTGATTATCGCAGCATCTGTATGCAACTTTAACAACCTGAGACCGGATCTGCAGCCTTCGGATCTACAGTGACTAAGTCCTGAAGATTTGTAACTGATTTTGAGAGGTTTAGCAGTCTGGAAATATAGGACCTTCCCTGGGCTAAAATACGCATTGCAAAATTTAGATAGCATAGAGTGCAAATCCCTTTTTGAAAAAGAAGCAGATGCCTGAGCGTTTCTTATGACTTGTCTAATTTAATTTCTAGAGGGGCAGAGAGGCTTGCGTAAGGTTGGTATCTGAGGTGATGCCTAAGAATTTAAGAACTTTAAGAGGGCCTAAAAGCGGGACACCCAGTTAAAAAGTGCACTTTAGTGCCAAGATACAACAATCCGGCTTGGTATTTGGATAATCCACCAGCAGAAAATCATCAAGAAGATGAAGCATGTGCGGCAATTTACAGTTGTTAAGAAGAATCCAACACAGCGCTTCTGACAGCGTATCGAAAATTTATGGACTACATTCATTCAGATGAATAGCTACTAATCCAATAAGCCTGAAACAAAAGGCACTGCTATAGCTTAAGTTTTGCATTCACACTTAACTTGGGACAAAAGGCCTGGGCTGCCTGACTTGATCTTAGACTGTCATCTTTACCTCAAATTGTAAAACAACATGTATTTTACTTTAGTTTTTTATGTGATGCTATGTCAGAGCATATATTAAACATATTCTTACATTTGTAATACTACAGTTCCCCCTGTAAGAGTATTTACTCTCACATTACACAAATTTAGCCTATGTTTATTAACATAAGCCCCATCTTGCAGTAGTTCAACTTAAAAAGGTTACAGGCACATATAGCTTATTCTGTGTCTTTGCCTAGATTTTTCTTAGGTGTAATAGTTATTTTCAGAACCAAAGCTGTTGACACTTATTACACGGATGATAACATGTCATATAAAACTACATTGAAAATCATGTAGCAGAAGATTGTAAGTCCTGAAGTCCATGGCGTCTGAATAGCTGTGAGGTCTGTTTTCTGCAGTCCATATAGATTCACTCTGAAGACTCTTTGTCCTCATGAAGATCTTTCATAGAAGTTATGCTTTACACCAGTGTGCTGTTCATGAGATGACACTGCATATTCGATATACCTTCAACACAAGAAAACAAAGAAACAGCAGACCAACAGTATTCATTGCATCAATAATTTTAGACTTCTCTTGATCGCATAGTTTTTTTTTTTTTTTTAAAGTTTCATAATCATTGTTACGTCTTCTCGGTTGTTGTCTAGGGTTGGAAGTAGTAACATTTAGTAGTAACCAGTTCCGTAACAGGCAGG
>JAUMHI010000020.1:1030109-1052653 GCA_032359435.1 Enteromius unitaeniatus
CAAGCAGTTGTTCCAACATGCTTTAAATCCACCTCCATCGTGCCAGTGCCAAAACACTCTAGCCCAACGTGCCCGAACGACAACAGTCTCCACAGCGCTGCTGTACTCACACACCTGGACAACAAAAACACTTTTGAGCGAGTGCTGTTTGTTGACTTCAGCTCAGCATTCAAAACTGTCATACCTTCTAAGCTAATCACTAAACTTATCTGTGGAATAAGAAGGTGCTTTCGATAGCAGATGTCGACCTCTACATCTAAATATTTTAAGGGGATTTCAAAGAAACCACATGGCAATGAGACTGACGTCACCATCACCCCAGCTTAAAGATCAAAACTCAAAGATGGAAAACTTACTATCCAAAATAAGTAAAATGAACTCTACCTTACAAGGGGTGGCGACGGATGTGTCATCAATTGAAGAGGTTGTTACCGATCTCAAAAATTCGGTGAGCGCAATACAGGAAAGGATGGGTGAAGCGGAGCGGCTTTCAAATTGAAGATTTAGAAAACAGGAGCCGCCGCAACAACATGAGGATGATCGGTCTAAAAGAGGGGCTGGAGGCAGGTGATCTGATTAAATGTGTGTATAAAATCGGAGGGAATGGGAATTGACCCGGACAGAGAGTTTGAGATTGAGAGGGTGGCATCCCGCTCTCATTTACAGGCCCGATGCCGATCGGCCACCAAGAATAAGATTATTCTCCAGAAAGATGCTGAGAAACGTCAATGTCAAGTATACACTGGCATATCCTGCCTCACTTCGTTTCACATGGCAGGGGAAGAACAGGGTGTTTACATCAAGTGCAGATGCAGAGCAGTTCATTAAAGAGCATTGCGGGGCACCTAATGTTTTCAGGACCAAATGTTTTCTACAAGACCGTCAGAGTGGAGTTTTTATGTCAAATGGAATTGGTGGGAGGAGGAGTTGAACACCTGTGCTGTCTCGGAACAGCTTTAACAACTAAAGACGACTGGATAGCTTACTCTGCACTTAACGGACCACAATCTCAGGGAGTTTGAGTAAGGACGGTCCTTGTTGTTTGGTATGACCGTTCTTTTTTGTTGTTGTTTTTTTTTTTATTATTGTTGTTGTTAAGGGGTAGGAGTTAATTACTTCCTGTTAAGCAATAGGATGTTGCAGAAGGTTTTTGTGTTTGAAATGTTCAACTGCTTACATCACAGCCTAATATGTCATTTTCCAGTAGGGGGCAGTCACCAAATACATTTGATTACGCGCATGATTATGTGCAACCCAACAGAAAGAGAGTATTTTTTTCTCTCATTGCCATAAATCACACTCTAGGTATACTTTTAGATAGATTTACATTTTCTTGGTTTTAAATTCTATTATTGATCAAATTGTAGACTCTAAAATCGGAGCAATAGTATTATCAGATCATGCAACAGTAGAACTAGATATAGATTTAAATACAGAAGCTGGTAGAAAAGGAAGGTGGCGTTTAAATGCGGCATTATTACAGGATGAGTGTTGTGGCACTTTATTGGCTGATGATCTGACATCATTCTTTGAATTGAACATTGGAAGCACTGATAGGTTAGCATCTGTATGGGAGGCTTCAAAGGCATACATCAGAAGGAAATTTATTGCACAAGCAGCAAGAAAAAAAAAAAGAGGGAAAAACTTGGTTAAAAACTTGGAGGCAACTATTTGTGTAATGGAGAAGGAGTTAGCTAGACATTATTCTAATGATCTATTTCAGGATATCTGTAAATATAAATTTCAGTTACATGACATATACAAAAAAAGCGGAATATGCATTATTTAGATTGCGGACTAGATATTACAAAGGAGGTGAAAAAACAGGGAAGCTTCTCGCTAGACAGTTAAAACAACAAAATGCTGCTAACATTATTCCGGCCATTAAGAAAGGGAATACTATGATATCATCGACAAAATAAATAAACAAGGTTTTTTAGAAGTTTTATGAACAATTATATACATCTTCAGGTGCTTCGGACAAAGATAAATTTAAACTTTTTTTTCCAGTATTAAATTTCCTAAATTAGATGCATTATAATCAGCATCTCTAGATATTCCCATTACACAAGAAGAGGTCAAAGCTGCAATAAACTCTTTTTAGCAGATGTCTATAGAGAGTCGTTTGAAGCCGAAGTATGGCCTGGTACTTTTATGGAAGTATTGATAACACTGATTCCTAAAAAATATAGGGATTTGACAGATCCTGCAAATTTTCGACCAGTAAGCCTTATTAATGTGGAGTGTAAGGTGTTGACAAAAGTTCTGGCTTCATGACTGGAAAAGGTTCTACCAGGTATAATTCACAAGCATCAAGTGGACTTCCTTAAGGGTAGGTCATCAGCTGATAATGTGAGGAGGCTAATTCATCTGATGTGGCTAAATGCTTAAGAAAGCACCCCAATTGCAGCTATATCATTAGATGCAGAAAAGACCTTCGACATGGTGGAGTGGGGTTTTCTGACCACAGCCCTATCGAACTTCGGGTTTGGTCACTATTTTAGGACGCAAGTTACTCTATATCCTAGAATCCTAGAGTGGCAGTGATGATATATATATATATATATATATATTCATATTTTTTTTCATATATATATATATATATTTTTTTTATATATATATATATATATATATATATATATATATATTAGCAAAATCAAATATTTGAGTCGGGGAAATTTCTAAAATTTGGTTGATTTGACACAGAATGACCCAGTTTATTATTTGCCCTTGTCATAACATGTACAATACATAAACCTCAGAAAGTATACATGCAGGCAAACAGGCAAACACAACTGCTGAAGAAGAAAAGAAGAAAAAAAAGACAGTTGAAGATATTTCCCAGACATACACACATCAGGGGTTTTGCCCCAAAAGTCAACTAAAATTTGGAAGCAATGGCAGTTCTTATATTTACTTGTAAATTTTGAGTCCAAAGAAACTTACATAGCATTTTGTATATCGCATTAACCAGGCCAATCAAACATGTTCCGTACCTTGTCCTCGATGTCTTACTCTTGGCAAGCAATGTGTTACATGATACCTATTTTCAAAGAGGCATCACTTGGGCCCCCTTGAAGCAGGAAATTCTATAATTTATTTTTCCCACTGTGGTCTTCAACTTGGGGCATAAGTTAGAGGCTGGGTTTTGCTACTCTTCCGAGTAATTTCACAACTCTTCATTCCAAACCCCAGTTCTCAGTATGGCGATGTGCCCTCAGGTTAAATTTAATTTGTGTTGAGTCTACTTGATTATCATGTTATGAAATGCTAGATGAACTAGTAGCACAAAAAAAGGAAAAAAGAAAGGAAAATCCACAACACTGTATTAATCATAGAACAATAGAGTACAACATTTTTTGATCTAACATAAGAAAATGTGCCTCAACAGACACAAAGCAGGAGACAGAACAAGCAACCAAGTCCAAACTGCACCAGAATGGTGGGTGGGCCTTTCTCTCTTTTCACTTCACTTCTTTTTTCTGTCTGGTCAGACAAGTCTGCTATGTTACCTAAATTATGTGCATTGTTCAGCCAAGTTTAGGGCTGTGCTTTATTCCATGAGCATTTGAAAGAACAAATGCCAAAGAGAGTTGCTGGTCTCTGGCAACTGCCATGTGTGCAGCTCCATGGATGCCTGGTCAACAGCAGCCCAGCTCTGCCCACCACTAGCCCTCAGCAGTGCACACAATAGAAAAAGCCAATTTTACAGTGGTTTCTCTGGTATTCTACCTAAGAGATGGATTGCAATGCCACAGAGTTATCCTTAGTGTATAAAGAATAATTCGGTAACACTTCCTATTAAGCATGTATTTATAATTTCTTATGAGAGTATGCATTATAAAAACCTTATAATTTATTATTATATCTCATCAATAATCCTAACAACAATTATAAAACATTATAATATTTACGTTTTTATGATTAAAACTTTTTGTTTTGTTTATGTTTTGAGTATGATTATTTATAACACACAATGAACACCATGTTAAATCTGCTTCATTTATAATGGACAGTATTATATCTTCACAATGTTTATTTAAGATCTGCACAGTACCTTACAACATCTTGTGAGTGGTTAGATGCTGAGAGTTATTTGAGTGTTTCCTGTGAGGCTAATATTGAGTTACAATGTTTATTATATAAACCTGGAATGTTCACATACTTGCAAAGTATCCTATTCTCAGTGTATTGTTGAGGAAGCATCAAAATAAAGTGTTAGTTATATTTAGAAGCACACTACTAATACTCTAAAGAAGGCTAGTTGACATGAAGTTGCAGTTTCTTATCAACAGCTGTCTAAAAGGTACCATCAAAATAATCAAACTGATGTTACATAAAAAATAAATAAATAAATGTGTTACATTACACTTTAATTTGATCTAAAATCTGATTTTATGGCTGTTTGAGAAAAAAAAACAGTATTGTTATTATTATTAGTAATAAGTGGTATTTGTCCGCTTTAAGTAAAGTAATATGAGTAAAATGGCAAGAAATGAGACTCATAATGCATTTTAACTAAATATTATCCACTGTAACTCAAGCCGCTGAATCATGTTTAATGTACAGTATGTTATAAATTATTATACTCTTCAAAGCTATAACCACAAATAAGTAAATATTATATATAACACATTAAATCTGTTAGTATGAATATTCATGAGATTATACAACACATTATAAAGTTATTTATAATGTTTTATACATTTATTATAATGCCTTGTTATAACAGCAATTCCAATGATCACAATGCATGCAGGAAGTAGGCAAAGTAGTCTTTGTTTCGGGGCAGCGATCGTAAGGATCAGAAACACGGGTGAGTATAAGGTAAGTAAGGCAACACTCAGTCTTTCCCTGGACAAAGCAGCCATCGAGTGTTAGTCTGTGTTCTAGATTATTACTTCTGGGGATTTTAGGTCCGATAATTAATACCTCTGTTTTGTCAGAATTTAACAGTAAGATGTTACTTGTCATACAACTTAACAGCTAAGCATTCTGTTAGTTTTTTTTTCAATTTGATGTGTTTCACCTGGCTGAGAAGAAATATATAGCTGAGTATCATCAGCATAACAGTGAAAGCTAACACCATGTTTCCAGATATTATCTCCCAAGGGTAACATGTAAAGCATAAAAAGTAATGGCCCTAGTACTGAGCCTTGAGGTACTCCATATTGCATTTGTGATCATTGTGATATGTCCTCATTCACTGCTACAAACTGATAGTGGTCAAATAAGTAGGCACTTCCACTATGCCAATAGAGTTTTCTAGTCTGTTTAAGAGAATGTTGTGGTCAATAGTGTCGAACGCAGTGCTGAGATCCAACAGAACTAATAATGAGATACAACCACAGTCAGATGATAGAAGCAGGTCATTTGTAACTCTAATTAGAGCAGTCTCAGTACTATGATATGGTCTAAATCATGAATGAAAATCCTCACAGATAACATTGTTCTCTAAGAAGGAACATAATTGTGAGGATACTACCTTTTATAGTATATTTGACACAAAAGGGAGATTTGAGATAGGTCTGTAATTATCTAGATCTTTGGGGTCAAGTTGCGTTTTTTTAAGGAGAGGCTTTGGGTACATATCCTAATGACGAATGATGATTTAATGATGAATTAATAATAGACAAACTGGAAGCAGCTCATTTAAATAGTTTAGATGGAATAGGGTCTAAAATAGATGTTGTTGGTTTAGATGATTTAACAAGTTTATACAATTCTTCCTCTCCTATGGCGGAGAATGAGTGGAATTTTTCCTCAAGTGATCTACAGAACACTATCTGATGTGATACTGTAGCTGACAGCTGCACAGTTTCTATTTTATCTCTAATAGTATTGATCTTGGAAGTAAAATATTGCATAAAGTCATTACTGCTGTGATCTTGTGAAAAGTTAGTACCTGTTGATGCTTTATTTTTTGTTAATTTAGTCACTGTATTAAATAGATACAGAGGGTCTTTGTTTTCCTCTAATAGAGACAAAAAGTAATCAGATCTAGCCCTTTTTAACACTGTTTCTGTAAGTTAACATGTTTTCCTGCCAAGCTAAATGAAACACTTCTAGCTTTGTTTTCCTCCAGCTTTTAACATTGTTTCTAGTGATCTCCGTCTGGTTAACATCATTAGCACCGACATGAATAACAATTTTACTGAATTTACGTTTAGCATTAGCCAGCACTTTCAAATTTGCCAATATGTCAGGTGCTCTGGCTCCCAGGAAAACATTGGACCATGGTGGCTGGTGTCTCTATTTTCACGTTCTGTACAATAGAATGGCCAATTTCTAGAGCTCTTTCATCAGGTTTCCTAATGGGTGCATCACTGAGTGGGGAGAACCTGTTTGATGTTCTGATCAAAATATAGGAGCGGTGTTTTGACCTACGACTATGCCGTCTAACTGTCACCCACTAGCCCTCACATTCTGACTTTCCTCTGTTAAAGTTTAGATGCGTGTTTCTAGTTCTAAAATCTTCTCTGTCAGCCTATATCCCTGCATCTATCACATGTGAAACCCTCATCACCGACAAGCTAACAGAGAAAGCTGTAATGTGGCATGATGTGCAAACAAAAAGAGAAGGAGAAGCCATACTCACTTTGATTAATGGATTATTCACTCAACACTGTTGTATGATAAACTTGTGAAAAACGTGACGAATGAGAAATTAAACGGAGCGAACAATAAGTTAAATGAAGCGAGAAAAAAATAAAAAGAGATGATAATAAAAAACAGTAATATCCGCGAGTGTAACATGAGCGAAGACGCAAATGAAAAGCTAACCGGCAAATAAACGCTAATGAGCTGCACTCATGGTTATTTGATTAAAAGCAAGCGATCAACAATCAAATTGTAACGCTCCTACATGGACAAGTGAGGCAAGGTAAGTGAATTCAAAGCAAATTTATTTGAAACAGAAAGTTTTAGTCAATAATTCAACAAGGAGAAGTTCAACAATAAATCATAAACTGGTAAGCTGCTTTGGAATGAACAAATACAGTTCCTTTAAGAGTGATCTCCCGATTGCTTTAACACAGGTCCTTCTCCTTGTATTCTTCACAGGTCTCGTGAGGCATAGGGGTGGTGGCCATGGAGAGAGCGATCTCCTGATCGCTTTGCTAGGGCAGTGACTGAGGGAGAAAGGTAAGTAACAAGGTAAGTATAGCAGTGTGGTATTCTCACTTGTCATGCGTGATCATATGATCGTCTGGAAGTGGTTGAGGTGACAGGTGAGTAGACATGGTAATTATCAGAGTCCTTTAATGAAACAGATGATCTCCTGACTGCAAGCATGCCCACCAGCCCACTGTAAACATGTAAGTAACCAGGTCAGTAATCACATAATTCTCTGAAGGGGTATTTCTCGCATTGAGTTGGCGATGTCCAGATCGCTTTATTTACGTGCTCAATGTGGGTAAGAGCTGTGGATTAAAAGGTCCTGACAGGGCTTAATCTTAGTCATAACATGAACATTCCATTCAAAAAGGTAAGATCAGAGGTGTGTAAAGAGTGTTACCTCATGCTCAGCCGTCTACACTCTACACTTGGGATTAAGCTCAGGTGATCGTAATTAAAAGTCTGGTGACTGAGATTGCGCGTAGACGGCTGCACTGGGATCAGTATCCAGCGCTGGCGTGACATCACCCCCCTCTCCAGGAGTGGCTCCTGACACTCTAGGTAGGTGGCGAGATCAGCCGCCCCCCCTGGGAGCAGGACGATCTGGATGTTAATGATGGGTCTAGTACGTCATCCTTGTCCACCCAGCACCTCTCCTCTGGCCCATAACCCTCCCAGTCAATCATGTACTGGATCCGGCCGCCCCACCTCCGGGAGTCCAAGATCTCCCGGACCTGGTAGATGGTTTCGGTGGTGTCGATCTCTGGCGGCTGGGGAGGTTCCTGTTGTTCTGGATTGGGAAGAGATACAGATTCAGTGTGGGGTTTTAATAGTGTGACATGAAACGTGGGATTGATGCGATAGCGGGGTGGTAGTTGAAGCTCGTACGTCACCTCATTTACTTGACGCACTATGGGAAATGAGCCAATGTATCGTGGACTTAGCTTCTTACATGGCAATTTGAGCTTAATGATCTGACCTATGCGGGCAGAGTTCCAAACTTGTTCACTAGTGCGAAACCAGTAGTCAACCGAGGGTACTAGAGAGGGTTCCTCAGACCATGGGAATAAGGGAGGTTGGTATTCTAAGAAACACTGAAATGGCGTTAGTCCAGTGGACTCCTGGTGGAGGGAATTTTCACATGAAGACTCGAAACTCATCACAAGTAGCTTCGCCACAAGCAGAAGTATATACAAATATATAGAAGGTGCACATTTATGTCATTTATGCAAACACAAAATACCATCATGGTAACACACATGACACTAAATAATGCAATAAACATTCATTAAAAAAACAGAAGATGTAACATAAAGCCCAAATGCCCATAACTGATAACAAAAACACATATACATTGATGTGTTCTATTCATGTCTAAAAACTGTACAATTAACAACATTTTACTGGAAAATTACATTAAATGTCTGGTTAGATGTTTTACAGTTTTTTCCTGTGCGGAAAATTACGGATAACCTACTATAATTTTTTTTTGTGGTTTTTTTTGTAGCATTTTTACAAAATTTAACAATTAAATGACATTTATTTTTTACAGTGTGGGTCAAAGACAAAAAAAATGTACAAAAAAAATCCCATTAAATATTTAGGGTTTCAGATATGTTTTTGGAGATTCAAATGTCCAATTGTCATTAAAATTGTCATTCAGTGTAACACAATATTTATGTAAAGCAGCATTTCACTTATTGTTTTTATGATTTAACCCTTTTCCATCTTTGACTCATATACATATACACATATAGCAGCTGCCTACCATAAATGTGTGCTTTTCATTTATTGCAAACCGCTATGAATTAGTCTGAAGTACTATGACAAAAGGCATCGGCATCCCCCCGGTCGAAAAAAATGTCAAAAAGCACTCAGGGCTTTATAAATGATTAACAAGATTGTAAAATCTACACAATGTTTGATAGGGAGCCAGTGCAGTGTTGCACCAACCACCCAATAAAGCATTACAATAGTCTAACCTTGAGGTCATAAATGCATGAATAAACATTTCTGCATTTGAGGTTGCAATTTAGATTCTTGAGTCAAATTAGTTCTTGAGATGGAAAACTGCAGTTTTACAGACGCTAGAAACATGGCTTTCAAATGAAAGATTGCTATCAAACAGCACACATAGGTTCCTAACTGATGAAGAAGAATTGACAGAGCAGCCAGCAAGTGTTAGACAGTGTTCTAGATTATTACGTGAGGGGTTTTTGGGTCCGATAATTAACACCTTTGTTTTGTCAGAGTTTAACAGTAAGAAATTACTTGTCATCCAATTTTTTATATCAGCTATGCATTCCATTAGTTTTTCAATTTGTTGTGTTTCACCTGGCTGAGAAGAAATAAATAGTTGAGTACCATCAGCATAAAAGTGAAAGCTAACACCATGTTTCCTGATAATATCTCCCAAGGGTAACATGTAAAGCGAATTTATTAGTTAAAAAAATATTAATTATAAAAAAATAAAATTTCCCATGTTTGTTTTTCCGTGTATGACCCAGGACTGTATCTCGACTCTGATTCTTGCTGCCTGCCTTTGTGACCACTGCCTGTTTACTGAACTGTCTTTGGATTATCTAAATTGTTCCTGTTTGCTGGTGATTACCTTTGTCTGCTGATAACCATGAATAAAGCCATGCAAATGGGTCCGCACGATGTCACAGTTATATTGTAAATATCATATTCTACAGTAACGTTACTTCTAATTCCTTCCTAATGAAGTGGTAATTCTTTATTAATTACTCTTTGTTTCCCAGTGTTTTCACTTTAGAATACTGTTCCAGGTTCTAAGTAATTCCTTCAGAATGATGTGGTAATTCTTTATCAATTATTCATCGGTTCCCTGTGTTCTCATTTCTCCTCAGTCACTGTCATTCATTTATCATGACTTTATAGTAATGATGTAAAAAGGAAAACAGACACACATAATGTATATAACATCATAAACATACCTGAGGTATGTTGGCAGAGCACTTAGAGTGGTATGGAGTCCCATCCCGAGCTTCTGGTTGCAGACAACACTTAATGACAGTGGATACTCGAGCCACACCCTTGGAAATGGTCGAACACATATGGAAAAACACAAGGTATTCACCATTCGTTTAACCAAAATAAATAAAGCAGTTTTCAGACACAGCTTTCTTCTCACTTTAACAGTTCATTAATGTGGTTTTTACAGCAATTATTTACATTTAATAAATATTTACTTTGCAGATCTAAGAGTAATACGTTTAGCTAATAACCTTAGTAGCAAAGAAGAAGAAAGGGCCACAACCTGACATGGTGCCTGGCTGTTCATTAGTAGTTACTTAATTGTAGTTCCTCAGGAGGCCTGGCTGAATTTAATAGTTACTGATTAACTAATTATTACTCAACACAATTTAAAAATGCTATTACGTACTGGGTAGCTAACACATATTCCTTAGTAGCTAATATTAGTGACTTGAGGGTTAATAAAGAACAACCTATTAGTTCCACTGTAATTTTTTATTAGTTATGCAGTAAGTAAGAGTTTTCTAGTCTATTCAAGAGAATGTTGTGGTCAATAGTGTTGAACGCAGTGCTGAGATCCAATAGCACTAATAATGAGATACAACCACGATCAGATGATAGAAGCAGGTCATTTGTTACTCTAATTAGACTCTAATCTACTCTAATTCTCAGTACTATGATATGGTCTAAATCCTGACTGGAAATCCTCACAGATACCATTTTTCTCCAAGAAGGAATATAATTCCTAATTAATGAGCCTTAATTAATGAGTCGTTGAAGCCTTGCTCTGTGTGTTCCATGTGCAAATGTTCTGCTTTGAACTATGTTTGGAACTATTTTAGTTAACCAAATGCTAAAACAGTCAACATAATATATTTTACCTACCGGCGTTTCCCAAAAGCACCCTCTGATAGCACACATGTATCTCGGAGACGTCTAAGACATCTGCCAGACGTTTTTAAAAAGAAGATGCTTTCCAGAAGCAGTTCCAGTTAGTTCAAACTAACATTCGCAATCAACGTCACAAGTGTACTGTACGTGGCTCAAACTACAGCTTTGGACCTGTGGTTAGAAGTATAGTTTCTTGTTAGTAAGATATAGGATTTAATACTTATGCTCCTGAGCACAATAAGCAAGCTAATATGCATTACAATCTTTATATCCTATCTAAAGATAAAATGCATTTTAATTATGTATTTTTGAGCGTCCATTCCAAACACTGTTTTTGAAAAGTGTGCATGTACATAAAGAACTAAGGGAACCCTGGAGTATGGCGTAAAAGGAGAACCCGCGAGGAATAAAAACCATAATGACAGTGAACAAAAAAATAGTAAATTAGACAATCGGTGCCATGTTCAATACAGCAGTATCTTAGAGATCTCGATTAAGTTATATAGCATAAGTTATTCCTTACATAGCAACCCAGTCTCACAGCAATTCGTACATATTTTACGAGGTGGCTAATTTGTAAAATTTCGTACGATCTTGCTCAAAAACACAATTTTTGCTAAATCGTACGTATTTTACAAGTTAAAGATGTCTTAATTTGGAAAGCATTTGCTGTATACAAACGTCTGGCAGCCGTCTTTCAGATGTCAGTTTTACATACATTCTAAATCATAAACATCTTAAAGACATCTAATAGACGTCTATTTGACATCTAAAAGGAGACGTCCAATAGACGTATTGGAGATGAGCAAACAACCTCTTGCAGATGTAAATGCAGACAACAAATAGACGTTTCCTTGATGTACGTGTGCTATCAGGGCAGATGTTGTGCTGTGTGTTTTGTGGGTTTGTGTGTAGAGTTTTGAGAAATTGACCCACAGCTTCAAAAACTCTGTGTAAGCATTTTGAAATAAAAATATATATATATATATATATATATATATATATAAACTGTAATAGGGCTACTGTAAGTGCAATGATAAATCTTGGTTTTTATTTTATTTATTTTTCTAATGATACATAAAAAGTAAATTCATTTAATGAAAAAGAAATAATAGAGAAAGCTAATGTTGGAGAGTAATTTTCATTAGAAAAAGGGTATAAAAGCAGACAGAACAGAAAAAAGTAAAGCTTAGAGCATCAACTGTAAATGTGAAAGATGTGTTTTTGGCCATTTCTTGAAGATAGCTAAATACCCATCTGCTTGGATCGAGTTGGGAATGTCATTCCACAAGGAGGGAACAGTAAGGTAAAACTCTGTCAAAGTGGCTTTGTGCCTCTTTAAGATGCCACTATAATGCGTTTTTCACTAGCGGAAAGCAAGCTTCTGGATGGCTCATAAGTTTGAAGTAGTGGTTTTAAATTTAATTTCATTTAATTTCATTTACTTGAGTAAAGGAGTGCAGAACCAGTGGCTGTTTTAAAGGAAATGTCAATCCCTTTGCTATTTGTCATTGGTAGCCAGTGCAAATTGACATAAGGTGACATGATCTTTTTTAGCTTTTTAAAGACAAACTAATCTTACAGCCGCATTCTGAATAAATTGCTGTTACTACTGTTGTTGTTATCTCCTGATTATTATTATCATTATTAATATTATTTCCTGATGTACGCATGTATAAATGTAAAACTGCTCATGTAAAATGAATTTTATATTTGTTTTGACAATTACAATATTGATATTCGCCACAATTAACATTTAGGCACAGGATGATATTTGCAGAATTGCAACTTTTCTCGGTTTCCCGATCTTTTAAACATTTAACTGATCAAAGTCCCGTTACCAAAAAAGCCATCCGCAATGACTGGGTTGATTAAAGCCGTAAATATATGCCTTAAATCAATGAACGCAATTTAAATTGTGCGTTCCTATTCACATAAACAGCACTTCAACAAAAATATACGCGCCCACCTACAGAGAGAGTGAATGTAATGGGGACTGAGCTGTCCCTCCAAATCTAAACTGTTTTAATTACAAGACATGCTGTATGACCGAAGCTATGCTTGACTCATCTATAATGGACTAAATAAAAATAATAATATCAGCAACAACACCATAAATAATAATAATAATAATAATAATGATACAAGTAATAAAAATAACAGGTATATTGTGGGGAAAAACTGTATCTCGTCAGAAATCTCTTAACTCTCTCTCTCTCTCTTTCTCTCTCTCTCTCTCTCTCTTTCTCTTTCATCAGAAATAAATGCACTACAATCCATCCATAATATCTACCATGATTACTAAAATGTATATATATACTTTCAGTAATTATAGCGGTAGTCTATAAGTGCAATTATTGAGGTGTCACATGAAAGTGAAGTTGTGGACTTACTCTTGACTGATCCGTCTGTCATGCTCACTTTTAAGCAATTCACGTCCCGCCTTTAGGTGAACCTTCAGAGTTCACCACGAATTCAGAATTAGCTCTTTGTTGCCAACTAAAAAATAATGTGCATTTAAGTCGTTTCCTTATTCATACAGGTTGAATAAATAAAACCAAATTAGTGCTTCATTACAAATGTGTAACGGCAGTTGGATCCATTAACTTTTTTGTAGACATAATTCATAATGTTTATTTCAACTGGGCGTTTTTTTCTTTCTTGTCCTTACTAAGATTTAGTTAAAACAAACTAAAATTAGGCTATTATCTAAAACTAACAATACACAAGCAGCTAGTGACGTAGTGTTTTCCTTTTTTCCCCTTTGTAAAATATTATAAACAGTCCATTATTTATTAGCATTATCATCCATATTTTATAAACAATCACATTTTCATATATATATATATACATATATATATATATATATATCAACTTGGTTGTTTGAAGTGAGCGAGCAGAAAAACAAATGTTATTTGTTTGTACATTCAAATGTGAAGAATTGTACCATACTTTAACTCACAAATCCATAAAACTAGTCGAATTAATTTGATGTTGCATCTTTTGAAAGTAAAATTTGATTGTGAGAGTGTTGTGAGAATTAACAAATGAACTCATCATCCTTAATTAAAGGCAGAGGGCGAGCACATTTTGGGTGGTCCATATCGCTGATAAAAGTGCGGAGCCCTTTACAAGCCTTAAAAACATTTCTATTCATTTTTTTTTTTCAATTAGTAACATTTGAAACTACTATCTTAGCTGCACACACGAGTTCTGCATCGAGATGATAAATAAATAAATAAAACAACTAGTAACTAAATAAGACTGAAACTTTAGATATTGGATTTGGAAGAGAGCAATCAAGATTAAAGAAAGAAAGTAAATTTCTGCAGCATAGCCTAATAATAGACATTTTCAGACACCATGACACATTTATTTTACTATTTTGTTCACGATTTTCACAATTAGGCAAATCTGTGTCAGTCTCAAAGAAAAAAGAAAAATAGGAGGTTTATGTTAACTAGGAAGGTTCGTGTGAACTTGCCTTCATGAAGCGATATACAGCAGAATTTTGCAGTCTTCAGACGATTTTCCATCAACGTGATGTTACCGAAAACTTCCATTCTTTCACAACCCAGAATTCCTTAAATTTATAGGTTGTATACATGACAATGCAGATGCGGCTTTCTATGTGAATTAGCTAGACTACCGAGGATTTTGGTTTGATTTTTTATTCGAAAAGTTCAGTCTGCTCAAAATACTACATTCTGCAGTATGAACAAATTGACTGTAATCCTGTCTATCTGGAAAAAATAATGGCTTTTTAAAGTAGTGTTTTTTTTTTTAACTTATAAGTGCATTACGCGATTCTGAAGAGTATCTAAACTTCCATAAAACAAGCTTTTTATTTATTATTGTGAAAATTATGTTAAGTTTAAAGTACTTAAAGTACAAATTACACTGAAGAATTAATACATTTTTATCCCATTTATATCATTAAAAAGCACCAAAACGCGGTGATGATCCAGTAATGTTAGTCGGTTTGTCGTTGGTAATCATTTTGTATTGTGCTGAAAAACGTCCCCATGGTAACGTGTTCTGAATAAGCTATTTTATTTACAATAAATAAGACTATAAACCCGCGTTACTTAATAGTGATATGTCTTATAGATGTCGGTGAAGCCCACCTCAGCAGAGCTGACAGTGGGAGGGACACTGGGCGGCCCCTGAGTGACTCTGGCGTGCTCATGCTCAAGAGTCTGAAAGGAGCTGATAGGAACAGATAAGTAAAACTTCAACTCCTAAAGGGAGAACAAGAGGACAGGATCTGAAGCCGAAATAATCTCTTTTCCCAGTGCGCAATTAGGTATAGCCAAAGAGAAAGAAGGGTCATATCTGCAGTACAACTTGTTAGTAATATAAGAAGCATAAAATAGCAGTATTTTTGTTTGTGGGGTTTGACTTGCGCGTGTGCGTAAAGAATGACTGCCGAAGTCCAGCAGTCCTCCGTGCAGACCCCTGCTCACAGTAGCCCCATGTCGGAGAAACCGCACGGACAGACGCCTGTGATGGAGACCTCCTCTTCCTCCTCCAGCACCAAAACAAAAAAGACGAACGCTGGAATCCGTCGTCCGGAAAAGCCTCCGTACTCTTATATCGCTCTTATTGTCATGGCCATCCAGAGCTCTCCATCCAAACGACTGACTCTAAGCGAAATTTACCAGTTTCTCCAGAGCCGCTTTCCTTTTTTTCGAGGCTCGTATCAAGGCTGGAAGAACTCGGTGCGTCACAATTTGTCTCTAAACGAGTGCTTTATTAAGCTGCCCAAGGGTTTGGGCAGACCCGGGAAGGGTCACTACTGGACCATCGACCCGGCCAGCGAGTTCATGTTCGAGGAGGGATCTTTTCGTAGGAGGCCGCGGGGATTCAGGCGCAAATGTCAGGCACTAAAACCTTCCATGTACAGCATGATGAACGGGCTGGGATTCAATCACATACCCGAGTCCTATAACTTTCAAGGGGGGGGCGGGGGGCTGTCTTGTCCTCCAAACAGTTTAACTTTGGAGAGTGGGATTGGGACGATGAATGGACATTTGGTCAGCAATATGGAAGGAATGGGCTTGGCAGGACACTCCATGTCTCATCTATCAACGAATAGTGGGCATTCATACATGGGCAGTTGCACGGGATCCTCGGGGAGTGAATACCCCCACCACGACAATTCTACATCGCCGCTTCTTGCCAGCGGGGGAGTAATGGAACCGCATGCCGTTTATTCAAGTACAGCCTCGGTCTGGCCTTCCGCGTCCCCGGGCTCTCTAAACAACGGGGCGTCTTACATCAAACAGCAGCCGCTCTCTCCGTGCAACCCTGGAGCCAATCAACTGCAGCCCAGTTTACCCACACACTCTCTGGAACAGTCCTACATGCATCAGAATGGACACGGAATCACCGATCTTCAAGGTGAATATTTTAAAGATAATTTAACCCCGACTGACATGTTTGACAAAATTAATTAATTTATCTCGTTATGTTATATATTTATTCTTAAACACATTTTCAGCTAACAGCCAGCCATATTATGCAGCATAACCATATATATTTGTTCAATTATGTCCTTCCCTTCAGTTAGTATGTGTTGGTCACATTTTTCATCAATTTTATTTATTTATTTATTTATTTATTTATTTTTTTGAGAAACGCGCAACGAATCACCCCGTTTAATACACCTACCAGCACCGTAACGCAAAGTAAGATACTTCTCTTTAACAAAACAGATTTAAAAACAAATAAAAAAATAAAATACAAATAATTCATGCAATTCATACAACTCAACTTTTTTTCTCAACAGAAAAAAATGCCATATTGTTTTAAAACACATACATTTGTAAAAGTTATGAAAGTAAAATAAAAATAACAAATATTGACAACGTTAAGGATGTAACCAGTTATAAGAGTAATTGTTTTTAAACAAAGATTTATCCATGTATGTTTTTTTAGGATAGGACAATATTTGGGGACATTTGGCATTTGCTTTAAGTCAATCGTCGCTGAATTCGCAAACAAAATTGTAGACTAGTTTGACACTTTACGGTTAGAAGTGTTTGTGACGCAGAAATATTTTCCTGCAGAATTTACGACTTAAGATTACAGTCAAGTTCTTTTGCGAAACTATTTCTTTATCTTTAATATTACCACCACTACTACTACTACTACTACTAATAAACACCAAAATAGCATTAGGCAATAATATATACCAGGTCACCCCAAACTTACAGCCAAGCAGAACATTACAAGTTATTTATAAGGACCTTAACTGATCAACTAAACTAAAAAAAAAACATGTTAAACTAAGCATGAATTCTATGTACAGTAGTTTTGTAACAATGCAGTTTAATTTCCTGTCTCCGCAGGTATACCCCGCTATCATTCCCAATCGCCCAGCATGTGTGACAGGAAAGAGTTCGTCTTCTCTTTTAACGCCATGACTTCTTCATCAATGCATTCACCTGGTAGTAGCTCGTACTACCACCATCAGCAGGTCTCCTATCAGGACATCAAACCCTGTGTGATGTGACAGCATTGCTACATGCAACGACGAGAAACAGATATTTACAGACCACTCCATTGTTAATATCTGTCTATTTGCGCTCTTTTGTAGAGAATCATGGAATACGGAATTAAGAATTGCGGATTATTACTAATCAGAACTTGGCAATGGAAAGGCATTGTTAAAAAACTACGAACTCAATAGTGGAGCACTTCAGAAAGGCCAACTCACTACCTTTAGAGATTTCAAAATATGAAACAAATACAGCTTCAGATCCCTGCGAATAAGGCCTGTCACAAAACTAAATAAAAAGCATCTCGTTTTTAACAGCGGATGACTGCCACACTCGGAGAGGCAAAGATGAGTGAAAAGCTCTGATGTTGAGTCAAGTTTGAAACTTTGTATGAATGTTTTTTCCACAATTACATTTCGCTTTAAAAGGTAAAACCATAGGAAGGCGAAATGAAGGCACTTTTAAACCTAAAGCGCAGCCTATTTATTCTTTAAATGTTTAATGTGTGGCTACAGTTATAGCCACATAATTTACCGTTTTGGCAATATTTGCCCAACGTAACATTAAGGTTAAATATAAGCACTGTTTGTTATTTTGTTGTTGTTGTAAATATCTATATTGACACGTCGTTTTTTAAGCACTGTATAAAGTGTACATGGTGTAAAAAAATGTAGGGTTTTTTTTCGTTCCAATTAATTTAAACAGTAGTTGATGCAATATTTCAGTATTGCTGAAAATTAAAGGGAAAGAATAATAATAAAGTTTGCTATACCTGTTTAAATGATGGTTTTGTGGATTTGATTTTTACAGATTGAATCCTAGATATGTGGACTGAGTCTCTGCATTATTAATCAAACCAGTAATTACTTTTTTTGACTGTAGAATTTAAAGGCATATAGGCCAGAATTTATAATGCATAATGAAAATAGCGCAAACTACAATAACACAATAATACTTAATACTTAATACTTAATATATACATATACCTACAGAACCAAGCTATTTTATAATTTATTAATATATAATATCATAAAATGGAATATTGTACAAATAATTATTTAGATGAATCCAATTTATTTTGACAGTTGTCTAAAGAAAGAAGCAAGGATGTGTATTTACTAACAAGTGGAACTGAAAAGGCTGAACATATTCTACAACGTATCATTCCCATCTTATAGGGAAAACTAAGACAGATAGAGATTGGGCTGTATATTTACTTTCACTCACTTAGTAACAAAATAATGAATGTTTTGTCATATTATATTTTACTAGGGTAATGTGTGTTTTATGTGTTTTAGAGATATTGTGTGCTTATTTTATGTTTTATGCCAGTGTCAAATATGAATTTCTGTCCAGAACCTCTGTACAGACAATAAAGCAAAGTAAAGTAAAGTAATATTTCAGTAGCCTACGTCTTGTATAATGCTAAATATCGAAACATCATCAATATAAAAACCATTATGGAATTGTTTGGATAAAACTAATAATATATGGATACCTCCAAGTGAGTCAATCTTTCTTTAGCAAAGAACCCTTGTCAGAAGTATATCTATAAGAATAACAGTTACTGGAAAAGGTTGTCCCAGGACATCAAACTTTAAACTCTCTCTCTCTCTCTCTCTCTCTCTCTCTCTATATATATATATATATACATATATATATATAGCCATTAGGCAATGTTTATACACTATATATATATATATATATATATATATATATAATATTCAAGGATTCATTTTTGTTTGCTATAATCGGCTAAAATGAGGAAACAAGCAGCTAAAAACAAATCAGTATTGGCAATGCAGCTGTAAATTTTCCAGAGGCCCTCAAGCAAACACAATGTTGACCCCTGCACGAGCGTACGCACACACCTCAAGCCGTGACCATGAGCTGAACTCGCAAAGATTTTCATGGATGTTTACTTGATCTCAGGGACCACACATGAGCAGAGCTGTCACACATTTTTTTCAGTGAATGTTTATAACTGACACACAACTTAAAGCTGCAGTACCGCGATTTTCATATTTCTATTATGACAAAAAATAATATCTCAATATTTTCTGGGATTTTATTGATAACGATTGTCGTTAGACAATATTTTGCTAAATGTGTTTTTCTGCTGATAGCTTAAGGACTGCTGTGGGCAACTGATTCTTAAAGTGTTTGATATGCTTCATATTATGTGTGGTGGTTAGGTCACTGATAGAAATAAATCTTTAATTTCTCTCCAAAAATTTGCCTGCTTTTCTTTGGCCGTCCCTTCTTCACCCTGATCTGTCTTATTCAGCTCAACAGAACTAAAATACCTTCTTATTTGAACCCTGCTGAAAAAACCCAGCACATGCCGGTCAGGTATGTTTGATGCTGGGATGCTGGTTTAAGCTGGTCATTTGCTGGTTTATGATTTTCTATTGATTCCCAATAGAATCAATAAGAATAAGATAAGAACAGCTGAATCATTCCTGAGTAGTTTTTTTTTCCATAACTTTTCATAACTATTTTTTCATAATTTTTATTTTTTTTTAAATAAAATATGTTTAATGCATATTTTATTAAAAGTGCAGACTCATTCTCTTCCGGCAGGAGGTATTTTAAGCTCGAGAAACAAGAGGTTTCCGGTAACGGCTGCAGACAAAGCAGCTCTGAGCTGACAAACACTGCTTTATATGCAGGAGGAAATGAACATGACAGTCTTCCTTCAGAAAATACAGTGATATATTTTTTATTTTTATGCGTGCATTACGTGCTTATGTTTATTCGACAAAGCCTTTCGGAAAATTTTGATTGGGTGTCAGGTCGCCACAAATAAATTAATGTATGGGATTAGATCCCACAGCACAATAACCTGAGACCAACTTCATTAATCATAATTAGCTGCATTTGTAGCCAGCGACACTAATCAGATGATTAATAAACACAACAGACTAGTTGACTTCGGATCAGGAGGAAAGTAAAAGTGTGAATTCAAACGCGGTTTCAACACTCAACATAATTGACTGTGGCTCCCTGATGCCTGACAAATATATAATTACCTAAATATAATTACCCAAAATATTTGTAGAAATATATTTTTCTTCCCTTTATGATAGGGCAGGGCTGAGATGGATTTTGGTAGCCCAGCTGGAAGACACTAGCCTGGCCCCGCCCATACTTCCTTTGACGCTACATTCTTTTTGCAAGCAAAGTTAACGAGCCATGTATAGTAAAACTGTGGTTAACCATGACAGTAGTAACCTCGTTTTTTGGTGTGTTTTTTTTTTTCATGGTTTTGATACGATGATTTTACTACAGTTATATTGTAGTAATGCTATAGTAAAACTGTAGTTAACCATGACTGTAGTAACCATGTTGTTTTGGTGCGATTTTTTTAGTTTTAAAAAACCTTGGTTCTGATACCATACTGCAGTTACAGTATATTGTAGTAATACTATAGTAAACTTTGGCTGTAGTAACCATTATTTTTTGGTGTGAACCATGGTTTTAAAGTACCACAAATTCACTATGGTTGTAATACCATAGTTTAATCATGGTTTTACTAAAATATCTCAAATTAAATTCAAGCCTAGGTATTTAACAAACATCAACAAAATAAAAACAGAATGACAAGTTACTATTCTATGATATAGACTTTATTACAGCAGTTACTGTACATCATCTGAAAGAAAATAGAAATTGTTGCAATTGTTCTCACGTGACAAAATATTAACTAACCTTTTATTAATGGTGATAAGGTCTGCAGTTGTAGAGATGGTTTTCTGGTAATTTATAAAATATAAACAGCAGTTGTTTCAATGTAGTAATGAATTATCTCTACAGAAATTAATCACATGCTGTAGAAATAAACATGAACATAGTGCACTTACACTGCATTATTGTCACGTCTTCGACTGCTACTGATCCCAGGTCAGACTCATTTCCACGCTCTCAGTCTCCTGAGTTTTAATTATTATCACCTGAAGGCAATTAGTACTCAACTTTAAAAGCCAAGTAACTCTGCAGCTCCTTTGTCGGAGATCGAGGTAACTTCCCACACCTCTTAATCCTTCTGCCTCAGATTTGACTCAAACCTTTATGCCACAGAGTATCCTACAAAACCAAAGACAAAGAGGAGCTGAATCACACTCACCTACACCGAGCACCCTAAAGCCTGAGATCTTAAGGATCGTAAGGTACTGGACTCTTCCTAAACTTACCCGTGTACTTACCTGTATTACTTACCTGTGCTATGAATCCCAGGAGGTCCGTTCCTAAAGACAGCAAAAGGTGTCCTGCTTTTAACTGAGCACATGGATCTGTACCCGCTTCACTCACCTGAATGCCAACCTCACTCCCACCTGTCACGCTGAGCTGGAGATCACCTGAAATGCACAGATAAGTTTACCAAAGTTACGGTCAGTGAAGGCTTGTCATAACCCACAGCGCTGCTCAATAACCACACTGAGAGAGTCACACAGAGAAGCAATCCGGAGATCGCTGCACTAACGATCTGGAGATATCTTATGTAGGGCTGCCTGCAACATTATTTTTTTGATAATACATTTTTTTTTAATTATTGGATTAAAAAAAAAACATTGTCAATGTAATTTCTCATCTTATGAAAACAAATATAATAAATGTATCTATGTAGGCTCTTCTGTACATTAGTGTCATGGCAAAGACGTGCGGATCCATTTGTGGTAAGTCTGGTTTATTCAACATAGACTGGCTGAGTTAGGCATCAATGAACATAACAGGAGAACGACCAAGTATTGAGTACATAACTAAACATAATTATTTGAAGGTTTACTTTTTTTGTATTAAAAACACTTGGTCGGATGAAATATGCTAATTATTTGAGATTTTTTAGTAATTTGGGGTTTTCATGAGCTGTATGCCAAAATCATCAATATTAAAACAACAAAAAGGCCTGAACTACTTCAGTTGTGTGTAATGAATCTAAAATATATGAAAGTCTAATTGTCATGTTTTCATGTTTGGTCTGTCCTGGTCTCCCCTGTCTTTGTCATTTTGGTTTAGTCCTGTCCTTATTTGGTTTTT
>JAUMHI010000020.1:1052753-1064209 GCA_032359435.1 Enteromius unitaeniatus
CAACTCAATTCAAAATCAGCATTCAAATCTAGGATTATAATCTAAATAATAACTTAAAATTGGAGTCAGATTAAAACGAGGTAAAACATAAAAGTAAACTTAGAAGCAACAGCTAGCAAAACCTGAGGAATATTTTCTCTTAGAGCTGGGAAGCGAGACATGACATCTGAGCCCAAGTAGGCGGGACCTTACAGCTGTATGTTTGAAACAGGCGTTACTTGTATAACCCCAAGAGACAAAGATGAGGCTTCAGCAGAAGATTAGTCCATCCGACTAGTTCAGACACCAGGGCGTCATAGGATGGTCATTGATCAGTTTTATAACTCACAATCTGCTTAGGAGAACTCAAGATTCTTCTGGAATGTGACTGTTTTGCAGCTTGTTTGCTGATATCAGATCCTACACTATTAAGTCACCATTGGAACCGTCAGGGCTGGCCCGTGGCATAGGCATTATAGGCAAATGCTAAGGGCGCCGAACATCCAGAGGGTGTCAGAAATGGAGGAAGAAAAATAGTGTCACTTCCACTATTCTTAAAACTAGTTGGTATTATGACTTCAGAAAAGAATAAGCCCACATTAATGTAACTACATAGCTACATTAACTACATTAACTACATATTTCTACAAAGTAGAAATGTCAAAATGTCCCAAACTGTCTGGTGCCCAGGGGAGAAAAAAAGAAAAGAAGAGGAGGAAAAACGAGACAAAGAAAGAGGTAATGTTATCGTAAAGATGATGTTAATTATATTATTTGTGTCGCTGTTTCTGATCGATGATTGAAGTGGTTTGTGCGCGTGGCCGCATAAGACTAACATTTAAAAGACATTTCAAGTTTTCTATAGATATATTTCTCATGTCTGTGTGTTATGTTTTTGTGGAGTATCAGTTCATTTCAGTGATGTGTTTCTAAAAACAGTTGCGGAGAGAACAAAGAAAAAACACGCACACTGTTTATTTTCCTTATTTTGCAAAAGCACACGCTTTTGTTTTTACTGAGAGTGAACTTCATAAAAGGAGACATTTAACAGATTCGAATGGTGTATAACACTTACTTGTGTGACCAAAATCAACAGAGTTATATTAGTGTCTTTTGCAGTGATAAGAAAAAAAGAACCTGGTCACTCTGCCGTGACCATCGACTTCAGCAAGTTAACATTAGCATAATATGGTTTGCTTATCAATAAATAGCTAACGCTATCTGTTAGTTTTAACATCTGCTAATGTTATGGAAGGGGCTAGTAGTTATAGAAAATAGCAATGTAATTACCATCATCCCTTCCACGGGTAAATGTATAAATATTAGATCTATTCAGCAGGTGTTATAACGTTAATTGCATTGACATGGTTATCTGACATTTTCCCAGCTTGTAATAGTCGATCAAAATGCTCTTCATTTTCCAAAGGTTTAACGTTAAGCCTAGCAGTTGTGTTACAGTTCATATTCTTAAGTGCGTTTATCATGTTAAACTTTACATTAGTGTTAAAGTGCACATCATTAATGTTAGAGTATAACTTTGCATTCCCACCTGATATATTATACTGCAGTTTACTCATTCTGCTAATTAGCATTTCAATGTCATGACAATAAAATTTTAATTGTTACTAATATATGAATAAATAATAAAATTTGTGTATCAGAAAAAATATATATTACAGCATAGTCAACATTATGCATGTATCTCTGGGTTTTTCATTTATATTATTTCATTTTATTTTATTCTTAAAATCATGTGTTTATTATTAGGCTTGTGTCACATACTCCTCTTCTGTCTTCAGATGCACTGCTGAGGATTCTCAGTCCCACCATTGTAAATCCCCCTGTCCCCTCCGCCTCAGCAGCACAACCCAGCACTGATGCAGCATCAGGCACTCCTCCTGTCACCTCCGCTTCAGCAGCACAACCCAGCACTGATGCAGCATCAAGTGGACCTTCTGTTGCTCCTATAGACCCGGCTGACTGGCCATCACCTCTTACTCATAAGGTACAAACAGAGTTGGTTCACAGTGGTCCATTTCAAATAGAAAATAGCTTCATATTCCCTAAACAAAAGAATGGTCGAAGATGTCAACATGACTATTTTAACAGACTCTTAGTCAATGGAGAAAAAGTCAAAAGAAGCTGGCTAATGTACTCTAAAAAAGATGATAGCTTGCATTGCTTCTGCTGCAAACTTTTTTCTAAAAGAGAGTACAAACTGAACAGGGAAGGACTCAAGGACTGGAAAAACACAAGTTACTTGCTCAAGGTCCATGAGAATAGTCAAGAGCATAATGCTCACATGGTAACATGGAAGGACTTGGAGGTCCGTTTTGCAAAAAGGCTCACAATAGATAAACAAGAGATGGCACTTGCTGAGGCTGAGAGAAAAATGTGGCGTGACATTCTACATCGATTGGTTGCAATAATTCAGTCCTTAGCTGAAAGAAACATGGCTTTTAGGGGTCCACAGACACATTAAATAAGCCAGACAATGGAACTTTTTTGAAAGAGGTGGAGCTTATGGCCAAATTTGATCCAGTGATGAAGCAGCATGTCAGTAGGGTGGAAAGTGGAGCTGGCAGTCATGTACATTATCTTGGCAAAATGATCCAAAATGAACTGATAGACTTCCTGAATGGGAGACCTACTGGCAAAACTTGGTTGCTGTTGGTGATGGGGACACTATAGTGACAAAAGAGCATCGTCTTTCGGATGAGACGTTAAACTGAGGTCCTGACTCTCTGTGGTCATTAAAAATCCCACGACACTCATCGTAAAGAATAGGGGTATAACCCCAGTTTCCTGGAAAAATTCCCACTGGCCCTTGTCTATCATGGCCTCCCAATAATCCCCATCCATTAATTGGCTGTATCTCACTCTCCTCTCTACCTGTTGCTGGTGTGTGGTGAGCGCACTGGCGCCATTGTCTTGATGCTGCACACTGGTGGTGGTTGAGTAGAGACCCCTCCACATGATTGCAAAGCGCTTTGGGTGTATGGCCATACATGATAAAGCGCTATATAAATGAATCATTCATTCATTCTTATGCTTTTGAATCACTCTCATGGTATCACAAAGTAAGTAATCGTGATAATGACAAGGTAACAAGGTAATGAGGAGGAGGAGTTAATCAAACACCATGGACAAGAACAGGGAACAAGGACAAGAACAGGGAACACAGAAACCATGGAGAAAACAAACATTTCAACATAAAAGTCCACAACAACCAAGATAGGGGAACACAGACTGAAATCATAACACAAGGTAAATACACATACCTTTGACCAAATGATGCCTTGTGGTTTTGGGTGTGCGCATTCAGTCTTAATTAATCTTGTTGGAGTTAAAATAAAGTCAACTGTGAGGTCATGACTTTCAATGAGTTCCTTTGGAATGTCCACAACCTAAACATGTGCAAAAAAAAAAAAAATTGCATGTGAGCTCAGGACATTCTCAAAGACAGGACATTCTGGTTCACTATTTTCTTTTGATGGCAGAATACATGTATCCCTTAGCAATTTAAATTTACCAGGCCTAGGTGACTGAAAATCTAATACTTGATATTATGGTTGTTAATATGCAATTTGCTCAATGATTGCTCTATTTGCTAAAACAGCATCCCAATTCTTAGGCTACATCCTTCAAAATAGTAGTTGAAGCTGATTGCATCACAGCGACACAACTAAGGCTGTCTCAATTCAAAGACTGCGTTCTTTGAAGGCCTCATTTGTAGGCTGATTGTGTCATGGTGGAGCAGGGAAGACCATTCCAATTCACAATGGATTTCTTCGATGGCTGCATGTTAACACATTTTAAGAGAGCACTGCCCAGAAGATGAAGTGCATCTGGAGGAAAACAAAACTAGCAGTATTTTGTTTAGCTTGGCGGGAAAGTATCCTTTCTTACAGAAAAGCATTAAAAACTGCTAGATTAGATTACTTTTCATCTAGAGGAAAACAAACATAACCCCAGGTATGTATTTAATACGGTGACTAAATTAACAAAAATAAAGCATCAGCTGGTGCTGACAATCCCCAAGATGAGAGCAGTAATGACTTTATGAACTACTAGACTTCCAAGATCGATACTATCAGAGATAATATTGTAATCATGCAGCCGTCAGCTACATAATCATATCACCAAAATTCCTCTAATTCTCTATGATAGGAGAGAAAGAACTGTATAAACTTGTTGAATCATCTAAACCAACATCATTTATGTTAGACCCTTTTCCATCTAAACTACTAAAATGCTGCTTCCAGAAGTCAAAGTTTCTGGAAAATAGGTGTTAATTGTCTGACCTAAAAACCCTACATATAATAACCTAGAACTCTGTCTAACACTTGATGGCTGCTCTGTCAATTCTTCTTCATCAGTTAGGAAAAAAATGTCTGCTGTTTGATAGCAATCTTTTTCTTGCATCTGTAAAACTGTGTTTTACGATCTAAAAAACTTATCTAAATGGTGCCCTATGCTATCAACGTCAAATGCAGAAATGTAACCTCGAGGTTAGACTACTGTAATGCTTTATTGGGTGGCTGTTCTGCATGCTTGTACAGCTGGTCAAAAATGCAGCAGCTAGAGTCCTTACTAGAACCAGGAAGTATGACCATATTATTTTGGTTCTGTCAACACTGCACTGGCTCACTATAAAACATCATAAAGATTTTAAAATCCTGTTCATTACTCACAAAAATCATGGTTCGGTTCGATACAACACAGTGGTGTCACGGTTCGGTATGTTTTCGATACAGAATTTTTTTTTACATTTTTATTTATTAAAACTAACATAAAAGTATGATCCTGTTAAGAAGCGGACTAAACAATAGATTTAAGTAAATACAAGTATTTTATTAAAGGCAGCACAGGAGTAACAGAGCTTTGAGCAGTATATAATGGTTAGTATGACTGAAGTTGATAATATCCGATGATGGGAACACAGGAGTGATATGAAATGGGTTCTTTTTCAGGGTTGGAGTAATCACTGGACTACAGACAGACGACGAATACACAATGAAGGAGGACCACACACCATAGACTGGGACACTGGAGACACAATGAGGAATCCAAGGAGCCTGGGGATGAGAACTAGATCTAGGAGAACACAAAGGTAATTACAAGGTAAGTATTCAGGTAAGTTGAGTTAGAGCTTGCCAGAATTAGTCCACTAGTTGTGAACAAGCTCGGACAAGGACTGCTGTGTGGTCTGTGGTTTTTTGTGGTGGCTTGATTGTTGCTGTGATTCGGTTTAGGTGGCGGTGGCGGTGATTAGTATTCTGGTGAGAGTGAGCGTTGTGAGGGAGTGAGGGTGGAGCCTGGTGTCAAGGCCCGCTCCAGGGCTTCTTCCTGAGGCCAGGCCTCTCTGACGTCGTGGTGGTCTTCCTCTGCCTCGGGGTGCTGGTCGCTCTGGGTTATTGGAATGGAATTCCTCCAACAGGATGGGATCGAGGACATCCTCTCTAGGAACCCAGGATCGTTCTTCAGGACCATACCCTTCCCAGTCCACAAAGTATTCTAGTCTACAACAGTGTCGTCGGGAGTTCAGGATTTCCCGGACTTGGTCCTTCCTCAACGACCAAACTCTGTGAGAACATATACAGGGTTATGGAATGGTTTTAACAGTGAAGCGTGAAACATGGGGTGAATCCTGTATTGAGGATGTAGGTGCAAACGGAAAGTGATGGGTTTGATCTGCTCTGAGATCACGAAGGGACCAACAAACCTGGGACTCAGCCTTCTGCGCAGATGCAGGCGAATGTCTCGATTGGAGAGCCAGACTTTTTTGGCTCAGAAGCAGCTGAAGGGGTTTCTGGCTCTTCATCGTTTACGTGGAGTCGAGAGAGGGCTTCTGCTCTTACATTCTTGGATCGAGGGCTATAGGTAATGGTAAACCTGAATCTGTTAAAGAACAAGGCCCAGCGAGCTTGACGGGGATTTAATCTCTTAGCTTCCCGTAAGTATTGGAGATTTTTCTGTAAGAACATGTGCGTCGAGGTTGGTGGAATAAATCAGGTTATCATCTATATAACTGTCAAGGAATTTGTGGAGGTAGTCACGGAAGATCTCCTGGATCTGGAATACTGAGGGTGTGTTGACAAGGCCATATGGCATAACGCAATATTCATAGTGGCTGGTAGCGGTTATGAATGCTATCTTCCACTCGTCTCCTTTTCTTATTCTGATAAGATTGTATGCACTTCTTAAGACTAGCTTAGTGAAGATCTTGGCATCCTTTGATGCCAGTTGAAACTGAAACAGAGATTCCTTGAGCAGTAAGTGTCACAGAAGAGATAAGTGGAGACATTTTTCACACAAAGGGAGTATGGTACTAATTATATATTTTTTTTACCATTATAATCATATTTCTTTTTTTTTTTATTAAAAAAAACAGTACCATACACACGCTGGCTTAAATACAAACAGCACTATATTACAAATCAAATTTGACAATAACCAGGGAGAATACATACATACATAAATAAATAAAAAAATAAATAAAATAAAAAATTCCTAACTGCAAAATATCACAGGCAGAAGCATTTATGGAGTTAAGGTATGGAGTCCATATGCGATTAAAAGCATAGGTTGTTAAATGGATAATACAGGTCAAGAGTTTCAGAGGGATAAACTCCCTAATAATTGAATGCCAGCCTTTGATGGAGGGAGGCTTATCACTGATCCATGACATCAGCAAATTCTTCCTGGCAGCAAAAGATAACAGACTAAAAAGTTGTCTTTCAATTTTTTTTTGGAATGAGCTTATAGGGAAAAGAGCAGAGGTTATGTTGTTCCTGCCTTCCAGCCTTCAAATAGGACGCCATGCCTTGAGGGTATTATGTACTAAAGAACTATTATACAGAGTTCTGCATAACCTTAAATTATAGACAAACAATAAGTTGTGTAAGGGGCAGCTGCATTGTGAGGATTCCAGATCAAGCCATACTGTTGTAGGGTCTTTAACAAGCCATTCATTAATAAATCTAAGATGGCAAGCCAACTGATATAATCTAATGTTTGGAGGTCCAAAGATGCTCATCTTTGCACTAGAGAGCTGAAGTTTAGAAAATTTTAATCTGGGTTTCCTTTTGCTCCAAATAAATAAACTGAGCCACCCATTTAACTCTTTTATAGCCTTATTGGACAAAAAAATAGGAATTATTTGCATTGGATACAGTAAACGGGGCAAGACATTCATTTTAATCAGAGCCACCCTCCCCAGCCATGACAGAGGGAGAACCATCCACCTGTTCAAATCATCATGGATTTTACCTAGGACTGGTGTAAAATTGGCTTTATATAATTGCTTGAATGTAGGGGTTACATGAATACTCAAGTAAACTAAACCATCAGAGCATTTAAATGGAAAGGGGGAGATTGATTGGTGGGCTTCTTATTACCTAAAAACAGAGTGACTGATTTTGTCAGAGACCAAATTTTTCTAAGGTATAAAATAGATAAGGCTGATCAAAAGACAAAATAAGAAAATTATAACTTAAATTATGGGAAAGCTCAATAATATTTAGTAATCTCCTAACATTGTGAGTGGTGCTACTACCTTTGATAAACCCTGTCTGGTCTTCATTAATAATAAGGGGTATAAACATATCCAATCTTAGTGCTAAAATTTTTGATAACATTTTTAAATCAGAGTTTAGTAATGCAATGGGCCTATAGGAACTTCTGGATCCTTGTCTTTTTTTTTTTTAAATATCAGAGAAATATTTGCTTCACGAAGTATAGAGGGCAGACTATCAGTCAGAAATTAATGATTAAGCATGGCTAAGAGAGGGTCTAACAAAATATGCTCAAATTCTTTAAACAGTTCGCATGGAAGGCCATCTGGCCCAGGTGATCTACCAGATTTCAAACTACGGAGTGCGATTCCAGCTTCCTCTCTTGTGATAGGAGCATTGAGAAGGTCCCTTTGATCCTCATGTAAGAATGCCTGCTTTGACTGGCGTGGGAAGGCAAAACATGAGGAGATTCTCGAGGCCCAGAGCAGGCAATAAAACAATAAAAGTTCATCTGGAAAACTGACCCTCAGGACAGTAAACAATTCAGGTTGTCGGCCACTGCGTCCGCAATCAGATCCTTTTTTCCAGTTTTCTTAACAGGTTTTGGCATCTTCGGCAAAGATTGCGACCAAAATCATTGGCTTGAGTTCTCTATTTGCGAGTAGAGGATAGAAAACCAATGAGTGGAGCAAGAGCCTCTGAAAAACCTTACTGCTTCCAAGCCGCCATCTTGAACTCCCCCAGTCATATCATTTTGACAAAGATGATAGAGTTCCGCACCCGCTGATGATTCAGCGTTGGTTTGATTAAACACTTCTAGAAAATGTTGAGTGAAAGCTGCATAAGACCGTACCATCGGGCCAGCCTGGCTTCATAGCGTCTCTGCCCATTGCAACGCTGGTCCTGTCAAATAAGAAATCACAACCACCCGGGGTGGTTGCTGCAGAAGTGGGTGCTGGCGGTGGTTGTGGTGGAGTAGTGAGCAAGGCTCACCGCAGATTATCCACCAGCTCTTGAAACGGGTCTGACGAACTCAGGCTGCCTGGCAGTTTTTAGTCCAAGCTTCTGTTAAGAAGCAGACGAAACAACAGAGGTAAGTAAATAATAAAAGTGTTTTATTAAAGGCAGCAGAGGAGTGACAGAGCTTTGAGCAGGATATTTGATAACAAATGGTTTCTTTTTCAGGGTTGGAGTAATCACTGGATGACAGACAGACGATGAATACACAATGACGGAGGACCACAACCACACACCACAGACTGGGATGCTGGAGATACAATGAGGTGATCTGAGGATACAGAGATCGAGGAGAACACAAAGGTAAACACAATGTGAGTTGCGTTAGAGCTTGCCAGAATTAGTCCACTAGTCGGGAACGAGCTCGGACAAGGAGTGCTGTGTGGTTCCCCTTCAGTCGAGTTCACTTCAACGTTACATATGGGATCTCGCATTAGAGACCATTCGCCTTCGAGTCTTTTGGAAAAAGGCCAATGAACATTGGCGTGCAATAATCACAGCCAGGTGCGCCTCATCACAGCATGAGTATAAGAGAGCAAGGCTGGATTGCACATGCAGCTTTTCGCTTTCGGAGCCTCGCCGAGCAGTTTATCCTGTTTCCTGAGTCTGCTGGAAGAATTCTTTGCGCCAACGAAGACGAAAAAAGTTCCTTCCCGAGTTCAAGCTCTCTCACTGCTGCAACTGAAGAAAGATCGTCTGGGCGTTCAGCAGGGGCTCGCGGGTTCGGTAGCCTTTTTAAAGGCTTGGCAAAGCCGAACTTTTGCTCTCCAGCGAGTGACCTCGTCCCTGAGTACACGCGGTGCCGCGAGAGGTCCTCCCTGGGCAACTGGGCTGCACAAAAGAGCAATTCTTCACGGTTTCATAGGCGTTCCTTGGGATGTCTATGCGACCGTGCGTTTCTGGGTGTGGAAGTTTCCTCACCTCCTCAGATGGGCATGATCGTTGTCTCACATGCTTGGGCCGGGAGCATGCTGAGGCAGCGCTCGTGGATGAGTCATGCGTTCACTGCGGGCGCATGGCCACCGCTACGTTGAGGTGGCGCCTCTCATTCGTGAGGTCTAAGAGCCCACTCCACAAGGAGTCTTGCCTCTATCTCAGCGTTGGCACACGGAGCCTCTCTGGCAGACATCTGTAGAGCTGCGGGCTGGGCGACACCAAACACCTTCGCCAGGTTTTATGACCTCCACGAGGAGGCTGTGTCTTCCCGTGTCTTAAATCAGACGAGCAGGTAGCGGGAAGACCGGCTGGTGTTGGCTTGCGCTGTGCCCGTTGCAAGGGGTTCCATGTCAGGCTGTGTTTCCCTTCACTTATATCCATTTTTATCGATATAATGTACTTGTTATAGATATCCATGTAAGACTAAGTTGCATGTCTCCGCCCCCCCCAACTCAACAACAACAGTGAGCTGTTAAAAAAAAAAAATAGCTGAAAACGATAATAAATACAAAAACAACAGTGTAAATAAAAGCGAAAAAAAAATTTAAACATACACAACAGCCGCTATTGATTTGGTAGGCGTTGTGTCATAGCTGTGTGGGCGGAGTCTGCGCTTCATTGGAAAAGCATTGTGTTGAACCAGAGCCGGGTTCATATAATAATTTCTGCAGTTCGACAGAACAAGGTATGTCAAAAACTCATATTGGGTCGAACTGTCTGTATGGTATCTGTGACTGGCCAAATACAATCCAACGGAATGGCCAGAGTTTCGTTTTCTGACACTTTTTTTATCTGATCGAGTTTTCAGGCAAGATACCACTTACTACAAGCCTAAACGTGACGGCTTCTGAAAGTAAACTTAAAGTCTTTTTGTTTCGCTTAATTTAATAAAGTGATAAAGACTAGAGTAAAAGTCTGTCACACTTTTTATTGATATATTTTAAAGAATTTTAATATTGACAAAACGTAGGTATCATTAAACATCCACTGCCTTTAAATGCACATCACGTGTGTTAGTCTATAGCCTAATCATTTTTACAAGTACATGCCGTAATATATATATAAAAATGTATCAAATATGAAAATATCCCTTATGAAAATGAAACATGGTTATAACATTACAAAACACGGTTACTATAGGTAAACCATGGTATAAACAAATTAAGGGAATTGTGTATAATAATATGTAATAAATTATATGTTTTAATAGATTATGACATTTACATCAGATTAATATGACATTTATTTGATGTGAGGTAGTTAAGCCCCATCATAACTGTGTTGTGGTGCAGGCGGGACAGGTAATGACAGCTCATTAAAGTGATATATGGAGTACACAAATATGAATATTAAGCTTGATATGTTTAATAAGTTGTATATCCATAACTGCTGTCAAAGTTGTGATGTTTTGTGTTTATTCAGCAGCATATCTAACTTGAAATGGTGTTTTTTGTGCTTTCTTCTCACTGCACCAGTGGGCCCAATTTTTTAATCTTGCCTAGGGCCTCACAACCCTTCGGGCTGGCACTGGTCTGATTCGTTCGGTTTGTAATGTGAAGCGAAAGCCTCGTACCGAACGGTTCAATACGAAAACGCGTATCGTTACACCCCTTATAAATACATTTTAAAAACAAGTGTGTCATTTACCTTTTACTTTGCTTTTTTAATTTTGAAATTCTTTTTCCTCGGATGCTGGAGCCTAAATACTACAGAACTTGGACATTGATGCAGCAATGGCAGAACACCTGAAACACTTCAGGAAGAGCTGGGGGTGGTCAATTATAAAATTGGCCCATAAACAAATTTCACAGTCTCTAAAAACGTGTTTTTTATAATCCAGTATTTTTGTTGTTTTTTTTTTGTTTGATTTCTGGCTGTTTTACAGTAATGTAAGACGGTTGGGGTTGGGGGGAGGTCTCATTAATGTGGAGCAGTTGTGGCCTAATGGATAGGGAGTTGGGCTTGTAACCCAAAGGTTGTGGGTTCGAGTCCCAGGTCCGGCAGGGA
>JAUMHI010000020.1:1069648-1087442 GCA_032359435.1 Enteromius unitaeniatus
GTTAAATTAAGATATTAATGCATCTTTTACAAAATTTTAAGATATGTCAGAGCAAGATATTTTCAGTAGAAGCAGTTCAAACATGCATTTTAGTTCTCCTAAAATTCTCCTTCAGTATTACTGCACATGTCATCATTATACAAACAGGCTACTCTTTTTAAAACTATTACTTATTTTAAAAAGTGCACTTTGAGTATACGAAAGATTACAGAAATAGTCTTGACTTTTAAAAGTTGGATTTTTCCTTTTTCCTCTGCATTATTGCCGATGAGATCATTGACAGTGGCAGCTTTAACAGGCTGCATTACAGGGGCTTTTTTAAAGAAAGGAGGATCAAACAACTCGGAGTTTAAACTAGAACTCTGAGTTCATCAACCCAGAGATTAAAAACTCAAGAGTTTTGGGTTTCAGAACAGCTGAGTTAGATCAATCAACTCTAAGTAGACTAACTCAGAGTTAAGCATGTACACCGCGACTCTAAAAAGCCATTATCAGTGGAGCGCCGATATTACCAGTTGCCATGGCAACATCTGAAAAAAGAGGTCATTTTTTTCTCCAGCAATATCTTAATTTTTTTTCAGCAAGTTCAAGATGTTCTATTAATTTACAGAAGACTTAAGGCATTCTTTTTCTTCATTCGTTTAAGTGACAAAAAGTAAAGACATAGTTCCTTGTGAAATACATAGAAATTTGAAAGCATTTTCAGAAATCTGTTCTTATGCAAAAAGAACTTCCCAAGAATAATAATTGTGTTAACTGCGAAATCATGCGTTTCATCTTTCAAAAATAAGCCAAATAGTAAATTTTCCTTTGTTAAAGCATGTAAATCTTCAATTTTAGAAAATAACCAATAGTGCAAATCTTCCCAAAAGGCACAAGCAAATTTACAATCATAAAAAAGATGCTCTGTAGTTTCAATTTGATCATCACAAAAGGAACAATTGTTAGCATCAAACCCAAAGCGAGATCTCAAAAATTCTCTGGAAGGACACAATCCACATGGACTTCCTTTACTTTTGGTGCCACTGGAAATTTCAAATATTTTGTTCTTAACAATTTAACTTTGTCCTTAGAGAAATATTGGAATATTACATTTTTATTTGAAGAAAAGGGATATAATTCTTTAACAAAAACATTCCGAATTACAATATTGGATAAATGTATACTAGTAATCGAAACTCCATTCACCAAAAGCTGAGGAAGACAAGGTGTTATATTATTTTGCAATAAATTACAAGACATCTGAAATAAAGACTGTGGGATAGCGTTGATGATTTTATCATATTGCTTTCTGTCAAATAAATTAAATTTAAAACTAAAATTTTCAAAAGACATTATTCCAGTATTATCTATTATTTGCATGGCAGACCATATTCCTTTCTCCCACCAGTTTTTATAAAATAAGGATTTGTTCCTAAATACAACATATCTACAGTTCCATAAAGGAGTATTGTGGGGACTAAAATTATGCTTAAAGATCATTTTCCAGTAAAGTAAAACCTGTTGATGAAACACTGATAACTTAACAGGGAGTTTTTTAAGGTCATAATCACACCTGAGGAAAAAATGGATACCTCCTAATTTCATAAATATTTGGGTGGGGATATGAAACCAAAAACTATTTTCATTTTTTATAAAGGATTTAATTTATTTTAATGTACCTTTAATGCATTCAATGTCAAGGGCTTTTAGACCTCCTTCTTCATATTCTTTGACCATCGTTCCTTTTCTAATGTAATGCGTTTTTCTTTTTCAAATAAAACTAAAGTTAGCTTGGATTATAGCTTTTATTGCATTTTTAGGGAAAGAGATGGAGTAGGCTGGGTAAATGAGTCTAGAAATGCATTCCATTTTTGTAAGAAAAATTCTGCCAATAATAGAAATGTCTGTTTGAGACCACGAGTTTAAATATGACTTGCATTTATCTAAAGTACTCCAAACATTGAGGTTATTAAGTGAAGTATTTTCCTTTGTGATATGTATACCTAGGTATTTAACAGTGCGTTTAATTTATTATAAATATTATAAACGGATGACAGAGGAAAGTTATGAATCGGTAATAATTCACATTTTGTAAGATTTAACTTTAAACCAGAAGCCCTTGAAAAGAACTCAACGGTTTCGGAACTTGGTCAATATTTTTCATGAATATGGTTGTGTCATCTGCTAATTGGCTGATGACCAACTGTTTTCCAAATACTGTCAGTTTTTCAAATTCTCAATGTTTTATAAGAATGGAAAACATCTCCGCTGCAACAATAAACAGCAGGGAGAGATGGGGCAACCCTGTTTAATTCCTTTATTAATTAAGAATCTTGGAGACATACCATTTGGTAACATAACTGTACTATTTGTGTCTTTATAAATTAATTTAACTAGATTAATAAAATTCTCTCCAAAACCAAATGTTTCTAAAGTGCGAAACATTCTAGAAAAATCTAGAAATAAAATGAAACCATCTTCAATTAAATAATTATAATCCAGTAAATCAAGCACAAGTCGGATATTATTGTGAATTGAGCATCCTTTTAAAAAACCTGATGCGTCTCTGAAATAATCTGAAATGCCGGTTTTTAATCTGTTAGCATAAATGTGAGTTACAATTTTATAATCATTATTAAGCAGGGTTATGGGCCTAAGGTTGTCTATTGATTTAGGATTTTTTCCAGGTTTAGGGATAAGAATGATAGTGCCTTGCTTCATAGTAGTTGGAAGAATATTGGATTCTGATATTTCTTTCAACATATTAAAAACTAGGTCTTTAATATACTTCCAGAAATGCTTATAAAAATTACTTGTTAATCCATCTGAACCACATGATTTGTCTAATGATAGACAATTCACTGCTCTTTCCACTTCCTCCATACTAATATCTGCATCACAAGCATTTGTGAAACTCTCATCTACTGTTGGAATGCAATCCTTAACATGACCAAAGAAAGCATCAGCATCTGTTTGTGAATATAAGGAGCAATATAAATTATTGTAGAAACAATACATTTCCTCTTTTCCCCCTCCTCTATCCACTTTGCTCTCGATCTTATGTATGCACCTTTGGCTTTGTCAACATAAATGTTGTCTAACGAGGATTGGAGGAGAAGTATCTTTTGTTTATCATTTTCACTTAAGCGAGATTTAATACAGATGCTGTTTATTTCTTTAATAATTTCTAATTCTTTCTTTGTACTATTCCTGCTTAATAATTTACCATAAAATATGGAGATCTGACGTATTTTATACTTTAAATATTCCCACTTCTCTAGTTTTTATTACTCTTACTCTTGATAATAGCTGCAATTTCCGTTAAGGCTGCACAGAAAGCTGACATATTGATATATACTAATATAGCAGCAGAGGACTTTTATTTAGCTGAATGAACTGATGATGACGCCATGGACTCAGATTTAGTTGACCAGTCGGAGGTAAGGGGCGTGTCATGACCGCCCACAATTTCTAGTCGTTTATACTTTTTCTACCCATGAACCAAAAAACAAAAAATCAGCTTAAATCTCGTTATTAACGAAAAATTTACCGTTTTCTCGTTTCTGAATATTTTATTTCAAATTTAAAAACAAATGGACGCAACGTACACGGACCGGGAAGCTGTAAGAACTTTGTAAATTTGTCATTGGTCAATATACCGTTATACTTATATTTTGAAGTTTGATGCTTTGTTTTCCCCTGGCAGCTGTTTTGTTTGTTGTAATTGTCATTAAGTTTTTGTTTTATTTTTTTATTTAGATTTTGATGGCATACATTATTGTTATAATAATAATAATAGCATTAGTCATTACATTACGCGTTTTGCGATCATTATCAAAAGGAAGCCGTGCAACGTTATAATGAAATGCCCAATGTAAAATAGTAAAATGATTTTATTGGTGTGTTTGATAAAAATGAAGATATCTCAAAGGAACTCTCATGATAAATGTTTGGATTTTTTTTAATGCTTTATCTGACAATGACTGATTTAGATTTAAAAAATAATATAGAATAGTATAGAAGTACCTATATACTTGGCTTGTATACTCTTTGCTTGTAGCCAGCAGGTGGCGGTAAAGCACTTTGAAGCTGTATGCCAGCCGCCATTAAAATACAAAGAAGAAGAAGAAGAAGAAGGTTGCCTCTTCGCCGACGTCATAGATACGCATGTGAGTACGCGGGAAAACTGGCATAGCAGAATGGATCCACCGGAGGTAGAGTTTCTCGCAGAGAAAGAGATGGTTAAAATCATCCCGAACTTCAGTCTCGACAAAATCTTTTTGATTGGGGTGAGTAAATATGACAGCCACATTATGTTTTTAATAAGAAATGTGATGTGAAAAGTCTGTGTGTGTCATTCTGCGTTTTGTTTGTCAACACTCATATAACGTTACAGAGCTCTCAAGTTTTAGCAAGTTTGGAATAAGATTACTGTTAGGGGAGGAGACACTAATATTTTTGCAGCGCCCCTACGCACGTTTTTACTAGAAGTACAATTTTATCTATTGTTTATAATTGCCCAGCACAAAATACAAACTCTAACTAACGTTATTAGTAAATCTGATAAAATTTAAATTCTTTATTTTTATTTTTTTTAATATATATTTAATAAAATGCAAATAAAAGTCAATTTAACGTTAGCCGCAAACAAGCCAACTGAACGGCAGTGTTCAATGTACATACTGTGTAACACATAATGTACGTTACAGTTGCCCTGTGTGTGTGTGTGTGTGTGTGTGTGTGTGTGTGTGTGTGTGTGTCAGAGAGAGAAAGTGAGAGTTTCAGCTTCTGAATGACATTTTGCCTTGCAAGTGTTTGTTGCACATTTTGATGTCTTGATGACACTGGTAGGGGCTTGAATTCAACTAGAAAAACATGTAATGGAGTTATGTAGTTTAATTACAAAATAAATGTAATGTTTAATTACCAAATAAAAAGGTTAAGGATTACAAAGGGGCTTTCATCAGTTTAACTTTCCGTTTGATTTTTTAGATTAATTGTGTTTTTGTTTTTTTCTCCAGGGCATCTTTAGATGACAGTGTTAACAGTCGTAAATTTGCAATGATTGGATTTCAAAAAATTAAATCATAGCCATTAAATTAGTATACAGGGTGGGCCATTTATATGGATACACCTTATTAAATAAATAATAAAAGATATATTTTTGATATTGATATTGCTGAGCAGAGGTTTTATACTGTATCTAAGGTTTGGGATATTGTTTTTGCCATTGTGGGATGTTGTGTGTTAACATTTGTAAATTCTACAAAAACAGTTCATAATTTTGTTAGGAGGTATAGCTTGTATTTTAACAAAATGTAAGCATTGTGGAAATGGGTTCACTGACTGCATATTGGGTGAAAACCACATGAAATTTGTGAATGGTATGGCCACAAAAGACCAATGCTGTGCTAATTGTGTTAAGAGTTTAGAAAAAGTATCTGAAAAATGGGTAAGCACTTACGTTAACGACTGAAAAATACTGTAATTCAGTACAAGTTAATGACTAGTTATTACTGCTGACTTAAGTAACTACTTATTAATTCTTTTTTAGAGCTAGAGTTGTCACCATTCAAAATGCACATGTATAGAACAGCGTTACAGTGTTGCAGGTTCTGGTGAGAAACTGGAAAGTTTCCCTGCAAAAATGGCTCCTACGTGTATGATTAAAATATGATTATATCTCTAGATGTCTCCTGAAAAACCATTCAGTATTTCTAAAAATGGAATGCTGGCCCTGGGTTGTTGATGTTTAGCTTACATTAAATAATAAACATCTTCTCTGTAGCAGTTGACGCATTGAATTAAAGCAAGCAAAAACATTGTATGAGAAAATTGAGTAAGCAGAATGTTTCCCCAAAATGTCAATCAATGTTTATAATCATGTCTAACAGATTAATCCAAATAATTGTGACACATTTTGTCTGCAACCCAGCACAGGGTATTTTTTCAGTGTGTTAAACATTTTGCCATATTTTAATTATGTTACACTCATTAATAACTGCATCAAATGCGTGACTTATTTTTTTTATGAATTAACAAACCTTTAGGGAGATCTGGGTCCATTTAATCCAGGGCTGCCAGTGGAAGTTCCTGTGTGGTTGGCCCTCAATCTTAAACAAAGACAGAAATGCAGGATAGTTCCTCCGGAATGGATGGACACTGGTGAGTTAAATCATGTCTGTGCTGGGATACCATCTTTTCTGAAACCATATCTAAACACAGATGATCTTTTCAATTCCAGACAAACTAGAGGAGATCCGTGAACAAGAGAGAAAACTAGACACTTTCACTCCCATTCCAAGTCCAAATTACATGGAGCTAACCAAATTATTACTCAACCAGTGAGTACTAGACCACCGTCAGTATGTTCAGATAAAAGACCTCATGCAATCAGAATAAGAGTTTTGCGGCTTTTTAATTTTGTCTTGTGTTTGCTTGTCTTCATAATTTTTGGGTAATGTTTAAAATTTGTCACAACAGTTATTTTCCTTTAACAGTGGCCTGTAGCATGAAGGGAGATGAACAAACTCAGAATTGTAGATGACCCGATGTAGCCATCTAGGTTTAGATCAGGATCAGCGGGTTCACAAGTCTCGATATAAACATACTCTGTCAACTCAGAGTTTGAACCAGAGTTTGCAGTTAACTCTGAACCGTGTGCACATGAATGTATAACACGTGCAGCAAACAGCCAATCACACAGTGTGGACATAATCAGCAAAACACCCCTTGGATTCTGACTTCTAGCGAGAGTCACAGCAATTACATTTTTTGCTAAAGATAAAGAAATGTTGTTATTAAAATCTTATCAATTTAAATGAATTTACAAGGTACTAGGTAGGAAAAAAACACTTCAGCTGTAGCTAAAGTTAAAGGCAGCAGAAAGAAAATATGCCAAGTAATTAACTGAATATATATAGTTTTACAGAGCTATTTAAAGTTTAGTTATTTTAAAATTTGGATGTATTAAAACCTATCTATATTCATTTAGGTTATTTATTTGTGTGAAGCTTAAACTGTTTTGTTACTTATATATAATAATTATAATTGATATAATATAAATATATTATCTAAATACTGACTGGTCCAGTTTAGGTTTGCAATCTGTAACCAAGGATAAAACCTGCTCCGGAGCAGGATAGCAATGTAGTGCAAGTTACCATGGTAACAAAACCAACTCATGTTCCAAAAACTCAGAGTTTGATTAAACTAACCTGGGTGAAAACCTAAACCATCTTTGTGCTACAGGCCAAATGTACGATGTAAACTAAAGACTATTAACTATTTAAAAGAAACCAGAAGACCTTTTATAAGTTCTTAGAAGCAAGAAGTATAAGTTCTTGTTTTGACATACAATCCACAGCATTTTGATCAAATGTATGTTCTTCAAAAGCATGGTGAAACATTCTAAAATACACAAAGCTTATTGGCTTGCTTTAAATTTGTGTTTTCTTCGCCAATGTTCATGATAATGAAATTAAAAACTAACTACATTGTTTATGCACGGTTATGCATCTGCTTGGAAATATTGAAATAGTGTTTTTTTTTTGGGGTGGGGGGTTTGTGACAGTTGTGCTGATAACATCCCCAAAGCCGATGAGATCCGAACCCTAGTGAAGGATATCTGGGACACGCGTGTGGCCAAACTAAGACTTTCTGCAGATAGTTTCATCAGCCAGCAGGAGGCTCACGCGCAGGTAAAACACAATTGCAAGTTATTGCAACCTGTTGACATAGTTCAGAGCCACAGAGATACTCTGATGGGTGTCTGATGGACTTGTGTTCTGAATGCAGAATTTTATTTTAAAACAATAAATAAAATGCATTATTATTTTTAGTCTTTTTTTGTCATGTTTAATATGTATTTTACTTTATACTACAAAATGTTTTGCTCAAGAGAAATTGCTATTTATGATCGCAGTTTCTTTTAAAGGTGTCACAAACTAAAATACTAAATTCCATTGATCTGTGAACACAAAACTTTGCTACAGTGCTGTTGTGATTTGTCGATTTTATTTGGAAAAAATACAGTTTAGATTGTATTCCAAGGCTGCATGATATATTAAATCCATTTATAATTGTGTTATAATGAGTATAGCAGTGACTATGTCATTTCTGTCCTAAAGAAATGGCCAAATTTTAAAGATAAAGTGGACTTTTGAGTTAAATGGTCCTTGGTCAATATTAAAAAAAGATTAGATCACACATTTAACGGTTACATTTTCACCTAAACTAAATTCTGCTAAGTAATATTTATGGTAAATATTTATTTATAGATTTATCTTAATTTCTTTTATGATTACCACAGGTTTAGTAAAAGTCTAAATGTAGACAGTCATTTGTGTATATTTGTCTGTTGTTTGATGAACTCTTATTCTCTTTATCTCTTTAGCTGGATAATCTCACGCTAATGGAGATCAACACCACACGCTCTTTTCTGCTGGACTCTCTGAACTACATGTATAAACTACGCTCAAACCTGCAGCCGGGCAGAAGTCAGGATTTCTGAGATGTTCTCAGATAAAGAACTAAATTCTCTATATTGATCTGTCATTTTTCAGTCTGATTGCAATTTGTAATAAAATAAATCGATTTCAGTTTGCTTTAATGAGCTGAAATGGTTATCTGAAAATGTTGATTGTATCAAGGAATCATAACTAAACTTGAACTTGTGACACTGCTGTGATTTGGCATGTAAATTCACATTTCAATGTAATATAGATACTGATCAGTCTAGAAGAGTGGAAAAAAAACTATGCATTTTAAGAAATACGTTTTGATCATTTTAATTTGTTTAAATAAATGTATTAACTTAAATTTGTACTTTTCTGGTGGATTTAATGACAGTAACCTCCTGTGCTGTGGTTCAGGGTCACCAGTCAAAAGGATAAAACTTGTGTTTGGAAACGTGTGGTTCACATTCAGCTAAGATTAACCCATTTTAAAATCTGGAATCTGAGGGTGTAAAAAATCTATATTGAGAAAATTGCCCTTAGAGTTGTCCTTTGCAATGCGTATTACTAATCAGAAATGTATTTTTGATATTTACAGTAGTATATAGACAAAATATCTTAGTGGATCATGAACTTTACTTAATATTCTGAAGAAAAGAAAAATCTATAATTTTGACCTGTGCAATGTATTCTTAGCTAAAGAGCAGTGTTTCTCAACTCCTGGGCACATTTTGTGTTTCTCCCTAGTCAAGCACACCTGTTTTAACTCATGAGCTCATTAAAAGAAACTCCAGGACCAGAAATTAGTTTGTCAGATAAGGGAGACTGTGATGGCTGAAGCCACCCCTTATAATTATTAAATACTGTTTTTCTTATTATTGTGCATTTAAGATGGCTGTCATTATTTGATGATTATAGGAATACTCCGATATCTGTTTATGAGGTGGTACATTGTCTCTTTTTGTGCAATGAAGATGAAAAGCGATATCACTCAAGTTTAATTCAGCACTGGAGTGCACACTAGTGACTTAGAAACTTAGAAATACATGTTTGTAGACAGATGGGTTTAAATATGATCTTTATTGAATTATTTGAGTTAAACATCTTGGAACAAAGGCCCTAATATTAAAAGGGCATGCCGTTGTTTATGTCATTTACATCCTTTTTGAGGAATTATGGGGAATGTAGGTTTGGGACGCAACTTGTGTGTGGGTGACATAATGTATGGTTTGGATTTAAAATGTATCTTGTTTCATTTTGTTTTGAAATCATAATGTGTTTATTTTTGCCTATAATATAGGTGATTTAGTATGTTTTTAAAAGAGATATGTTTGTATGTTATAAATAGTAGCCTGTACTTTCCCCAAAACTATGTCACATGGCCTCCCTCCTGCAATGGCCTCTCTTAGTCCTCTCTTAGTTCCTCTCTTAGATGGCCTGATACTTCTGCAGCTGGGACATTGAGATCAACACCCTGGCTGTGCAGGCTTGATCACTTTAGGTCCTGCCGAGCTGTGTGGGTGCCAGCCAGGTATGCGGCAAGAGAATGTTCCATCGGGGGGGTCAACACAAGTCCTGCCTCCTCAAATTCAACAAACTAGTTTGCCCCAGGCACCGGGGTGGAGGAGGAGGGGGTGACATTGGAGACGTGAGCTCCCCAACACAATCCGAATAGAGTGGTAGTTCTTAACAGAGTGCTAGAGTGGTAGGTCTGCACCAGAAAGAACCCCCTAAGTGTGAGTTCAGGGGAATGCCCCCAGCATCCTTGGCTTCCACACGATTGCCTCAGCCTCTCCAAAGACAGCCAGGGCCACCTCGGGATCAGTCTCTGAGGACAGAAGCGGACCATGTCTGGCCACTGCCCCGCCGAGCACATGCTCCACAAATGCCACACACCGCTCAAGCATGCAACGCCAGAGCTGCCGATAGTGCGCACATGCCCCAGGGTTTGAGAGGGCCTACTTAGCATGGACAATCCCCAAACACAAGGGACAGTGGTCATGAATGTAATTACTGGACAACAAATAACCACATACCATCGGGCAGGGACGAGAATCTCTTTGGTGTTTAGGCATCTCCCTTAAGAAAGGAGTTAACTACCCCTGCTGTGCTAAACATTAGCTGAAAAACTCCTTACTTTCATGTCGGTTCCTTTTTCCTCAACCTTAGTTTCCACTAAGAGCACCACCATGGGCTTTCTCATATGAAAATGTGGCGTGATGGTGTTCTCGTAGCATGGTGAAGAGGTGAAGAACAAAGGCGGTGATGCTGCAGGTGGAAGAGAAAAAACTAAACAAAACTTTGTAATAATGTGTTTTTATGTATGAATTGTTCCTAGAATTAAAAAAAAGAATATATATATATATATTAAAATGCTATGTTGTAGCAAAAGGTTTTTGTTTGATTAAAAAAAATAATACAGCAAACATTTTTTTGCAATATTTAATTTTTTTGTCTGAAATTACAGCAATATATCCATAAATACCTAATTACTACACTCAACAAATAATATATTACATTACAATGAATTCAAACAAGTACATAAAAAAAAAAAAAGAAAATAACAAAAAAGAAAAACAAACAAAAAAACCCATGGTTTCACAGCATCTAATATCCTCCATTAAGTTTGGGCATGACTGTGTGTGTGTGCGTTGGGCAGGTTTGTATATGCTCTCATCAGGGAGTGGTAGTGCTTCTTGTGAAGCAGGTACAAACACACACAGTAATCACACTGATGGCACGCCTGCTCGGGGTCAGCATAGCCAAAAAAAATGGCAAGCAAACTCCTCACCTGTGCTTCAAAGATGCATTTGAGATACCTGTGTTTTACCCTTGCACTAAATTCTGATCAAAAAAATGGTGTGTGGTCTGTCTATAACTGCATGCTGTATGTGGTACTGCATACATGAAATACATTTTATGTGCGGCACAAGTGATGGAGGTTGGGTTAAGTGGCAGGAAAACAAACAGGTGTGTCATTCCCAGATTCTACATCATCTAAGAGAATAATATTAAAAAGGTAGAAAATTAAAGATATTACAGGCAGTCAGAGTTCATTTAAGGCCCATATTAATGTTTTTTTCTCATGGTCATGTTAAAATGCATCATTCGTATGCAATGAATATAAAAAGAAAAAAAAAAAAAAAAAAGCTTGGCAAACAAGAACGTCTTCGGGCATTTTGGGGAGGGGATGTTGGTGGTGAATTTTTGCAATTGTTTAATTAACTATCAGCAGGACTGACTTAATTTTTGATTAACATGATCAAAAACATGTTTGAGCTTTGTTTTCAACATTTGGCATGCCACCTCTGAAAATTTGGCACACTAATTGTCAATGGCAAAAATGTTTTGTATATGAAACAAATTGGAATTCTTATTGTACAACAACATTTATGGATTTAATTTTAGGCTTTAATTTGAGCCCTCTGTGCACACAGGTCAGAAAAAGATTTCAGAATATCATATTCTAATAAAACAACGCCCTTTAACTGAATGAAACAGAATTCCAAAAAGAGGCTGCATGCTGCTTCATGGTAAAAAAAAATCAGTTTAGCAGTCTGTAGCTTTGAGAGATGAGTGACCACTAGCCAATAATAAAAGACAGCAGATGTCCTAAAATATCAGTGGGTATGTCATCAAAATGCAGGGCTCAAGTTATCCTGTAAAGCATGGCCTTGAGGGAAAACGTTGGCGGTATGTCCTGGGGCCATTGCTACTGTAGTTCAGGCAAAAAGTAAGTGACATTATCACTCAATTCCTGAAAGGGTTATTCTGACCAGCAGCAGAGCAAAAACTAAAAGTAAACCTTTTAACGCCCAAAAGCATTAATATATTAGAAAAAAATGGCAGGTTTTTTTCCCCAAAGAATTAAAAACATACAAAATTGTTTTTTCCATTGTTTTGAAATTATTTACAATACAATGCTGAAGCACCTCTTTAAAAAACTTTATTCTAAATCTTGAAATAAAACATTTTCCTTTATTTGATGTTTTTTTCCCCTTCCCTAGATCATAAAGAGTAGTCTGTCGTAACACAGTACCTCCAAATAGTTCTTCAGGTTTTTTTTTTTTGTCTTTAAGTGCATTTCTAGGCGTGACCTCCATGGTAAAGAGATGGCAGGTGGACTGAGCTGCATTTCAACTGGCATTCTTTTCTCTCTATGATGCAGTATGGCTGTCCCTGCAAGTTGGAGGCATTCAGAGGCTTTGACATGTGTTCATGCGTGGTTTTGCCCACAGGGTGGCATCACAAGGAAGGTCAGTGGATGGCAAATTTGATCTTCTGTTCCTCACCATCACTATCCAGGCTCTCGGAGTGGCCTGAACATGGGTCTGGGTTTGGGGGTTTGGAAGGGATGTGGGAGGATTTCTGAGTGGGTGCTCTGTGGTGCCGTAGAGTGTCACCTGGGTGGATAGCCCTTGAAGTGACTCCTAGACCAGGGGCTCTGTGGCAGCATCAGGCACTTCTTAAAGTGCTCCAGCTCTGCCTGTAGGTTCTCCCTCTCTGCTGCAAGCTTCTGCTTCTGTGCCATCAGCTCCTACATAAAAAAAAACAAAAAAACATTATCTATGAAACATCATCTGGGGAGGACCTGTTGATATAGGATGTCTGACAGGAACTGGCATACGGGATGGACCTAATTCATTACTTTTCTATCAAAGTTATCTGACATGACACCATTTTATTGTAAGTTCTTACCTAAATTCCTTACAATTTTATAAACTACAGTAAATAAAGTTACATAATGTAAGAAATGTTGAAGGTGTCTGAATAAATTTTGGTTTGTCTGTAGTAGACACATCTGAAATGCATGTTAAAATGGAATCAGAAAAGTGTCTTGCCTGATCATAAAAAAATCTTAATATCACATAGTAATGGAGTCTAAAAGAGGTTAGCATTTGTGTATTTCTTACCCCCATTGAGTGTGAGAGCTGTTCAGCAGTTAGACTGAGATTATAGTGATGCACTTCTAGCCGTCTGCACTGACTGTGGAGAACTTGCCGCTCAATGCTTTGCTCTAGAGTCAAACAGAGAGAAAGAGAGAGGAAAGATGAGATTTGTAGAACTACTGTTCTGTTGTACAGAACTCATATGCGTCATGCAACAGTACTGATCAATCTGCTGAACACACATCTTACCTTCTGCATACTCTTGATAGGCTTCAAAGATAGCTTCAATGCCCTGCCACCTAGATGTAGTGGGTTCGTCTTCTTCTGTGTCATCTTCCTCATCCTCATCCTCTTCCTCAGACTCCTCTGTGGAGAGCTCCTGGCGGGAAGGCTGTGGAGGGCAGTGCTGTCCATTGGGTTGCAATGAAGGAGGATGTGGGTGGGGTTTGGACCGGCCTGGCGTGCTCTGGAGCTCAGGAATGTTATAATGCACAGATGAATCTACGGCGTTGTTCTGTTCTGACATTACCAAGGCACCACCTTGATGGAGGAAAAGACATGTTGATTCTAATGTTGTTCCCAAACTACAGCATTTAAATGTATGCAAAATGTTCCATAGGAATCTAAACCATGGGTTTCTGCACCACTAATACCACTCTCTAGTGCTTCTCAACCCTGTTGCTGAAGATACAACAACAGTGCACATACCCTGCTTGGTCGAACACACCTGATTCAACTCACCAGCTTACTAATACTGCTCTACCAGTTAAGCTGCAAAAATGCCATGACTTCTTCTGCCTACTGTCTACATGGACAGAATCCTAGCATAAACGGCACTACCAAGGACTGTAGAAGGCGGCTAATGTTTTCCTTGTGTAATGCATAGGCCATTTCTATTTTATTCATTCATTATTCATACTTAAGCTGTTTTGCAATATAAATAGTAATTAGTGTGTTTGCATTGAAAATTCCCCCAAAAGTGCAATTTAAACAACTGAGGCCCGTTCTTCATAAGTCACTTCTAACCCCAGATAATTGATCTCTAGTTAATTTGGTTCTTCAAAAAAAAAAGGTTTATTAGATAAAACATTTAGATTAAGTTTAGGATAACTGCACATTCTCGTGTTCCCTGAAACAGGCAGATGTATCGATACTCAAAACCACAATCAGCAATGCAGTGATTGGCTGGCGGCAACATAATGACATCATATTATCAAAAACACTTGATAAAAAAGTTGACAAATTTCTTGACCTTTATGTGGAAACAGCCAAGCAAACGAACTACATATAGATAAATGAAATGTGCTCTGTTTATTTAAATGTGTTCATTCAGATGTCTTTTGCAGTTAAATCTGGTATCTCCCACACATGTTTGAGTGTTCACAAAACATATTTTGTGACATGTAGCTGCAGACTGATAATGTATACAATGGAGCAAGGGCCACTCACATGAGATCGCAGCAATAGCAAACGAGAACAATCCAATCAATTTTTAATAAACTAACTGTCCCACCCCTATTTTTTTGCTTGTTTAAGAAGTCATTTCACTCAGATGTGTCACAAAAAGAAAGAAAAGACTGTAACAGTTTTAATTTTTACTGGTGACTTTAAATAACTATGTAAGAGCAATGAAGATTAAAGAGAATTTGAATGCTTACCTTTACTTTTCTGCAGGGCTTTTTGGGTGGACTGCAGTACTGATTCATGGAACTGCTGGGCAAACTCCTCAGCAATAAAACTCTCCCAGGGTTTGGTCTTTCCGTTGACATTAACAGAACTTTCTTTTGTGAATGGGGGCTGTCGCACACTGTTCAGCAGACTAGAACTCCTGCCTGGGTTGCTGTCATTGGCTCGACATTTGTCAGGTAATGCAACAGGCAAGGAGTCTTTCAGTCTTAAGGGATCTGAGAGAGATCTGTGCAGATCCAAGTGCGAGAGGGGTTCCGCTTGGGGCTGGGGCACAGACACAGAGGGGGAGGGACTGGTGGGCCGTCCATTCAGTAGCTCATCAGATTGGACTGGAGATTGAGACGACAGGTCTGCAAGATAAAAAAAATAACTACAATAATCTTTTGTTTGCAGGTTAGTGTATTCATGAACATAACAAAACATTAAACAGGCTTTTGACTGAAGGGATTTTCATTAGGAGTATTTTGTACATCCCTGTCGATGTAACACAGATGCTGTGCATCTCCAGAGGGTCATCCACACAGTAAAACACTCATTACATGGTGTGGTAATGAGCTGAGAAAACAGACAGTGATGAACATCTGGAGCTGTCAGCTGCTTCCACACTCTGACAACACTCAGCACTGTGTACACACAACATGACTCACTGCATGGACAAACACACACACAAACATAGATCAGTGTGAACTGACCTGAGCATAGGTTTACAGGGCTCCTGCACAGTGGGTGAGGGTTGTGTCTGATGTTGTCTAGAGTAACACTCTTTTGCTTTATGGCCTTCAACAACTCCTCAACCCTCTTATTATCTGAAACACAGGTAGAAAACAAGAGCAAGAAAGACAGACATACATTAATGTTACAGCTTGTGAAAGTATCTTTTTATATATTTGCTGCCAACAGATCTGAGGTGAAAGCAACACAGTGCTTTACACTTGGTCCACAACAAGGCTTCTCCCATCACCTGCCAATCCTGCTTGAAAATTGTATTATATGGCTCTCAAGTAAGCTCTAGTGTGAAAATATGTCCAGATACAAAAAACAAAATGGGGAAACCATATAAACAAAATAGACAGCACAGGTACCTTTTCTCTGCTGCTGAGTGATGTGGTTGAGGCTGAAGATGGTGAGGAAGCGTTTCTTTTCCTCTAACTCAGGGCTGTTGTTCATGTCCTCTGGGGTGAAGCGGGTTATTAGGGGGGCAGGAGTAGGCCGCTTGGTCTGAACAGCTGGTGGGGAAGGACTCCTCTCTCTCAGCATGCGCCTCCTCTTCCTCTTCTTCACCTCCATCATCTCCTCCCGACGGGCCAGAGTTGTCAGGTCAAACATCTGCAGAAACTCCACTTTCTGTAGGCAGAGAGGGTTTTTCACATTAAAAACTGATTTTCTGGATCTACAATCATAAAAGGAATCACCAAAAATCTACACAAAGCAACAATATTAACAAACACTTGATAACTATAGTAGTAACACATGAGACTGTGATGATTCACCTCAGCGGAATCATCTAGTTTGAGCGGTGGCTGTTCTGCGACCCTCCTGAGATGAGCTCGCACCTCTTCCTCGTCACTCTCATCATAAGAGTCATCCAGCTCATAGTAATAACCTGCAAAAAGAACCACTAAACACTCAAAAGCTCTTAGAAATTACCTACAAAAGATGTAAGCTTGACCCAATGGCTAAAAACAGGACGAATAAATGCCCAGGTATGCTCCAGTTTTGACTTAATATAAAACCCTCTGCCTAGGAAAATATATTCCAACTAAAAAAATGTGGTTGAGAAGGATTATGGAGTTTAGAGTGACCTCTAGGGTAGAAATCACAGGTTGGTGCCCAACCCTGTTCCTGGAAACCTACCTTCCTGCAGAGTTCAGCTCCAAACCTGATCAAACTTAAATGAACCAACTGAGCAGGATCTAAAGGAGCACTTAATAATTACAGTCAGGTGTGTTTTATCAGGGTTGGAACTGAACTTTTAATACAATTGCACTGTCTCTTTCTGATTGCTCTGTTCATTGAAACACCTAACTTAAATCTCATCTATGCTGCTGTATTCATTCTTAAAGTAAACTTTTTCCCAATTGTTAAATTAAATTAACCGTTTAGACCACTACCTAAATTGAAAATAAAAATTAAAAAAACGAAAAAAAACAAAAAACAAATGTGACCATGTGATTAGAAAAATTGTTCATACAGTTAGTGAACTATGCCAAATGATTAAATTTATGTCACATGCACTTTACAAATTCTCTTTCGTACATGTAAAAGCCAAAGTATACTTTAGCCTTATCTGCAGATATATGTCCAATAAAAACATTTTTAAAAAGGCTAATAATGCAATTACAAGAAATATTTGTTATCCAAAAATAATGCTGTATTCAAATTTATCACACCTTGTCTATTGATATTGATTGTTTTCACATGGCGTCACTGTATTAGGATGCCCCCTGGCGGACAAAACAGCAGTGGCTTTGCTCCACTGATCGGCAGTTATTTTTAAGCAGCTTGCATCAATTAATAATGTAGTAAAACAAGATATTAAAAGGCAAAATTATTGATGTATATTTTGTACTGGCAAGAAGATGAACCCAGAATATAAACGCACAAAGTTTCACATTAAATGGTTTCCCATAGAATATCCATGAGGAAAACACTGAACCATTAAGCGGATACTCTGGCCTCATCTGCCTGCCTATGTAAACTGTTAATGATTGAAATATTGCCATGAGGCTTAATATGGTTTGTAAATTGCCAAAACTTGAATTTTGTTCATATACATTT
>JAUMHI010000020.1:1087542-1104846 GCA_032359435.1 Enteromius unitaeniatus
GCTTAATCTGGTCATTATACATTACCATCACTCTGTTCTCCTATTTGATAATGTACAGTGCTTTGCTACAATCTGTATTGTAAAAAGCGCTATATAAATAAAAGTGACTTGACTAATATGAATTAGGTTGCAGCATTGGGATTAGGTCGGAAAAAAAGAGAAAAAGTTGTAGTCTGTCCTGTAAGACAAAATAGACACAGAACTGCCTTGATATGAACTGCCTACACCAATAGTATTCAACTGGCTTATCAGTGCCTTAAGCACAATGTACATCCTACTTGATAAAACTGCTTTTCAATCCCAGCTGGTCCTGTTACGATGCATTCACAGCTGGCCAGATGGCTCAGACCCACCATCTGGTCTGGATCTGGTAACCTCAGGATAAGGATGTGCCAGACAGACTAATGTAAGCATAGATGCATTCTTCTTATGATGCAACAAGTGCAACAGGGGCCAGTTGCAGAAACTTAGCCTTCATGTTAAGACAGTGTCTTAAGAGCTAGTCTGACAAACAAGCAGTTAGCCAAGAGTAATCAGTTTTATTTTTGTATTTACCTTAGACTAATATACATTTTTATTTAACTGAATTTTAAAAAGTTGTGGCCAGTCTTAAAGAAAAATTTAGCTGACTAACTTTCAAGACTAGTCTTAACCTTGCCTTCGTACAACTTAATTCGAACCACTTGTAAAATACATACGATTTGGCAAAAATCATATGAGTGAGGTCGTATGAATTTGTACGAATTAGCCAAAATGTAAAATATGCACAAATTGCTGTAAAAACTGGGTTGGAACAACATAAGATTGTTCCAGAGTTTGGATGCTAAATAGAAAAATTGAGGCACTCCATACTGAAATTGATAATATACATAACAATATTATAAGTACTTATATTTCATCTGCTTCTTCCTTAAATATTACAGTAAAATGTTTTTAAAAATGAAAGATACTGTGACACTCAGACAATGGACATAATAGTTAGGACTGAATAAACGTAACTGGGATTATTAAAACACTTGAGAACACCAACACAGAACACCAACTGAGGATCAGGGCGAATGTCCAACAAAAAGTATTCTTTCAAGGGTAGTATCAGTTTTGCTGGCGATCTTCGGAATGCTTTCTTGGTACTCAGCCCCTTTAACACAGGTAAATATTCGAAGTTAGTATTCAAAGTATGTATCTTATGACAAGTGGGTTCACAAGATCCATAGTGCTCGGTTCAGGTTAGTGACTCATTAGGCAGGCCGTCCCTTTGCGATCTCCAGATCACTATCCTTGTACTCGGCCCCTTTAACACAAGGTAAGCATACAAGGTAAGTAGCCTATCTTACGACAGGTTGGATCACAAGAACAAATGTGCTCAGTTCAGTTAAGTGACTCATTGGGCAGGCCATCGCTGGCGATCTACGAATCGCTATCTTCTTACTCTGCCCCTTTAACACAGGTTAGTATCCAAGGTAAACATACATGGTTAGGATCTTACGACAGGTTGGATCTCAAGATCAAATGTGCTCTGTGCAGGTAAGTGAATCATAGAGCAGGCAGTCATGGCTTCGGAGAAACTCTGATATTCCAGGTAAAGCAGAGGTGCAGGATATAAGAAACCAGCGGTGTTACCTCAAGCTCAGCCATGGGGCTACTGTAGAGTGAGGCTTTTAACAGGTGCAGGTAATAGATCTCAGGTGTGTCCAAATAGTCATCTGCTGACTGAAAGTGGGTGTGAGTGACTGTGCTGGGATCAGTGGACTGATCCAGGTTCAGCAGACTGTAAGGAGTGTGACAGGTACAATTTCCAGAGTTGATCCAGTTCCATTTTGTTTGTTTAAACCATGTTTTGATTCCCTATGTCCTGTAGTTTTGTGTACTATCAATGACTCTTTGAGCACTGGTGATGTGCCAGCTGCACATTACTGCTGTTACCCCAATACCAAAAAATAACAAAATGGACTTTAATTACCTGAATAATTTTCAGCCCATATCTAATCTCCCATCCCTTGCCAAAATGTTAGAACAAACAGTGGCTTCTCGATTGCTTTTACATCTGACACAGATTTATATTCATCCAAAACCAGATGCCAATGTGCCTGTCTCTTTTATTTCTCAATGCTTTACTGAGATTAAAAAAATGGATGTCTGAACATTTTCTCTGTCTAAAGAGTGATAAGACTAAAGTAATGCTTATTGGTTCACCTCACCAGTTGCGCAAAGCAGAGTCCTTTAATTTACAGCTGGATGGCTCTGCCCTACAGTTCCAAACTAAACTAAAAAATTTGGGTATGATGACGCCAACTTGGCACTTAAACCTCATATTCGTAATACAGTCAAAGCATCCTTTTTCATCTCAGAAACATTGCCAAAATACATTCCATGTTAACTTTTTGTGTGGCTGAAAAATTAATCAATACTTTTGTGTTTTCACATCTTGATTATTGAAAAACTTTGCTGGCTGGCGTTTCCAGAGCAACACTCCTCTGAAGCAAGTCTTTTAACTGTTCCAACAACCCGACTTAAAACTAAGGGTTTCTCTTTGTTGGCTCCTAAATTGTGGAATTCCCTGCCCTCTAAGATAGGAAATGCAAAATCTGAGGCAAGATTTAAGAAACCCTGGTTTACAATGTATAAAACTCCCATCCTAATACATCCATCCAGAGAGGTTTTGGCCTATTCCCAGCATAAAAAATTGTGGTTCTCATTTGCAGTTCTTGTCTACCATATTTTGCATTTATCTATCACACCTGATAGAAGTTCACCTTGAAATCAGTTGAAGTTTATTTCACTTTAAAATATTTATTCATGGGTGTGTGCTACACCATCGTCTGCAGTGTCCTCACACAGACAAAATTTGGTATAGTTGTAGTAAACTGTAAAGTATGTTTGTTGCTGATTTAACACATTATATTTCTAAGAGATCTAATGTTTTAAGAGTATTGTAATTAGATAATGCATTCTGTTTATCTATTACTGCTCACAGAACTTAAAAATACATGGATCTGGCTCAGTTCAATTGGTTTACATCAAAATGGTGCCAAGCATGGCAGCCTCTGTTCTTAGCTGTCTTGTTTTTGTTAGTTTTTCCTGTTACTTGTTTATCAAACCTTTTACCAGATTTTGATTACTCAGACGTTTTGCTGTACGTTTTAGCGAGCGGAGCCGCGGTGCTGCTCAAACGCTTCAGGACGCTGTCTGAGTTTCACGACAGCGCGGATTTCGAACGCCGTTGCCGAGCATCCATCTGCCGAACAAAATGGACAAACTTCTTCTGCTCACCTGGATCAACAAGGATTTCAGAGAAAACTCTGCTGCTTTGTGTTTCACGGAAACTTGGTTGAACGACGCCATTCCAGACAGCGCGTTAAGTCTGCCGGGCTTTCAGCTGTTTAGAGCGGATCGCGACGCAGAATCAACGGGGAAATCGCGCGGCGGTGGGACGTGCTTCTACATCCACAAAAGGTGGTGTATAGATGTATCTGTGTTAAAGAAGATGTGCTTTTCTGATCTAAAAACGCCCTTTATTAAATGTAAGCCTTTCTACTCGCTGCAGGAGTTTTGCTCGTTTATTCTCGTGAATGTTTACATTCTTCCGCAAGCACACATGAGCACAGCTGTACAGATTCTTGCTGATCTCATCACAGAGACTAAGTGACAACACCCGGACTCTGTTTGAATCATTCTTGGGGACTTTAATAAAGCAAATCTCTTACGTGAACTGCCAAAATACACACAGCATGTAACATGTCCCACCAGAGACAGTAATATACTGGATCACTGTTACACCGCAATAAAGGATGCAAATCACCCTGTCCAACGAGCAGCTTTGGGACTGTTGGATGTCTGTTTTCATTCATGGGCTCTCATCAATTAACTCATGTCTCCGCCCACTCGTTTGTTGTCTAGGTGCTTCATCGTTTGCTCCACGCCCCTTGTTGGTTGTCTTGGTGTTTGATTGTTGGCTCCACCCACGTTTTCACCTTCTAGTCAATCTAGAAGAGCACTGTCACTGACTGTTGATTGCAGGAGGGAGTGTTCACAGTCAGTAGAGCTCTCAAGGGCGCAAAGTCAGCCTGGTTGCCCCAAGAGGGCTCTGTCACTGTCAGACCGAACCAGTGGGGCTTCTCCACTGCCTGCTCCACCCAGAAGGAGGTCTTCGCCGTCTGTTCCGCCCCGGTGGGCTTCTCCACCGCCTGCTCCGCCCAGAGGGACGTCTCCGCCGCCTGTTCCGCCCCGGTGGGCTTCTCCACCGCCTGCTCCACCCAGAAGGAGGTCTCCACCGTCTGTTCCGCCCAGAGGGACGTCTCCGCCGCCTGTTCCGCCCCGGTGGGCTTCTCCGCCGCCTGCTCCGCCCAAGTGGACGTCTCCGCCATCTGCCCCGTCCTGGTGGGCAGTTTCATGTGTATAAATCCCGGAAGTGTTCGCATGTTGTCACGGTTCATTGTTCGTGTAATTAATTAGTGTTCTTTGTATTTCACTGTTCTGTTGGATTATCTGTTGACGATTTCTGCCTGGATCTGGACTTTCCCTCTGTCTCTCCCCCAAGAACCCTGTTTAAAAGTATTTTGACCTTTTGCTTTGTTTATGACTCTGTCTCTGCTTGTGCCTCCACTACTGTGTCTGCCAGCGATTGACTGTTGTTATCCTGACTCTGAGCCTTTTAATAAATTACTGTTTGCACTTGAACTCTCAACGCCTCACGTCCCGGTTTGTAACAGGGACTTTCCGATCACTGTTTGGTTCATCTTATACCGACCTACAGGCAGAAACTGAAATCAGCCAAACCTGTATTAAGGACTGTAAAAAGATGGACTGACGAAGCAGAGCAGAGTTTACAAGCCTGTTTCAACCTGGAGCTCAACACAGTACTTGCAGAATCTATGCAAGTACTGTATATGTCAACTTAGTCTACTAACCCTAAACCTACCCTAACAGTCTACTCTGAGAGTTAGTAGTTATGTAGTTGTGAATTAACAAGAATGAACTGACATGTAGTTACAAAGTTTCTTATAGTTGGTATAATGTCTAAATGGTCAAATAATCAAAAAAAGTGTAACCGTTAATTTATTTGTTGTTATATTAATTAAGTTTGATTATTTCTTATGGACACAAAAGGCACCAATTTTGTGGAATGACCCTTATTCGGCTGTTTACATAAAATGAATGAAGGCATTACAAATCAGTCATTCCATCATGTTTGGACTCTTTGTGTGTTCAGCACATTGCTATAGGTATTCTGGTAATTGTTTCATAAGTGAATTAGTGAAACTTCAAAAACACTGTTCTAATTGAGTGTTTTGGACTATGTAAATGGGTTCCAAAGGAGAAAATCTGAAAGGTCCAGATTTTTGGACCCTTTGGTGCTCCAGGATTTTGGCATCCCACGGTGCTTTGATTTAAGGCTGCTGAAAAGGATTATTGCTCCTTTCCTCACTGCATTCATAGAAGTCATTGACACCAGACTGCTCCTTCAACCAGATGGAACATAAAGTTCACATTTCCAAACCACCTCTTACCAAAATATCACCTCAGTACTTTGTTATTTACCCTTTGTTGGCAATGACAGAGGTCAAATGTTTTCTGTAAGTCATCACAAAGCTTTCACACACTGTTGCTGGTATTTTGGCCCATTTCTCCATGCAGATCTCCTCTAGATCAGTAACGTCTTGGGGCTGTCGTTGGTCAACACAGACTTTCATCTCCCTCTAAAGATTTTCTATGGGGTTGAGATCTGGAGACTGGCTGGGCCACTCCAGGACCTTGAAATGCTTCTTATAAAGCCACTCCTTCGTTGCCCAGTCACTTAAAATCTCATGATACATGGCCCCATTCATTCTTTCATTTACATGGATCAGTCATCCTGGTCTCTTTGCAGAAATATAGCCCCAAAGCATGATGTTTCCACCCCCCCATGCTTCACAGTAGGTAAGATGTTCTTTGGATGCAACTCAGCATTCTTTCTGCTCCAAACATGACATGATTTTTACCAAAATGTTCTATACATGAAGTTTATTCGCTCTTTCTAATGCTGGGATCAGAATGAAGGCAATGTGAAGGCATTTTTCCATAACTTGACACTGCACAGTGCAACTGTCTTGTCTTCTTAGCCAACTTTATTGTTTATTTTCCTCATAGATTCATGTTCACCTCTCTCTTTATTTACACGACATGTGCTTAAACTGGTGGGTGAGGTTAAACGGGCAGCGATGTAGAAGCATGCATTCATCTTTTGTTTCCGATACTACTATGTAATAGAGTTGTAGCCTACATTCCACAACCTGCCACTTTAGCAGACTGGCTTTAATATAAACTACAATTATTTTTAATATAAAAGTTTTGAGTTATAAAACGTACAGGATGTTTTTATTGCACAACAACCTTTTATATATCAAAATATGACCGGAATATTTGGTTTCTCAGTTGATGATTGACCCCTTTAAATCTTTCAAGATGATGATGTTTGTGGAGTTTAGGACACATGCTGTTTCGATTCAATATTTCCTGTTTGGGTTTATGAGATTTTTTAAGCATATGCCATTATTTTTTTCCTGTGGCACTTAGATGCCAGTGTTTCTTGTCATAATATGCAAAGATTTGATTTCAAAACCAGTATAGAATTATTTCTTGTTATGATTTTATATCTGTATTTAACCTTCGAATTTCCGAATCTCAAAGAAAATAGAGGTGTTAAGCCTGATTTTGTGGTGGATGTGCTTTAAATGATTACAAGTTTTACAATGTGTACAATTTCTTAATTCTATTATCATTATATCATGGAATCAATCTCTCATTTCATACAAACACAGCTGCTGCCATTTTGTTTTGTACACTGCAATGGATTATAAGATAACTAACAAACTTTTACTGTAAGTACTCATTATTTATGTGGTGAAAAGTTATGTAATAAAAGTATTATGTCACTGGCCACTGGCCATATGCCTTAAATGTCCATCTAGTAAAACTGCTTTCTTCATGGAAGCTTTGTGTTTAAGTTTTTAAACTCAGAGATCATTGTTTCATCTCTAATGATTTACTTTTGTGGCAAACAGTCATGTAATAAGCAGTAATGTACATCCAGCCAGTTGTTATCACAAAATAAATATATGCATTATTACTTCACAGTGATGGTAGTGGAGGCCCTGAATGAGACAATGCATATTTTTCATGGAATGAAAAAAAAATGGGCCTATCTTAACATTTTGTGTTGTAAACAGTGTTGGAAATGTTATTTTGGAAATATAATAGGTCCCACCAGGCACAGGATGTCCATATGACATCAGATTGATGTTGGACATGACGTCGGACAGACATTGCATTTTGGTTGAAAATGAAAATCGTGTTGACGTCAGTATTTGACGTTGACTTAACGTTGGATTTTGGTTACACAACCTAAAAACAACAAAATATCAACGTCGGTACTGGACGTCAATTTAACACTGACATTAGACGTTGAATTTTGGTCACCTGACGTCGCAAACAAAATGTAACCAAATATCAACGTATTATGACTTTGTGTGCCAGCTGGGGTAACGGATTACAAGTTAGCCTATTCAAAATGTAACAATTAGTGGAACCTTGCAAAGAAAAAGGCAACAAATGTTGGCCTGTGCTGGTTGATATGATTTGTGTAAGCAAGAAAGGTAAAACAGCAGATATACCCATTCAGGTCTCGAATAATGGTGCATGTAATCGGCATTCACGGATCAAGAGGTCAATGCTTCCCACTGAAACACACAACATCGCAGTGTGGTAGCTATTCAGCCACTTAACCAGAGTCAATAAAGTTAGTGGTGATGTAAAATTTTTTTTTTTTTTTTTTTTTTTTTAACAATCAATTATTATTACTATACATTCACACGATCGTTTGTCGCCGTTTATTTTTAAATAAATACAAGTTTTGATGATGCATATTATACAGTAAGCAGGTGCGATATATCCTAACTGTTGTCACATTTCCGAAGTTATATTTGGTATTTTTACACTGTATGATCTTCTGTTTTATGAAATCCAATAAATCTTATCAGTGTTTTTATGTATTTTATTTGACATTTATACCAAAATAATATGAAAAAAGAGTACAAAATATTTTATTTTTCTGCTGTTTTTTTTTTAACTTTACCAGCTGGTGTCGCTGTTAGGAACTACTTTCTACATACCGTATAATGTTACACTTTTTAATTTTATCTTTTGTAATACCTGCAAATAAATCAATGACAAAAATAAATGTTTTTTTAATGGTTTCATTATTTTCCTTTATGTTTCACTAGAATGGTCTTATTAGGTGTGTATACATTTATATAATATTAAATATATATTCATATACCCCCCTCTGGTATCCCGAAAGAGTATGGGTTCCCTCAGTGGAGATAAAATGATGTCTCGTACTGAATCAGATAATTCGCTATATGTCATCCAGTTGGAGCACTTCGAATCATTCTGTAATGCAATGGACTAAAAAGCCGTATTTGCGTTGTTAACAGATGACATTAACATTAGGTACTCTGGCAGCTGGGATTGCCACCAGAAGTGGCAGCTCGAGCTGGAGAAAAGTCAGGGTTAGGCTGGCACGTCCTGAGTTCGACGTGTTCCTGGGTTAACATATTTTGTTGGCCCTGGATCAACATTTTATTGTGTTAAAATGTTCGTTTTGACCATATCTCTACACCCAAACTTAACACCACCCATGAGTAATGCCTAAAATCAGAGGAAATGATAGATGACTGACACTGATATACAAGCATCAAACACTAATTGTTAGCCTAAACTTCACAAAACTATAAACTGGTCCTTAAATTCTGATTGGCTAATCACAATGTTGCTCCAGCAAAGATGTCATCATCAATAAATTAATTTTCAAGACATTTTACTGTATAGTTTTGAAGAAAGCTAAAAGCAAATTCACCCAAAACAATACATGCGCCCTAGCACTTATATTATTTCTGTATATTCAAGCACTCCTAAAACATATTCCTCTAGTTAACTCATTCGGTAAACGGATCTGTACTCGGAGTGACCCTGACTATCACTGTATTAATTTTCAAGGCATGTTACTGTATAGTTTTGTAGAAAACTAAAATCATATTGACCCAAAACAACACATTTGCTCATTCTTTCAATTGATTCCTGTTCAGAGAGAACCAATTTTCAACTGATTTTACTGCACAATTTCAAAGAGAAGTAATTAAAAATTAATGTGCGTTCATGTTGTATTTATTTTCAATTTATTTTATTGTGTAGTTTTGAAGAAAATGTAAGGTAAATTTACCTCAAGCATCAATGTACAGATTTTATGCTAACGTTTGGGCACCTCTTGCAGAATGTGAAAATGTGAAAAATTCTACAAAATGCATGTTATTTTTTATTTAGTACAAAAACTGTTTACATATGGTCCACAAGACAAAGATAAACAAATAACATAACACATAAATTGTTAAAATAACCCCCATCAAAAGTTTACCTGGATGATCTACTGCAGGGTTTTTTTTTTGTTTTTTTTTTGATGACTGCTCTTCTGAAAAATCCTCCAGCTCCTGCAGATTCTTCTGTTTTCAAACATTTTTTGCATATTTAAAGCCTTTCCAAAAGTGACTATGATTTTGAGATCCATCTTTTCACACTGAGTACAGTTTACTAAATAAAGGTTCAAACATTCACAGATGCTCCAGAAGGAAACAAGATGCATTGAGAGAAAACAATGTTTTTCTTATTTTATTTTATTTTAAAGTACAATTTAATTGCCATTAAATTTGACATTCATTTTCTCCAAAAATATACAGTAACATGCCTTGAAAATCAATACAGTGAGAGTCAGGGTCACTCTGAATTTGAATTTGAACAGAGATCAATTAATGAGCTAATCTGTAATGGGAAACTTTTTAAGAGTGTTGGAAAATGGGACACAATACAAGTGACAGAATGCATTTTGCTGTTTGTGTGATTTTGATTTTATTTATCTTCACTACTATACAGTAAAATGTCTTGAAAATAAGTACAGAGAGTCACTGAATATATATCAATGGAAAGAATGAGCTAATCTATAAAGGAATATATTTAATGAGTGTTTGAATATGCAGAAATGATCAGTGTTAGGACGTATGTGCTGTTTTGGGGGAATTTGCAAATGGGTCAGGGTTACTCTGAATATATATCAATTGAAAGAATGAGCTAACCTAGGAAATGATTTTCTGAAGCGCACGAATGTTTGGCATGATTTTGTCTAGTTTTCTCTTAAATTACTTAAAAATGAATACGTTGAACTTCAGGATCACACTGAACAAATATTAATGTCACTTAAATATTTAAAAAATATGAGCAGATCTGTAAAGGAAAGATTTTTACTTTACACACACAGACACATACACACACATAAAAAATACAAAGAAAAAACATTATTATTAACATTTATTGATATTAATAAATTATACACACACACACACACACATATACAAAACAAACAAAACACATTAATATAATAATAATTAATGCACAATACAAACGTTTATGTACAAATCTATTTACAAACATCAAAATAAACAATAACGTTAACATAAGCAAAAGAATAAATGAAATACCGGTATAACAGCTTCTTTACATAAATCTGGACTGCTCGCAGCACCGGTACCGTAAGTGCACGACTACACGCACAATAAAAAAGTGCTTTCAAAGCGCGGCTGGCTTGACCGCAGTGAAAAAATGCGGAATTATCACAATATGTCATTTCACATGCATTTTGACAATATTATTGTAATCTAACTGTTCGTGCCGTTCTAAGATGTTGTGTTTTCTTTCTAGTGTGCCGCTACCGTGTTAATATTACTATTAATAGTGTTATTTATAGTTTCGTTATTAGTATTAAACTGAATTGTCTAATTGCACACAAGAAAAGACAAGACAATTGTCTTTTTTTTTGTTATTTGGATGTTGAATAATTTGCTGCAGAGTCAGAAGAAATTCCAGCACTGTATTTTATTTTTGTTTTGTTTTGGCGAAAAAGAAACCGAAACTCCTTTTAAAAAGGAATAAAAAAAATAAATAAATATACACCTATAGGTGTTGATCCTGCTTGTTAATTTCCTGTGGCCACGCATAAAAGAAAAATAAATTATATTATTTATATATATATATATATATATATATATATATATAACAATAAAAAAACTGATGTGTACATAATTTTTCATTCATGTTTTAAATTAAAATGTTTTATGTTTTAATTTATTTATTTATTTTGCACGCTATTATTATTATTATTATTATTATTCACTATTCAAATAGCCAAACTTCAACAACAGAAGGGCATATCCTTAGAGCACAGCTGATGACCCTTTAAAGTGATGCTTGGGTGATCAAGAATTCAAAATACAAACTAATTTCTTTATTTATAATATATAATATTACTCTTAATTTGAATTAACTTAATATTAAGATAATATTAAATAACGATTATTATTTATAATAAATACAAAGGTGTTTTAAAACATTTATTAAACTATTAATTCCAATTATGATTTGTATTTTTTAAATAAGACGAGAAAGGCAAATCGTGAAATAGTACATGAACGTCATCATGGCAAAGTACAGAAGGTGGCGGTAATGCGCCAAAGCAGCGAACGGCCATTAAACAAGAAGAAGAACCTTGTGCATTACCGAGAGATGAGTGTTTATCGGTAAACCTAATAGACAATAAAGTTATAGGTTCGATAGAACATATATGTGTATTTGTCATGTACGAGTAAACATTGCGTCTTGGAAATGAACTGTAGTGGAATGTGAAGCGATAGAAGTCCATGTTATTGGAGGCAGGTAGGATTATGTTAACTGGCATCTAATTTTTTAATATTCTTAGCTGCACGGATCGCTTTCAGTTTTAGCGATTAGGATTAGATTTCTGCCACCGTATGATGCGAGAGTTGTTCCTTCAGTAATGCTTTTTTCCATCTTCATTGTTTGTCATCATTGATGACGATTAACGTTGCTTGTTTAAATGACTGAATGCAGAAATCGAATCAGATAATGCTCTGTATAATATATATATATATATATAATTTATTATATTTTTTATTATTATTTATGAATTTGTTTTCAATATAAACACATTTAATGATCTAAAATATAAACATTTAAACATTTTAATTTTAATACAGGGAAATGAACCTCCAGGACCAGACTTGATCAAGGATGAGTTTTGTATAGTCTTGTTTTACTTTATTTAAAACCTCCTGTCTAAGATCTCCTGTCTTAGGCCATAGGTTGAGTAAACAATGCTGAGGTGGTTTTCAGCAGATGAGTCTGGCTCTGCGCATGGAGTAAGTGTATTCCACATGTTTTTCTTTTCAACATAAAGATATTTTTTCTGTGGTGCATATTAGCAGCACTCAGCCTTACTTAGTGTAATGAATAGTGTCTTTTAATGTTAAATAATTACGAATATATCAGCGTATTAAAGCTTTTATAGCAAAATAAAACCCTACAGGGGAATATGAGAACCGTCATCCCTATACATTGTGCAATGGAAAAATCATCATCATTAATAGATCCTTTGGTTTTGTCAGGCTCCTGGCTCTCCACAGATGGACATGGGCAGCGATATGAGATTTGCTGAGGTCGCTGAGCAGCTGACGCAGATGCAAGAACTTGTGTCCCATTTAAAAGAGTTGATCAGGGACAAGGATGCAGCACTCGGTAGTAAAGATGACCAAGCCAAGGTATTTTACAGTTTATCTGAAATGCATTAAAATGCCATTCCAACATGCAAAGACTTTATAACATCACTTTTTATGGCAAACATGTATTGTCTCTCAGTGGCATTTTTTTTGCAAATGAGATATTAGTGGTCATATCCATCTTTTTCTGAAAGCAGAAGAGTGGAACAGTGCTTTACATCTTTGGTCTCTGGTGTTTTTAATCGAATTAATACACCTTCTGAGCCAATAATATAACGTTTAACCTATAAAAATGTTTTATAAAAGCATGTGGCACCATAGTTTCATAACTTTACAGTGTTGCAATGACCGTCTTTTTGTAGTGACTCATCTGTTTGTAGTTAATGAGTGCATAGGTGATTTGAAGTGACCCACAGTTAGCGCTGTTTAAAACAGATAAGGGCAAATATCCTAAAAACATTTCCATATGTTATTTTATTTTTTCATACGCAGTATTTTAACTTAAGCACTGTAAGCCATGCACAGACAGATTTGCTGGTAAGTTATGCAAAACAATTACTGTACAGGAATTCCTTAAGCTTCTTGTTGTTACTATTGCAGCCAACAGCACAGCTTAACACTGTGCACATTTTTATATTTAGTTTTTATCTAACCTCACATTTAATTTGAAAACTATGTGTACCTGTTAAGTGAGGTAAGGCAAATCAAACTTATTTTTACTGCACACCATCATAATTGTGTGATGGTAAAAAGCATAAAATTCACTTTTCCAAACGTTTACTACTTTGCTTTTAGAATGTTGGGAGCATACATTGAGAGAGGCTTTGTCCTGCTCTCTATGCCCAGCCCTCTCAAAGTGCATAGCAGAATATAAATCATTTATATTTGAATGTAAATCCAGTTAAACTTGGCTTACTTCCAAACTTCCATGTTCTTGGAGTCTTATTGTTTAACTTATATAGCACTTTTACCAGTCTTGACTTCTGCGTGCTGTCAGGATTGCTCATTGTGCTTTGTTCAGGGATCAGATGTCATGTGCTACTGAATAAAATTGATGTCCTTTTAACGTACATAGAGTAAATTAAATACAGATGATTTACCAATACAGTTGACCATTCTAGACCATTTTTGCACTTTGTTTTTACAAAGTAAATCATAATCATAATGCGTTTTTTTGAGTGTCCATTGAGCTGTTTAACACAAAGTTTTTATGGTTTATTTGAGTAACATGAAGCTGCAGATCCAGATACCCAACTGCACTCTCAACCTTGCACGCTCAGAGCTGCACCTCCAGGCCTGCCGCTTTTTCAGACAGTGCCACCTGCTGTTTGGATGATTACTTAACCTGAATGAAATTGCTGATAGATTGCAACTTACACCGTTTCTACTATAAAATATTACGCTATGACTGAATGCATTATTATATTGTAATGGCGGGTAAAAGACAGATAAAATACAGTTTGTGTTTATTAGAACTGAGAGCAACTGTTTCTCACTTCCCCGCATTAACTCTATCCTTGCGGGTGCAACACAATAACAAAGTCTCTGCGCTACAATATAAAATATTACACATAGGTTATGGTTTAATGCATTAAGTTTTGTTTATTTGTATTAATTGTATTTGTAAATAGAATTGTATTCAAATATTTTCTTATTCATTTAGTTTTCCTAATTATTAAGGATTTATCACATTCTTTAGTATTGAGTTAGGGGATGAACATCCACTATCCCCAATATTTACATACAAAATCATAATGCTTTGAGTCATTTTCTCACACCCAACTTTATTTTTGTATTCTTTCTTTTTTTTTGTGAGGTCCTGCAAGTTATCGAGCTGTAAACAATACAGAAAAATTGTGAAAAAAATAGAATTAGTATTTTACTTATTAAATAAAATGTTGTCTAACTATAAATCTAAACTATAATAAACACTAAAATATTTGTTTCAAAGGATATTCGTTTGTTGGTGTAATTAGATGGCACATTGATTAATGCCAAAAAAACCTGGTTATTTTCAGGAATTGCTTTATAAAATGTTGGCAAGTAGCAACATCAGACAGGGTTATTCACTTTATTAATGTTGGAAATTATTACAACATTACTACGGTACACATGCTACTAAACAAATGTTCATCCAAACAGCAGGTGGCACTGTCTGAAAAAGCGAGAGGTCTGGAGGTGCAGCTCTGAGCGTCTGAGCATGCAGGGCTGAGAGGGCAGTTCGGTCTCCGGTTCTGCAGCTTCATAATATTGGTTTATTTAGATTTCTTTGCTTATTTTTTTTACAGGGTGAGAAAATAAAAACATCAGTGAAACCAAAAAGGAAACAGAAAAAACGTACCTAAAAGAAAAAGAAAAAAATGTGTTCTTAATGCATGGAATTATAAAAAAAATTTAAAATAATAATAACTAATAATGGTTGGTGTCTGTATATCTGTGCGCACATACGGAAATAATTACAGTAACACTTTAGAATAGGGGACACTTATTCTCTATTAAATAAGAATTTTGGTTAACTAGATAATAACATAATGGCATTATAACAGTTTAATTAGAAAGTGAGTTGTGTGTGTGTGTTTGTTTGGTAGGAGCTGACAGAACAAATGCAGCGCTTGCGGGGTGAGAACGAAAACGTCCAGTCAAAGCTGGAGGCAGAACGTCACATTACCCGGGCTCGGATCAAGGATCTGCTGGAGAAACATGACGCAGAGCTGCTCAGTGCTGCTGATAAACACGAGGCTGAGATGGCAGAGAAGGAGCAGGCCTTACGCAGACAGCTTGAGACTCTTCAGCGCTCTATATCACAGCCCGCTGATGCATCAGCAAACCAGTCCTCCTGCGTCACTGCTCAAAGAGTCACAGAGCTGCAAGGTAGACAATTACATCACATGCTGATGTAATTTTGTCCGTAGTTTGACTTTTCTTTCTCGAATGAACTCAATGCTGGTTAAGCACCAGTATACTTCCAAATTCATTTATTCCAGTATGCTGTCCAGATGCTGCTCTAATATTTTATAGAGCATTAAATCTGTATCATTTATTTTCCTATAAAGTTTATTTAGGATTTTATCAATCAGAGCTGCATTTCCCAGAAGTATCACAGGCTAAGATAATTATACAACTGTTCTCACCAATGGAGGTGTGATCAACTTAAGCTTACAATTCTTTTGGAAATGTGCAGTGTATTCATGATCATTAAAAGATAAAAAGTCCCACTTTAGATTAGGTGTCAGTTATCATTATTATCAATTCATTGCCAAATTTTTAAGATGCTCTAAGAAGAGTTTTCGTTTAGAATTTCTATATTGCCTAAAATATCTAGATTTTGGCTTTGTTTGTGTGTAGACCGATCGGTGTATGACAGCAGTTTTCAAAACAATCTTGAGGTACTTTGAATCAAAACAATATAGAAATTTTTGACAGGACACATCCGGGAAAAATGGCACACATCTGGGAAAAAAGATAACGCAATAGTTTTAATGTTTATTTTAGGCCGTGCTATTTAAGATTGGTTTTGTGGTGCAGGGTCACACATGTCATTTTTACAGATGTAGCAGATACCTTATAATGCACTTACATGATAGTAAAAGGGTGTTTATTATTTTGAGTTAAAATTTATATTCTGTCCTGTCATTGCAATTTTTTTTTTAAACTCTCTGTGTCCTTCCTTCTCAGTGGCGTTGTTTTAATATTTCAGTCTGTTTTGTTCTGTCCTATTCAGCCCAAGTGAAGCTGAAAGAAGCAGAGGCTAGTAAATCAGAAGGAAAGTTTTTAAAAATGAAAGCATGGTCCAAATCTAGGATCAGGCAGCTTGAGGAGGAACTCAAAAAAGTTCAGGTAAGAAAGTATATTATGTTTTTGTTATATTTGCACAAATGAATATCAAGCTAAATTAAACTAACTGCGTTCTGTTTTTGACTTCAGTCTGGAGTGTGTCTCAACATGTCCCCTGATGTCACATCCCTACATAGTCGCATTACTGAATTGCAAGAGGAAAGAGAGGAAATGCTCAGCAAACTGGAGGTTTATGAAGATGTGAAGGCAAAAAATGGTATGAATAACTGGAGCTACTGCACACAGTTATTGGCTGATGGGAGAGGGGAGGGCTCTCTGTCAGAGATTTATTCATAGAAATAGAAATTCAAAGATCTATGTTATGTTGCCATATTCCAATAAAGGTTTAAAAACAAAATAAAAAAAAAAAAATGTATTGCTACCTTCAAATAAAGATTTTAAAAGCCAGGCTAATTGTCACTAATTAAACAATATAAAATACTATATACAGTGGGGCAAAAAGTATTTAGTCAGCCACCAATTGTGCACCAAGTTCTGCCACTTAAAAAGATGAGAGAGGCCTGTAATTGTCATCATAGGTATACCTCAACTATGAGAGACAAAATGAGGGAAAAAATCCAGAAAATCACATTGTAGGATTTTTAAAGAATTTATTTGCAAATCGGAAAATAAGTATTCAATGTAATCAATTACAAAATTTCATCTCAATATTTTGTTATTTACCCTTTGTTGGCAAAGACTGAGGTCAAACGTTTTCTGTAAGTTTAGCTTAGATCGAAAGATCGAGGGAGATTATCAGTGGTCTTGTATGTCTTCCATTTCGAATAATTGCTCCTACAGTTGATTTCTTCACACC
>JAUMHI010000020.1:1104946-1120810 GCA_032359435.1 Enteromius unitaeniatus
CCGGCTGCTTCGCACCTGTACTTATAGACCTTGATTGCAAGCGGGGCGTGGTTAATCTGATATACCATCTCCTGACAACTCATCCCTAACGAGGCTGACCCATACTGTGGGTGACTGAAATGAAATAGAACGCAGTTTTGAGGCCCTGGAAACTAACTGGGACTACTTTCTTGAAAAATTTCCAGCGGCCAGAACTCTGACCAGGGAGGTGACCACAGAGTTGGTCAGTGTGTATACACTATAGTGCTGGTAAGGTTTGCATACAACTTCATGTCTTAAATGGATGAACTGTCCCTTTAATGCTTGCGTATGTAGTGTGCTAAGATAAATTATTCTCATAGCATCGCAAAAGTGAAGTTAATGTCTGATGTCACATGGACTGTTTTACCAAAGTTTTTCATTTCATTAGTTATCATCAGAAATATCTTAATTTGTGTTCTGGGCTTATTGTTTTGGAATGACATGAGGGTCAAGTCAAGTCACTCTTTTTTATATAGCGCTTTTAACAATACAGATTGTAGCAAAGCACTGAACATTATCAAATAGAAGAACAGAGTAATGGTAATGTATAATGACCAGATTAAGCTATTTATTGGGTGAGTAATTAAAGACAAAATTATCATTTATGGGTGAACTAAACCTTTAATTAACTCAACCTTGTTGAATAAAAGTGATTTAAGTGACAGAAAAAATTAAAAATCCAGATTAAAAAGAGCCCAAATCTTTCCTTAATCTGTAGATCAGGTTGAAAGATTTTGTTCATAGAGCTGTAAAACATTAAACCAGATAAGTGCACAGCAAAGAAAAACAGCTCTGTGCTTCAAGTTGTTTTTATTCATAACTTTACAAAACATTGATCTTGTAAAACCACACGTCATAATTTTCAAAACATTATCCCGCTCAAAATGAGCCCATAGTTAATATATTCTGCCAATGAGATCCAAAGATATTGCTCATAGTGCTATAACACACAAAACTGAATGATTGCGCTTATATGGAAGCAGATTAATGACAAATGTCTATGAAACAAAAAGGCATTTTGAATCGCACTGAACTGAAAAAAATAATGTATTGCATTAACAGTGTTTGCATTTTAATGGTTTGTATTTTTAGGGCTTGCATTTTTGGGGTCTAAAATTTAACATAGTTGTTTATTGATGCTGTGAATATTTAAATTCCAAATATTTCACACATTTCAAAATTGAAGTTTAATCATTCTAGAACTCACTTACAAAATATTCAATACGATGTATTTTTAGCGCCTAAAAATGCTGGGGACTATTTTCAGGCTCTTCGTAATGATGGACACTATTTTCAGGTGCTGCTTAATATCATTGTGCCTGCTGCACCCATGGGACAGCAGCAAAGTTCATTGATTATTATGTTGGATATTTCCTAGCCATATCAGCCTAGAAAATCCCAACTTTTTTTGGTCTTCTTTTGGTCTTAGTACATGATACAGAAGAGTCAAGTTTCAATAGGTCAAATAACAAATCTCTTCGGTCATTTTTTGAGTGAAATGCTAATTGTCTAATCAAATTCAATGATCTATGCTAAGCTGCAGCTAAAAGTGCTCAGCCAGACCCAGAGATCGACTGAATGGATTCGAAAATGCTAAAACTGCTAAAAGAATGTTATTCTAAGTAGCAAATGAGTATTGCTAAAATTAATGCAATTTTTTTTTGAGAGAAAGGTCTTCTTTATGATTTTCAAAGAACAAAAGAATATGTAAAAGTATGGTATTTGGGGTAAAAGGCCCCCCTGATGTTGGAGCTAAAGTTGCACAGTAATTAGGGCTGCAGCTATCGAATATTCGAGTAATCGGATAAAATGTTTTTGCTTAATTAAAGAGCAATATTAAATATGCAAGAGAAAATGAGAGAGGTCTCTTAAAATGAACAACTAATTGGTTACTTTTTGGGGGAAAAAATCTATTGAGGATATTTATCAAATGTTTAATATTAATATTAAAATACTAGGTAAAATATTATTGTTATCATACAGTAAGTTAATGGCTGTGCATTTATAAACCCTATTCATTGCAATCAAACTAAAATGACCACACATGTTGTATTGAGCACATTAGACTTAGGGACAGGATTACAACAATTTATTCAACATTCAGAATTCAAACTAAAGTATCATCCAAGCCATGTTTTTTATTACGTAATATTATGTATGTTTAATCGTAAAAGCCATGCACAACTTTACTGACAGTAAACTCATTCCTTTGATAATTAAGTAGCATGGTGTAAACTGATAAATATCAAGGTATAGTGTAGCCGTGCGTTCACACCGCTCTCGCCGCCCTGCAAAGCGTGGACTGCATGCTGCCCGGATTCCGCCGAAACGCGTCATAGCTCATTGCCATAAAGTTAACTTTGATTTCAACTCTCCTCGACGCTCTCGCCGCCAGCTTACATTTAAAATGAATTAATTCCGGCCACTTTGACGCTCTTGCAGTCGGTGTTCCCTCCACATCTCTCGCGCAGTGTTGCACTGACCGTTATGGTTTATCCCATCCATTTACCTGGTCTTGGGTGACAGGCCGCCTTCGGTCTCTGAGTAGGACATTTTTGTCGTTTTCTCCTGTTCATTTGGTCTCTGTTTTCATCGCCACCATTACCCAGCCCGCACTAGTCCACGCTCGCGCCCTCAAATCAAAACACCACCGTCTCCTTCCGCTTTGCGGTGACATAAGGGTAAGTGCATTGTCACAGTAATGCAAAAATCATAGCGAAAAAACTTGACATGAACTTTAAAATTAATTAATAGAGGCTTCGAGGCAAAGGATTTTGCCTCAATGATTTTTTGGAATCGAGTTATTCGAGTTACTCGAGGAACCGTTTTAGCCCTAACAGTAATTAATATAATAATCAATAGATGTCTGACATTAAACATTTGTTGACATGACATGGTTAGTTTCAGATCAGGCATCAAAACTATGAATGAAGACGTGGAGTTATGTACTTATGTGTAGTTATGTAACAAAAAGGTGAAATAACTGAAAACATTTCTTCAAAATAACCTCTAATTACTGCTTTGCACACTCTTGGCATTCTCAGAAATACAATTGCTGTACAATGACAATAAAAATATTTTATTCTATTCTTTTCTAATAATGTATTTGTTCACCCTGTCATCTCCAACTTTTATGAAAATAAACAAAGTTAGCAAGAACCTTTTGTGGGGGTTTTTTCTGTAAAGAAACAAGGGCTAGATAGTGTGCATTGAAAGTTTGATTTTATTTAGAAAAGTGCAACTTTTCAACTTTCCCACTAATTCTGTATTGTTGAGAAAGGGACCGTATATATATGACAATCATTTTAGAATCACTATGTAGTTAAAAAGTATAGGCTATACTCTATTTGTCCATGATAATAGGCATATTTTGTTGTTTGCTGTTATTTTAGAAAAAGTGCTGGAGCTTGGCCAATTGGCATTTCCAACAGCCTACAGTCTCCTTAACACAACAAATCCGAAGTTTAAAAGAAAACCTTATATTTTATTTTGGAAACTGTGAAGCATACTGACCGATTTACTTCAAATGATTTTGACGCTTGGCGCGCGGTGGTAGCCTATTAATTTGATACCACCAACCATGGTACACGTTTTTATTTATTTTTATAAAGGGCATACAGGGCTTAGTAGAAATGATAAAGGATAAGCTGATGAAGGATATCTGCGGTGACACGGTAAAACTTGAGTGTACAAAGTCTCTGTTTACAGTTTTTCGTGTCACATGTCTCTTTAAATGTCAAATTTAAAAATAAAGACGCTGACATTCCACTACGACAAAACGAACTGTAAAGAGTAACATGCAAATAAAGTAAAATGCTTTATAAACATGTTAACGTTGATTACCTTATTCATGCCGTTGCCCATGATTCGTTTGTCGTGTATGACTGATTTACATGCAGTTTACATGCAGACAGACTTGCATTATAGACTATTATAGTGAGACGTCATTAAACGTCACACGTTACTAAAACTAGTAGCATGTTACACAGATTACAGAAATATTTAAACAAATTAAAATGAGTAGATATTCAAACGAAAAGTGCTGCTGTGACACAGCTTCCGGAATTCTGCTGCAATAAAAAAAACATTCAATCTCCTGACGACACACAAGACAGACCTTAACCCTCTTGCGGCAGCACAGGGTGCAGGCTACTCGTCTACGACGCCGCAGAATGACTCAAACTAGGAAGTATAGTAAAATTATGTGAAACGTTTATCTATAAACAATAATTGGACCCTCAATTTTCCCATAGCATTACACGTTTTTGTGTTACTTAACCCACTTCAGATCATCTGCTTCTTGCCCTTATAACGGATTTTTTTTCCTTTCATGCAGTGTATGAAATGCCATTTCATGAATTATTAGCATATGCCCGCCACTTGTCTTGCTGGTCTGAATGCTCTTTTCCACTAGGCGCAACCTTTGTGGTGGTGAGAACACTCTATATACATCTACATCTATATACTGTTCTCTATTATAGATCAGTGGGCCAAAATAGCTGTTTCCCAGGTAACCTGTACAAAAAGCAGCTCACAATATTGTAAGTGGCTACAGTAAGGGGAGGAGTAAAATAAGTAAAATAACAAGACGAAGTGTGTTCTCCTGAAGTGGAACAGATCAAAGGCATCGCGTTATTCTCATATATGTGCTGTCCTGGTTATACACGTGATATAATTTCAGTTTTGAATCACGGTTGTTTGAACCAATGAGCAGTAAACTCATTGCAATTAAAGACAATTTTTTATAAATGGCACGCATTTCGGTGATGATTGGTTCTGTGCAACCTTATTATTTCTGGCAGTTTACTTAATTTGCACTACAACTGCAATAATTTCCAACTACTTTAAAGTATAAACAACAAATGTGTGTTACAGTCAGTTGTACTGTATGCAATCATGAGTAACTAATTAATACTAAATGCATTAATACTAAAATGCATCTTTATGAGTTATTGATGACATGCAGTGTAAGACACAACATGCAACAGTAATGTCACAGGCCCTGTCACGTGCAACCCTCAGACATTTCAGACACCGAAATCTTCCCTTCAGTTGCCCAAAGGTCATTTCAATGTGTGCCCTTGTCCTACTTATAGCTGCACTGAATGGAGCTTGTGCACCTGGATTTGGAGTCTGGGAATGGAGTCATGAAATACTGCCTGCAGGCATAACCCCTGTCTCCAATAAGAACCCCATCGTAAATCACCTGTTTTATGGGAAAAGTCAATTATGTTTGGCCCAGCTTACTGTGAGGATAAGTAAAATTTTGAGCTTCACATTTTCTATTTCCCTTACCACGTTCAAATCTTTGGAACAAATGTGACTCTTCTGCAGTCATGCACTGTACCAGGCCATTTGGCTTTGACATTTGTAATGTGGAACAAATACTCACACACCATCTTAGAAATCTAAGTCATTCAATTAAATACTTTTTCATTCCATTCCATTAAAATAGTTCATAAATTTACTTAACTGCACATTAACACTGTGAACACCCTTTCGATTCACAAAATCCCCTTCATTGGGTGTTTGATAGGAATGTGGGTGCAGTTTATGGCACCAACCACATTAGCAAACCTGGGGACACTTATTGAAATTATCATTCATCAACACTATCTATACCATACCTGCAATAGCAAAAAAAAATCAGTTTTACAGCCTGAGGTTTTAATTGGCTTTGAAATAAAACAAATACTCTCAAAACTGTTTGAGTGGCAAGTAAACTTTGTGAATGGCACAACAGACAGCACTTTTCGCCACGTTCTCCGCGTTTCCAGCGGTGTAAAGGCAAGTGCCACTTACAAAGAACCTCAGGGCAATACACACAGTTGTACAATTGTTAACGCTAGACTCCGATGAGTTGGAACATTTCACATGGGGTTTTAAATCCTTTTTAAATCTAAATTCTGTTTACATTAAATAAACCTTTAATAAAATAAATAAAACTTAAATAAACCCCCGAACAGGTTTAAGCTTACGGACTTGTTGCTATGACAGCAAGTCCGAGATGCGTGTGAACAACAAAACAATCCAAGATCAGGACAAATCCACAGCAATCAAATCCAGCTAACTTGAGTTAGCACGGTACGAAGAATCCTCATATGAGGATATGCAAGAAATCAACATCCTGTTTCGTAACAGATAGCATATTTTGATCTGAAACCCCATTAACATTTTGTTGATTAGTGACACACATTTAAAAATTTAATTAAATAAAATGACAAAATAGTGTCATACTTTTATAAGAGTGTCACTAAATTAATTTAACATTTTTGAAGACCAACGAGTGATCATGATGAAACACCCAATCATTTTGGTATTTCTGAAGAGCGCTGAATGTGCTCTTTTACAGGACATCCAGACTTAAATCTGCGACGTAGGGCCCGGTTTTACAAACGGGCTTAGCTTAAGCCAGGACTAGGCATTAGTTTAATTAAGATATTTAAGCAAATTTTACAAAAATACCTTTTAAGAAAATATTACAGGTTTGCATCTTAACACAGAACAGACAGCTCTCCCAATTTAGTCTGGGACTAGCTTAAGCCTCGTCTGTGAAACTGGGGGCTAGAGTCTCAGAGAAATTTGTTGTAGTTGTAGTAATCGTTGAGCGAATAAGCTAAAAATAAACGCATATTATAAAACATAGAACGTTTTTTTTGGAGCTTTCAGGCATGTCAACCTGTTCTCGGAGGCTAAAGTCAAAATATGAACCACTCATTACTTTAGGAAAAAATATTGAATTGAACCAAAAGAAATGTAAAGTGAGATACATACAGCAAGTGCAGTGCTGTGGGTTCTCAGAACAATTCTATGCAGAAGCCTAACAAATAAGTAAACAAAACTGCATATTCATCCAAGTGTTTTTCAAGTTCATTACTCCTAAATAACATAGAATTGAGGACATTTTAAATTGAGATTTAATAACTTCCCATTCCTATTTTTAAATAATTTTCTAATAATTGCAGATCTGATTGTTGAAATAAGATCTCAATATAAAATACTGTACACGTAGTGTCAAAATAAACAAATCGCATTGATACATATTGATTTTTATTTATGATACATATCCTTAAGAGGAAGCAAACTTCCAAAATTATTCAGAAGTAAGAGTGGACAAAAAAAAAACACCAATACACTCTTCTGTTTTGTTGGATTAGTTAGAAGAGGTGGGCCTGGTCTACAATTTATTTCTTCCAAGCATTTTTTTCATAGTCCCATTTGGCTGAAAAGCCCTCAACAGGGTTGATCCTCATATCCAGCATTCTCTGAATCTCGCTCTGCTTGTATTCGGGGTCAAAGGTACGGGGAACATCTCCATAAACTAAAAGACAGAAGACATACACATTCAATAACATTATGCAAGCATGATCCTGGATGAGATAATCAGCAATGCTAGTACATAATTGAAGTCAAGCTAGACTTACCATACTTCCTCTGCCACAAGACAATTAGGCCAGTGAAGCCAATGAAAAAGAAAACTCCTGCAACTACTGATTTCCACTCTCCTGTTCCCTGGTCCATTTCAGCAAAGCTCTCCTTGAAGCTGATACGGTATACTGGAATCAACCATTAAGAGAAGACAATTGGCATATAAAAACTCAAAAGCCTGAACCAAAAAAATAGTCTTTAAAAATACTCATATCACACACATGCAATCTTCTCTTCTTTGGACAATGCAGCCCAGGATCCCTTCTCTTTGTCCTTTAGAGACTTCTGCTCAGGACTCAGCTGCTGCACAAACTTGATTTCAGGAAGAGGGGTCTCTCTTCGGTCAAAGTATGATGGGAGCGTGTAGTCCTCAACCTTAGCAACTCCTGAGAAAACAAGTAAACAACTGTTACACAATTCACACACACGTACATAACATATGTGTATTGGAGTAGGTAATTATGCATTATTATATACACACGTGTGTGTGTGTGTGTGTGTGTGTGTGTGTGGGTATATATAGGATGCACCAAAATGAAAATTCTTGACTGAAGACAAACAAAATGAAACACTGGGCCGAAGGCTGTTTTCCCCCCATATATTTTCATATTTTTTCACCATTCCATAAATTAAATAGCAAAAATTACCGTTTTATCTTGCTTGCCATAGAGGGAAAAAAAATTACAAAACAGCATTAATTACTTAACTCTAAACTATTATTAATGGGCCCATTTTAAACCCCCTTCTTAAATAAGGGGTGTTGTTTTTACCGTACAAATGAATGAAGTTTTGCCAAACAAGAGAGTGACTTTTAAAACAAAAACATATTACAGATGTAATAGTTACATCTGTAATGAAACACTGTATAAACGTTACAATACATACAATGATATAGTTGTTGTAGTAGTTATTACTATAAACTACGTTATCATTATTATTGTATTTTTGTTTTATTTTACATAACAGTAAAATTACAATACTATAAATTACTACTAATAAATCAATGTATGGGAAACACTTGTGTGTGCGTTTACAGTGTTTTCCATACATTGATGTATTACTGGCAGGTTGCCACAATATCCAAACTGACTTCCACAAAAAGATTTTTCAAAAGGCTTTGACCAAAAAAAAAATGTACAGGCCTAATGCAAGTTTGCATGTAGCTTACCATGTCCACCACGCAGGCAGATGGAAGTGGACAAGGCCCGATTACCAACAAGGCGAAATACTCTAGTTGCCAACATCCTGTGAAAGAACAAACAGCAAATTGTAAATAAGAAACTACTTTTCCTTCTTTCCACTTTGGAAAAAAAAATAAATACATTTAAGTGTAAAATTGAACAAAATGTATGCTAAAAATTTTATTATGAAAACACCCAGTTACAGTAGTACATTTAATTTTAATGGGCAATTATGTAATTTGGTACTAAAACTGACCAAAATTAAGGTGTTTTGGGGATTACATGCATGCAGCATATTCATGCTTTTTGGAAATGTTATTAAACTTCATCTGGTAAATGTAAAAACATGGACGTGTTTCATAAGCAACTTTAATAAATAATCCAGGCTTATTTCAGTTAGTCTGATTTACTTTGAATAAAATCAACTGACAATAAGTAACACAACCTGAAAGCCTGGCTTATTTGGTAAACTTGTTTTATGAAAATGGTTATGGTCTCTTATTTCAATGCTTCAAGAGTTAACTTTACAATCAAAGGCTAGTTTGTGTACATTGTTGATACATAATAGATTACACACATACACACACACATACATACATACATACATACATACATACATATATATATATAAAATGTATATTTTTTACCAGTGTTTCTTACAGGACATTGCTATCATAGGAAATCAAGGCGGAAAACACTAATTTATTATAAGTTACGCATCACTCACTCACTAAAAAAATTAATAAATAAAGCGCGACTGGATATCATTAAAGTATAACGTTATATGAAAATGCATTATACGAATAATATGTTAATCATACAAAGGATACGATATCACAAACGTATTGTATCGTCATAATATTTTATTAAAAAAAAAATCACTTAAGAATAGTTAACGCAACACAATCATGCCAATAACACTCACTTTGGCATGAGTCGGTTAACTATCGCAAGGTCATATCGTCGCTGGGATTTGTTAAACAACAAAAATATGGCATTTACCTCTAGAATGCACCTAAACAATGTGACTGCGTATCCTACAGTCCGTTTTGCTCTGTGTCATCGTGTTGGATAAATTAAAAAACACATGCAAGTTACCGGTGCAATGCTGCTAATGCTAAAGCTAGCAACTGAAAGCTAAAGCTAAATCTGAAATCCAGTATCAGTCACAACCGCTGTAGCCTCAATGTCACTAACACATTTTCAAACGCACTTAGTTGCTCGCTCGACACATAAAATAACACTAAACAACTTTATTAAATCAGAAGATAAAGATCCCTCAGATATTAAAAATAAATCGTGCAAAATATATATATATATATATCACAAACCTCGCGCATCCGTCCGTCTCTCGCTTAAGGAAGGATAAAGGCAGTCAGTGAGTGACGCAAACAGGAAATAGGTGGGCAGTGCATTATGGCTGACGAATTATTAAAGCATTAAAATATTTTACAAAAATGTTACTTTATTGTTTTATAAAATACATATATATGTATATATATGTATGTGTATAATATGTAACATTAACTATAAATATTGCTTGCTTTTTGGCTCTGAATCTTTTTTGTAGCAGCGGCAACTTCTGATCCTGGACCAGCTCCCGGATGTCCGCACACAATATGATAAGAAGACAGGAAACAGCAGCCGGCTCAGGGTCAGTTGTGTATGTTAGATCCAGAATGGAGGTGATGGTTGACGTGTAGAAATTAACGAAAAACGTGTTCGAGGGACTCTAATCAGATGCCATATTTTAGAGACAGTGCATGTACACTTTAGAACACTTGATTTGTTCCAAGTATCACGACATTAAGAGACTCTGTTGAGGAATAGCTTGTCTTTTTTTCTGTTATCTGTAAAAATGTCCTTAAAACTGACCACTCAAGCGTACTGTAAGATGCTGCTACACGCTGCTAAATACCCGCATCGCGCCGTTAACGGGCTGCTGGTGGCCGAAAAACACAAAAAGAAAGACAGCCCAAGAAACTCGGTGTTGTGCGTGGATTGTGTACCTCTGTTTCATGGGGCTCTGGCGTTAGCCCCCATGCTGGAGGTGGCACTCACGTTGGTAAGACGATTCTTTTATAAGTTTAGTTGTATACTCAAGTTTTAGAGTTAGCATGTTCACAAAATATTAACTAACAGGGAAATTGAACATTTTCCTCGGGCTAGAAGATACAGCAATAATTTGTTATCGTTTCATTTCAGTGAATGAGTTAAACAATACTTACATCACGTAACATTCACTTAAAATTACATTAAAAGACAAGTTAGTTTTATTGTGTAATAATCTACCCATAGTTAAGTAATCTACCCATATATATGTATATTAAAAAAATGTTGTTACCATGTTGTTATTGTTTAGCTTACAATACCCAGATAGCACAGGTGTGTCTGTTAAAGTTCTCTTGATCTGAAAAGCATCTGTTGTCTAAAAACGTCTGGCAGACGTCTTACAAATGTCAGTTTTACATGCATTCTAAATCATAAACATTTTAAAGACATCCAAAAGGAGACGTCCAATAGAAATATTGCAGATGAGCAAACAACCTAAAAAATATGTCTTGCAGATGTAAATGCAGACGTCAAATAGACGTGTCCTAGATGTATTTATGGTATCAGGGTATCTTAGCCGTGCATTATACATTAGTCGCTTTTAGCGGTTTAGAGTTGGGCGACAGTATTGGTAGCATTCAACAACAGTATAAACAATAAACAGTTGATATTTGTTGCAGTATGTCGCTGGTATGTATGCTGTTAAAGTTAGATATACTTGCAGGATATTTCGATTTTAATTATTAATTTGTGATGCTATTAAGGGTTATGAAACCTGTAAATTTTTGTTCAGTTTGAACAATTTGGTCTTGTGACAAGCAAGGCCACTTTAACACAGTCAAAGGCCCAAGTGCTTTAACCATCCGGGGCCCAGTATGAGCTATAGGCCCATATATGTTCCATCATATTCAACACAATTTTACACATGCAAGTTAATTTTGCATAAATAAATAAAAACAAAAAACAATGGTACTTTTGTAAATAAGTCAGTTTTATAAATGTACATTAATCAACATGCTTGTTGGATGATTTACACTTTCTTGTTTCTTACTTTCTTCACAGTTTGTTCTTACAAAAGAGAGATTTGAAAAATAACCTTTTTTTAGGGGTGAATGGAAAAGTTGAAGGTTTTTTCATTCACTACCTTGGGCAAAATAGCTTGTCACCAGCTAATGTTGTTTTTGGGGAACTGAGGCCCCACCATATTAACTGGCCAAACTAGCAAGATTCTACCAATCTTTCTACTGTGAGTCAGATGAACCTATTACTTTGTTGCACTTATAGATCCAATGTCTGTCTTTCCTCAGATTGATACATGGTGCAAAGCGAACAAGTATGTCATTGCTGGCTATTATCAAGCAAATGAGCGTATAAAGGAAGCCAGGTAAAATTTGGGCTTCTTCATGTGCTTTGTATGATATGTATGTGGAGTATATGGAATGTTTTGATCTTTCCAACTTTTCAGACCAAACCAGGTAGCTGAGAAGGTTGCTGCCAGAATCTCAGAAAACTTCAATGAGGCTGCAATGATCATGGTAATTTACATATTACATTGGTATTTTAAATTAACAATATTACAGTCCTATCACAACCATGTCATTTAGCCAATAAAACTTCATTGTTTGTCGCCATTAGTTGGACAACAGCAGATTTACAATGGAGTGTTTTGTGCCTGTTCTCTTCATCTATGATCATCATGATAACAAGTGGAAGTGCAGAGAGCCAAGCACGTAAGTAGAGTTCATTTTGTAACATTAAAATCAAATGCCACCCAAATTTGTATTCTGTAATCAGTCGTTTTGCTTCACATTTACACTGATCATTTGCACGCTGACAAAAAAGGAAACGAAGGCTAAAAAGAAAATTTATGGGAATCTTTTACGATTGTGATTCTGGAAGTCACGGTCAAATTCTAAAATGAATCTTGATCTACATTTGTTCCCCAATTAATTCTTCTGCTGTTTTTTGTTTAGGCCTATAGGTGGAATATTTTTGTGTCAGCACTGCCATCTTAGCAGGGGTCTGAATCTTGTTTTCACGATTCAATTAAATTCTGATTATTATTAACTCAATATCCCACATTCATAGTTTTCAATATTACTGCATATTTCATATAAAGTTTACATAAAATGTATTCATCACTGATTCTATTACTTACTTGATGCAAATATAAATATTCTAAATATGCCAGACTATATTCTCCTAGGTTCATGAAACTGTCGTTCATAAAATGTGCTGCATAAATTCAAACATTTGGGATGTTCTGTTCTATTGTAAATAATCTTAATGATTCCTAACTGCATCTAATTTAGGAATGCCAAATAAAGTCCAGAAACGCACTACTGTGATTACTGAAACCACGCCTTCTTTCTTTGCTTGCAAATATGGGCTGCATTATGCAAATATTTTCACATCATGATATAGACACGTGGGGGGGTGTTTTATTTAGTCCAAGTAATATTAGTGGGTGCCCCATTGTTGTCGCTTCATTATGAGCAGTCGTTGCCTAATGGATAGAGAGTCAAACTTGTAAGCTGAGGTTGCAGATTAGAGTATCGGGTCCGGCGTAACGTGTTTTTTTTTTCCCTTTTTTTTCCCCCTTATTACATACTGTGTATGAACTTTATGAATTATTAATGATTAATATCATAACAATGGAGAGATAATGATTTTGTCACATAATAAGGCAATTAAAAGGCAGAAAAGCTAAAAACAGAAGTTGAATGTTTTGTCTTAACTTTTCTTAAATTGCAGTGACTGCTTTGAGGATTGGATAGAGGCACAGAAGATCACAGCAGCTCTTCTAGAAAGCAAATCATACGAGAGTCTTGTAGATTTTGACAACCATCTGGATGACTTACGAAATGACTGGACCAACCCTGAGATCAATAAATCTGTCTTGCATCTATGCTGAAGCCATCCAGAGATCCAGTCCACCAAACCATCAGTGCTTAAAAGGAATGCATTTCTGACCTGTATGCAGTACCGTTAGTAACATGCTCTCTCCCTGAGCAGAAAGAGTAAAGGGAATATTCTAAGTGCTGCATCCTCATGTCTGAAAACACTGAGGTCACTCCAGGAAGTCAGTGTCAAATAGGTTTTATACCCGTTTCCATGCAATGGTTTGTATAAGATGCTATCAGCCTGGTCTTATTTAAATTAATTAATTGCTAAATATGTTAATTTTCACCCTTTTTTGCTAAGAATCTTTAGTTTAAATTACAGGTAGAATTATTTACTTAAATTGCTCAAAAGAAAATATTTAATTTCAGTGTAAAAATAATATATTGCTTTATAAGATCGCTTTTGTGTTTGCAGCACACCAATAATCTGTTAACGGTGGAAGAAAAATATTTTTGGCTCAGATTTTTTAGTAAATAAAGGACTAGAATTTAGGTATGAGGTCTGTCTGATTGTAAAGTTTTATAAAAAAAACAACTTGTCATTGCATTACATTTTTGAAGAAAGCTGGCACACAACCTTTTTTAGCAAAAAATTTTATGATTGACAGTTATAGTTATGAACTACCTTCATAAACATAAGCAGAGATGAGTAGTACCGAATTATATCAGATTCCATAAATTAAGTACTTGTAATTACATTAAAACTCATAATCAGATAGCTGTGAAATATTATGTGCTTATCATATCCAGTGACCTTCACTTGTTGATTTTAGAAATCTACATAAAACACATTCCCCCAGTTTCACAGACAAGGCTTAAGCTAGTCCCAGACTAAATTGCATGTTTGAGCTGTCTCAGATGAAAATATCTTGCCCTGACAAATCTTAAAACGAGTCGGTGTCATTGTTCTTTGTTAAGATGCACTAATATTATCAGGCATTGAAAAGCATTTTTGTAAAAATTGCTTAAATATCTTAAACTAACGCCTAGTCCTGGCTTAAGCTAAGCCCTGTTTGTGAAACCGGGCCATTATTTTCTGTTACCATTATTTTAAGGTGTCATTGTTACAGTGTAACTATACATTTAAGTACTGAGTAATATTAAATAACTAGGGCCCAGTTTCACAAACGTGGCTTAGCTTAAGCCAGAACTATGCATTAGTTAAATTAAGATATTTAAGCAACTTATATTTATAAGAAAATATTTATAAATACTTATAAGAAAATATTTCAGGTGTGCATCTTAACACAGAACAATGACACTGACATGTTTTAAGATATGTCAGAGCAAGATATTTTTATCTGAGACAGCTCAAACATGCAATTTAGTCTGGGACTAGCTTAAGCCTTGTCTGTGAAACTGGGGGTAGATGTACTTACTATATGGCCTAGGGTTAAATGCATGTAATTATGCATAATTTTTGTTATTATAACAGTACATAAAAAGTGTAACAAGGACACCTTAATAAAGTGTTGCCAAAACTTAATAAATCTGCAACCCCTTTTATTTAAAATGGTTATTTCAAGTACCAATTCAATTTTAGGTTAAAATTTTAGTAATTTAGCCAATTGTTTGCATGTTCACGTTTATATATGACTTTAAGGTAAATAAAATTATTTAAGTTTTTTTTTCTAGTGCTCATTTGTCCTATTTTAATTGTTTTTATTAATATTTGTTATTTATTTACAAATTAATTTATTCATTTATTATTTTGACTGCTATGATTAAGTTAATTATTAGCTTTTCATCAGCTCATCAATGTGCTGCAGTACCTTCACAACCCTCAGTTCGGGAAACCCTAATGTTAAATGTTAAGAAGGAAATAGAATGTATTTTCTTTCTTTTTATACTTTTACATAAATATGTTATAGAATAGCTGAATTCAAATATGTGATAAACATATTGGGTCAAAAATATTGAACTTATATTCACTGTTAATTTTTCAGTCCAATAAACTCCTAATTTGCTGGTTAGTAGTTGTTTAGTTATTATGAATTAAGGATGTTGAACAAGAAAGCATAAGACATAGGCCTATTCTGTACTGTTATAAAATGTTCAGTTACAGTCTTTTATTCTGATTGGTCAGCAGCTCTGTTTTATTTATGTACAGCAGGTGCAGCCATGGTTTAACCACCACCCAATAAGCAATCAATAATATATGATAATAATAATAATTTAATAAACAATAATAATTTTGAAATTAATCTAGATTAAAATGGCTCATTTGAAATCTGCCAAAGGCATTCAGAATTTGTGTGCTACCTATTATATTTGAGATA
>JAUMHI010000020.1:1120910-1135110 GCA_032359435.1 Enteromius unitaeniatus
TGAACATTAGGTTAATATGCATTCTTGTTTTATCAAATTTGTTGTAGAAACTATGCAGTAGCCTATTTTATGTAATTAAATGCAATTTCATCTGAAATAACTTCAAAATTATGGCCAATTCCAAACTTTTTCAAGTAAAAAGTCAATAAACATCACACAACACATTACTTATTTTTTTTATTATACTTAAATATTTAATTTAACTGTAAACTGACACATTAACTTGAGCAGCTATGTTTTCCCACTCAAACTGTCTCTATTTCGCCGATGCAGTGGTGTTGCTTTTATTTTTAAATATGTGGTCATATTTGCTGTAACTTTGCATGAGCACATCAAGTTCAGCTTTATTTTTCAGATGTTGCCATGGTGACTTGTAATATCTGTGCTCCATAGATAATGCCTTTTCATAGTAGCAGTGTACAAGCTTAACTCTGAATTAGTCTAGTCAGAGTTGATTGACCTTACTCAGATCAGCTGTTCTGAAACCGAGACGCTGTACATGATGACCACCGTTCCCGCATCGCCGCACTCAGGCCGAATTCAGGCCGAAGAAAGGTCACGTCATGGTCCTCAATCACCACGGGTGCCGCCATGTTTCCCGGTGCCGTGTGTGCTCCGAGTGAGGATAGCACGGCGCTGAACCTCTCAAACCTATTAATACCCTTGAACCCACCAATGACTTTGATCTGCCGTGGCCAGTAAATCCCGAGCCTGTTTACACCTCTGAGTCCACCAAAGACTGTATTTTGCGATGGCCTGAGGCCCCAGCACCCATCAATGACTCCTTTGGGCCAGATCAACCTGAACCCGTCGAGGACTAAGATTTGCTGTGGCCCGATCATCCCGAGCCCGTTTCCTTGCTTCTGTTCCATCCTGGCCCAACCATGGAGAATTACCCAGGCACATGCCCCAGGGATGTCGACTTTGAGGTAGTGCAGCCACCAGCAGAGAACCCAGGGAATCCACGACCAGAGTTGTTCCATCAGGACTGTCAAGGAGTGCAAGTCTGAGCCCGAACCAGCCATGGAGGCCGTTAATGAATTGTTGCCTTGCCCTGAACCGGCTAAGGAGGCCGTAGAACTGTCAGCCTGCTCTGAAACGGCCACGGAAGCCGTCAGTGAACAGTTATCCTGCCCTGAGCTGGCCAAGGAGGCCTTGGAACTTTCAGCCTGCACTGAATCAGCCATGGAGGCCATGGGTGAACTTTTATCCAACCCTGAGCTGGCCAAGGAGGCCTTTGCATTGTCTGTTCGGCCAAGGAGGGAATCTTTGTTGCCTGGTATGCCCAGGTGGGCTTCTCCGCCGTCCGCTCCACCCTGGAGGGCGTCTTCACTGTCTGTTCGGCCCAGGAGGGCATCCTCGTTGCCTGGTATGCCCAGGTGGGCTTTGTTGCCGTCTGCGCCTCCCTGGAGAGCATCTACTCCACCCTGGAGGGCATCTCCTCCTCCATCTGCGCCACCCAGTTGGACTTCACCGCTGTCTGCAATGCCCAGGAGGCCATTTCCGCCACCCTACAGTGCACACTACAGACGCCTCGGCGGCGAGAGAATTCACCAAAGCAGAAGTTTAGCTTATGATTAACTTTTAAATTCGCATAATTTAAAGAATGTTTTTTTTGTGTCATCACACTGCGGCTGAGAGGCAGATCGTCCGATTTAACTCAACTTTTCAAGCACAATTTTTTCTTTTTAAATTCTAATAAATAAATTAAACAAAATGGTACAAATACAGTATAGCACATGCAAAGTGTGCAACAGCTGTGGCAACTTGAAAGAATACTATGGAAAAGTTTACCTTTCCTCATCTAAAGTGATTTTTTAAAGAATATATGACTGACCTGAAGAGTAAAAGCTTCATCATTCACTTGAAATGATGTTATGATATTATATGTTGTCACTTGTTATTAGCTATATCATGCTTGTAGACACTACAATACACTTAGATCATAGGATGAGCTGAAATACAGACACTTTCTTTCACTAGAACAAGACAATGTTTTAATACTTTTTTTTGGTAACAAAACATGTTTAATTAAAAAAAGGAGGGAAAATGCAGTTGTAGTTTTTAAAAATGTAATTTAGAGCCGTATCCAATGATTATCTGGGTAATCAATTAATTAATAATCAAATTTTGACAATTGAGTAATCTGATATTTTTTAGTAATATAAAATGAACTGAAAAACAGGCTTCATATTGACTACATTTCTATATTAAAACTAACAACTAACCAATTTAGGGTTAGGTTAGGGTTTTGATTAACTTGCTACTAAACAATAAGTTTAAAATGGACTACATACTGTAATATACTTATAATATGAATATAACTAACTTACATTATGTATGATTTATTTATTTATTTATTTATTTTTTTCATTTTAAAATCGTGATTTACACAAATCGCATATAAAAATATTTTGATCTCTTGTGTTGCATGGGTTTTTAATTGATTTATGTGACAAATAACAGATAACGCACACTGTTTTCTCAGATAAATGTTAAGCAAGCAACCCAAACTCAAAGCATATGCAGAGGAAGAGTTTGTGGACTGAGCTGCTGAGATGGAGACATACTCCAGGCTTGTAAATGATAACAATGCAAGAAGAAACTGAGCAAAATATTAAATGTTTTACCACAAAGTCATGAGACTGCTTTTCACCTAAAGAAGTAATATTGTATTAGTAGACATGTAGCTGGAAATTAATGAGGATTAGTTGACATGTAGTTACAAAGTTACTTCTGGTTAGTAGAATATCTAAAGTGGACCATTGAAATAAAGTATAACCATATCACAAGATCTCACTCCCTAATGCCGGATGAAATTGCTCTTATATCAGATGCGCTGCATCTTTAATTTTGCAAGAAAAGATTATTTATATGGAACACAAAAATTAATACTAATTTCCTATATACTGCATTTTAAACATTCAAGTACTTTTGAAAAAATATTGCTGTTTTCAATGGTTTTCCAGTACTGAAAATGTGAAATTCAAGTACTTCAAGCAACTAGTACGAACCCTGGCTGTAGATGAGCTTTGTTAAGCCTTTGCAATTTGACATTGACAAACAGTATTCCAAAATGTTTTTACACACTCTTTCCACACACCTTTAACTCTGAGACTCTCTAAAACATCTTTATAGTAAATCATGTTACAGACCTGATGTCAATTTACTTAATTAGTTGCTAGATGTTCTCCTGTGATTTGAAAGTCTTTTAGCTTTCATTTGATTAAAAAAAAATAAATAAATAAAAAGTGCGCCAACATTTCCAGAATTCAGATTGTAAAATCTCAGATACCATTTGAAGTAAATTTAGGCCAAAGGGGTTTGGTTGACTAAAAAAAGTTTAAAAACACACATATATTATTACATTATAATGACATATATTATACTAACAAGTAACTTATATTATATACGTATACAACTTACAATGTATTAACATGTAATATATATAATAGGATCCCTTCAAAATCAACAAACCCAAACAGACACAAAATAACATTTGTGTTCAACATTTTCTTACTTGTTTTTGCAGTCCTCCACATAAGAATCATGTGAGTCAACCCTCTTTAGCACTTTTCTTACATTTTCCTCCAACCACAGCATCAGTTCAGCCTCTTTCCACAGGCTCTGACAGCGACCCACATATAGGGACACTAACTCTGAGAGTGCAGGAGGCTGCCTAAAAGGTGCAGCAGAATTAAATATTATTGCATCACATTCATACATACTGCAAAAGCTCTAACAACAAAAATCTTCTAACTGTTTTGAAATACATAAAGAGTGTGTATGAGCTAGAACAAATTACCCAATTTGACTTGATGGCCCAAAGAATGCATGAGAAGACACCGCAGCATCAGGCTGAACTGTGCATAAGTCCAAAAGGGGCATGAGTGCTGTAAAACATATTGACACACTAAGCAATACATTTGAAACATAAAAAAGCATACTGCATTCACACTGCAAGCTTTGCATTGCTTAATTCAAATTCATTATGGGTAAGTGATCTCTTTTTTTCTAGAGATCACATATGCAATGTGGTCTTATGTACTTACATACTTAGACATACTAAATACTGAGCATTGCTTGAGGTAGATGTGTTTTGATAATAAATGTTTCATTTAGTGGTGTCAAAATTAGCGTGTTAACGCATGCAATTTTTTTCAGATTAATGCCTTAAAATATTTAATGCAATTAACACAGGGGTGTGGCTAGGATTGGTCACCCCACTCACAACTGCTGCTTCGGTCACTTTTTCTCTTGACAAGAAGTTAATTTATTCAGTCGCAGAACGCCTTTACAACCACATCAAACGGGAGATGTTTCAGACGCCGCTCTACTTCACTCCAGGGCCAGGCGTGAGTTGAACGAGCACGCAAACGGTACCGTATGAGCCATATTTAAGAACATATCTTTGAAATTTTATGCAGCAGCCCAACTGAACTCATCAACTCATTAGTACAGACTTTAAGACCTGAAGTGGGTCAGAAAAGGTAAAAAGAGATAGGATTTGTGTCAGAACCGTGTTACATTTAGCAGTGGCAGAACTTAACAGCTAAAATAACCTAATAACCAGCCGCTGTGATGTTTATTAATCAAAAGACAAAGAAAAAAGGGAATAGCTTTATGGATTTGTCTATATTTAATTTAAAATGTGTCTGATAACAGTTTTAATTTCTGTATATTTCTGCAAATCACGCTGACCAACGCAACAGTCAGTGCACCCAGTTTGTTTTCTTCATTTTCTAAATGCACAAAGTTGTGTTGTTACTATATGTGTATACAAATTAAAGTAGACCCTTCACAGATTCGATTGATGTATTGCTCTTATCTGTACAATCAAAACTCAATGTGTAATTTGAATTCTTATCAGCGTCAACCCCAGGGGGTTAAGTAAATATGACATTTAATTATAACGGGCTTTTGTGAAGATTGTTTTAAGTTCACTTATATTAGAAGTTATTTTTTTAAGTCTAAATGTTAAAATTGATGGGGGGCAATTTTATAGAGAAATCAAAAACTATTGGGGAAAAAAACTATTGCAGAGACATCTGTCATGTTCCGTGTCTGTTTCTGTCTGTGTCTGAGTTCACGTTTGGTCTGTTCCGTTTTCCCCCCTGTCTTTGTATCCCGTTGGTCTGTTCCGTGCCCTTATTTGGTAGTTCCTGTTTAATTAGTTGATTCCCCACACCTGTGTGTCCTTAGCTGTCTCCACCCCCGTCATTAGGGTTCCCCTATTTAAGCCTTTGTCTTTCTGTTGTCTGGGTCGAATGTTGAAGTTACATGTATTGTGTTTCTCTGATGTTTTGCTTTTGTGTTTGCTGCCTCGTCAGCTCTTTGTTTTCCTGTTCCGTGTTTAAATAAATGTTAAAATCAAAGCTCCGTGTCCTTCGCTCCTTGCCCGGCTGAGAAGCACACACACACAGCATCCAGCGGACCCGTACCGTGACAACATCAGAGCGATGCTGGCCTTCAGTCACAAGAAAATATGATATTATACAAATATTAAAAACCGTACTGTATGTTGTTTGTACATTAATTTAATGTTTGAATGTGAAATTATTGAATTATACAAACATATTTTAAAAACTTGCTGCTGTCAACTGTTAGTTGGAATTAATCACAATTATTGTTTTTTTTTTATTTAATTTGATTGACAGCATTAGTACCATTATATTACTAGTGTTATCTCCTTTGTTTCCTTTACACAACTGCATATTGCACAGTGGTGTCACTGTTTCATAACGCAAATAATTTTGTGTCAGATTGGTCAGGTAAAGAAAGTAAAAGTGAAAGTGAAGTGACTTGTGGCCAGGTATGATGACCATACTTGGAATTTGTGCTCTGCATTTAACCCATCCAAAGTGCACACACACAGCAGTGAACACACAAGTGAATCATGATGAGTGAGACAGCAGTGGGCAGCCAATGCTGTGGCGCCCAGGGAGCAGTTGTGTCAAGGGTCTCACCTCAGTCATGGTATTAAAGGTGGATATCCACTCCCACCCCCTACAATTCCCGCTAGACTTTGGACTCGAGGCCACAACTGCCCCGTATGTGAATTAATTGCTGTCAAATAACATATCAGGTGTTTTGGTAATTACTGCAATTATGGGAGATAATTTCACCAGACAGGAAAGGTGAATGAAAATGCCCCTCTGTGATGTTACCACAAGGTATCACTTACTTACAGATCTCAGGCTTCTTGAGGGGGTGTATATTCGAGTGAGGAGGAAGTAGAAGGGTGTTGAGCCTGTGGCTGTTCTGTGTGCAAACATCTATGTCTTGTACATGATGCAAGCTGCAACTGGTACAGGTATAAAAAGAGATGCGTGAAGTGGGCCCTTTTGGGCTCATGGAAGACCTGTCATGCTGCTACATTTTGAATCATTTGTCATCATGATGGAAGTGAAGCCAGAAGAGCATTGCACTAGTTTAGTCTAGAAATGACAAAGGCCTGGGCAAGAAGTTGTGCAGCATGGTCTGACCCTTCTGATGTTGTGCAATGCAAATCTGCAAGATCAAGCGGTCTTGCCGGACCGGGGATTGTAGCTGGGGAGAGTCAAAAACCTCTCTCTACCTTCAATACCACGACTGACGTGAGACCATTGAGCAAGGCACCGAAACCCCTACTGCTCCCCAGGCACTGCAGGCTGCCCACTGCTCTTGGTGTATGTTCACAGTGCGTGTTCACTTTGGATGGGTTAAACAGTGGGTTGTGTATTTCCAATTATTTAAAATGAGAAGACCAGTACCCTTCCAACGTGACAGGAGTGTGAGAGAAAGTTTTTTAGAAAAAACAGCAGAAGTTGCAGTCTTTTTGGCAAATCCAGGTTTTAGTCGAGCCCAGGATACTAAGAGTAGACTGAAATGTAATGGTCAGAATAAAGTTTGTTAACAGCTAACTGACAATTCTAGAGACCCACAAAAAATGACTTAGGTGCTGCAGAAGAGGTGCAGAAATGAAGAAGCTTCACTCTGCAAGAGAGGTAAGGAAAAATACACTTATTTTAAGATTTTATATATTATATTTTTTATCATAAGATAAAAATAAATAATCTATTCTTGAAAACAATTGAATTGTACCATTGAATAAAATATTACTTAAAGGTAATGGTAAGCGATTTTTCAAGAACCTAAGAAAACCAAAGCCAATCAGCAGTAAGTGGCACAACTACTAATAATGTGGAGTATGCGTTCAGTGAACAGCCGAGCCCGAGCGAAAGTAATATGCAAACATTTTTTGTGCCAATTAAAATTAACATATTTTTTTCCAGAAACGCATGAAAATATAAACTGAAACTGAATAAAATGTCTTTGAAACAAACAAAAAAATAATAATTACAGGCGAAATCTTTGACTTCCTTTTTAATATACTTTCTCATCTTTCATTTGTTGATCTGTACTTACAAATGCACTTCCACTTTTTAATCAGTATTTTTCTGCTGCTATACTACATTGTTGAGATGATGTCATAGCATTTTATCAGGATACCTGAGGTAAGTTCACTAAAAAAATTACTTTTGAGGTGTAGTAAAATATACTAGATTTACTATCATAAATTTTACATTATAATATTACAATTACTTGAGAACTAGAATTTCTAAGTAATTCACATGAGTCGCATGCCTGCGCTTTGGATCCGATTACTTGAATAAATTATTGTACAGTGTAAACAGATATCATTTCTAAACCGCAGTAGAAAAGCCAGATTAAACAAGGATTGTTTTCATTCTGTAATGCCATTTTAAAGCAAAAACGCACTAGTGTAACGTTAAATCTGCCACTCATTCAAGTGAGATCAGGTTATATTTACCACGACTTTCAAAAATTACATTAAATAAATTCTGCTGTGTGCTCTGACATTGACTTATGTGCGTGAATGAACTTATTTCATTGTTATCTAGACATTATGATTGTTAACAAGCATCACATCAGAATACAATTCCTGCTTGTATTTCAGCTTATGTTTATTAATTAGTCCTTGTGTAATTTTCTACCTTTAATATAATGTATTTTTTATTAATTCTGTTGTATTAATATAACTTATTGTGTTTGCTTATTTACAAGTTGACTGCACTGAGGAAATCTCCCAAACAGTACTGAGGTATGTAAATCTATTCCCCTTATTAAGCCTTCTCGTTTGACCAGAAAAAAATAATTTAAAAGTATCATTTAAATGTTGGTCTCTTGCCATTTCAGATAAAATAGGAATTTAGGAGACTAACATTGATTTCCTTAGAACAGAGCTTTATGAACAAGCTCCCTTACACACTACAAAAGCAACCACCAGACAGATTCTATCTTTCCAGACGTTTCTCTTGCAATCTTCGCTCAAATCATTGCTCCTTGCATGTGTATGCCACTGTATCATGACTTTTTCTATGGATATTGGTTAAATATTGACAATGATAATCTGTTCACAGAACCAAAACACTGAGATGGGAAGCTGTTATCCGGAGCTTCATACTGTACCTTGGCTAGTAAGAAAAACTGTTTGAAAGGTAAAGCATATTTTGTTCAATGACATTTTTAAATTGTATTATCATATAGTACACCAGGGGTGGGGATGCTCCTGGAGGGCCTGTGTCTTGCTGAGGTTAGTTCACCCAAAAATGAAAATTCTGTCATTAATTACTCACCCTTGTGTCGTTCCAAACCCATAAGATCCTTGTTTATCTTCAGAACACAAATTAAGATATTTTTGATGACATCAGAGAGCTATCTGACCCTCCATGGACAGTAACACAACTGAAATGATCCCAGGTCCAGAAACATAGTAAAAACATCAGTAAAACAGTCCATGTGACATGAGTGGATCAACTTCTGTTTTGCCATGCTGAGAATACTTTTGTGGCACAATGAAAAAAAAAAATCATTTAACCCAACCATTCTTCCCGTGACTTGCGTCTTCCCCCATTTTAGAGAGTATCACAATGTAAGCCTGGGATCTTTTCAGTTGTGTTGCGGTCTATGGAGATTCTGATTGCTCTCTTATCCCATCAAAAATATCTTAATGTGTGTTCTGAAGATGAACGAAGGTCTTACGGGTTTAAAACAGATTTCCCCACCCCTGATGTACAGGTTTATCTTAAATTTATTGTGTAGTGTAACATTATTTGGCTGTAATGGCTCTTATGTTATGTTCGACTAATGTTTTACTAAACCTAGCTCACTGTTAAACAGGCTTTTAGGAGTCAGTTTAGGGTAATCTGTAATGTTTAACTTAAGCTTTGATTTTAGCAGTGCATTTCAAGTAATTTATTTAATCTTTTTTAACTATATGCAGGAGGACAACCATAATGACACAACGCAAGACACCCTCAAGACTCTGTTTGTCCATGGAGCTGATGGAAAGGATCCAGTAGATGTATCCATTATTCCTGAAGGCAAGAAGATCCTGCCAGGATGTCATAATACTGCTAAAGACTGTGCACTGCTTATGGAACTAATTTATACCCTCAACCTCGCATATCCCAGAGCACCATTACATTTTCGAGGTGTTTGAAATGTTTTCTAGAATACAGTTGTGTCACCGAGTCATTGTTTAACTTGTGAAAAAAAAAAACGTTAATTGCAATTGTATCTAATCGGTGTGGTTTATTTAAATGCAGACAAAATTACTATATTTTTAGTAATATTTAATTAAGTATATTTGATAAACCTACCTTATAACAATAGGTAAAATGTACTTAATATGCTTAGAATAAATGTAATTCCTAAATTAAATAGAATTAAGTAATATTTACTTAATAATATAATAAATGTTAAGTCAATTAATACGAAGATTTTACTTGCTTCTGGTAAATGAGTTTTACCTAAAATTACAGCAGTAAATTTTACTTAAAAATTGTTACGAGGATTTTATTAAGTACATTTTACAAGTTATTTTTTTCAGTGTTGTCTTGATTTAGCCCAATCATTACATGGCCTGGCTATCTGCATACAGATACAGCCTTCAGTCATAACATATTTGCTTTGATTAGTTCATATTTCCCCCAGCACATAAAGTAACTAACAGTGCTTTAATTTACTGAATAAACAATGTTATTTTACAAGTGCACTGTCAATCATTGCCCTGTCAGCTTTAGTAATGAAAGCCTTTTTACCATGCTTTTGCTATGCCGAGATTTGACTGTAATAATATTTCAAAAATAGTCACTTCAGATGAACATTAAGGGGAAAAATCAACTCTGATGAAAACAATTATGATCAAAAGAGTTTCCAGCAACTAGGATTTACAGTCATGATTATATAGGCCTATACAGCCATCTAATGGTTACACAACAGTATTACAGATGATGAATGGTAAATATTTTTGTAATGTTATAATACTATTAACTAATTATATTGTGTATTTATTTGTTTGAAATATTTTGAAGTTTGAAATATGTCATGAGAGTTCAAAGCAGTTTGTATTGTTGGATCATAAGGAGCAACTTTTCCATCCTTCTGATTCTGACCCAGAGGATATAGCGGTAGCCCCAAAGATCCATTGCCCTCATCAGACAAGAATCGTATTTTGTTCAGAGACAAATCAGCTTGAAATGACTGGCATCTTGACCTTCAGACACCTAAAATAATGCAAACGAACGAATACATTAAACCTGCCATGATTTAACTAACATATTGAAACAGATTGCATTTCTCTATAAAGGTGCTACCAAGAAAACATTAGTTTATAATTATAATTATTATTATTAAGTTTTTCAATAACTAATAGGCCACTTCTGCCTGTGCGTTTTTGCAAACTTCTTATGAGTGCTTGAGCACGGAATATATTAAGACTCATTTATATAATTGCAGTTAGTTGCATAATATGACTTAAATGAACACATAGAAACTAGGAAAATCGACAGTTCTGTTAAACATTTTGTTTCTGAAAAAATTTAAGTGATTGCGGTTTTGCATCCGCATTCTGCTCAGCGCACTTCAGCCTCTCCGCACAGACTTATCCCACATTTAGTATTATAGTGCATTTTTAACATCTAAACATTGTTATACGCTTGAATTGTTTTAGTTTTATTTTAGACAAGTTGTGATGGATTGAGAGAGTTTATGATTACTGTCTACTGATGGCCGCTTGGTCGTTACTTTATAAAACAAAAACTTATATTTAACAAATACTACAAAAAATTTTACTTAATAAATAAAAACTTAATAAAAAAAACAAAACTAAATATAAAAATTTTGACATTAAACACAGAAATTAGCTATTTTAATTACATTTTCTTTTTAAATTAAATTTAATTTTAAATTAATGTCCGCCTATAGTTTTTTTATATATATATATATTTATATATAATATAGTTTTATTTGTGTATTGCATCACTCATAGCTTTAACATTTAAAATAGAGTTTTAAAATAGGAAGATGTATGTAACTGCAATCATAAGCTTTGATTAGCCTTGTCTCTTGTCTAAAGGTTTAAGGCCACCGCAGACTTTGATGAAAACTGCTGGTAGCAGCAACATCTGTATTCGTTCATATAAATGACAGTATAATCTTACTTCTTCCAAAGTTATAAATCTTTTGTCTCCGATGAAACATGATTTTGGAAAATGTTGCGTTAATGTTGGTACACAACAGCATATGATATCAATATAGTGTACCAACAGACTATGATGCCTGACCTGACTAAAAAAAAGAAACAAATATATTAAACCTGCCACAAATTAGCTAAAACATTGAATCTGATAAAAAGGGACGAATTAATAACTTTCAGAACTGTGCGTAACGGAGAGATGATACCATAATGTTTTTCCTCTGAAACAAACCAACAAACAAAAAAAATAATACATTTAAAAATAATAATAATAAAAAAAAAATAAAAATAAAAAGTTAATTCGCAGTCATTAACATTCGCCCTTTGTTGTTGAACTGATGTGTTTCAAACAATGGAGATGAGACCGTGTTCGGGAAACAGTCGTGTGTAGATCATTTCCAAAATAATGCATGGTACTCTGGTGATTAATCAGGGAGTTACACTGTTGTTCTAGAAACGCACCCCTGGTTTGTTCACTGTAAATCACAGATGTCTTGTCTATAAATTTTTTGGTCTATTTCCCAAACGTAAAATAGCCTATGAAACCAGTTCAGAAGGACATGTTCTGATGTCTGGACTCTCTTTGGGATTTAGAAAAACACAGAGATGTCGACATATTGGTAATTAAAATACTGATAATGAATGCATTCTGTGAGAGTTTATATTTGAGGTTTTGACACTGAATATCACGTCAATGACGCTGGAATCGGCCAATAACGAAAATTATTTTGTCTCTCAGGCAGCCGTGCGTCTCTTTCTGTCAGTTTCTTTGTCTCTCGTGCAGAGCTGCCGCCTCTTGAGAAAAAAAAAACATAAAGCTATTTTATTGCGTGTAATAATTTTTATGCCAAAAATTACCAAAGCCAAACCAATGGGGACATTTGTCCTAAAATATACACTTATAATATACACTTAAATATACACCGGCAAAACCGGTTCTGCACTATTTAGCTGCTCTGTGTTAACGAGCGAGAGATTCACACCTTCATTAATCCCCCACAACAGAGTTCATTCCACAAGACAGACGCACTCTTCATTCATCTCACTTCACAATATTATTAATAAAAGAGACGCGCGTCTGCCAGAGAGAGAAAAACTACAGCTTATTTCTATTTTGCAGGTTTGTAGTTGTTTTGAGTGAATTGACTTGTGGCCAGGTATGGTGACCCATATTAGGAATTTGTGCTCTGCATTTAACCCATACAACGTGCACACACACACACAGCGTTGAGAAGTGATCATCTGATTCTTCTCTTATAAAAGTGGAAACGGCTCACAATACTCCTTCAAGAATAAGACATTATTCAAATCTATTTTAAATATTTGTTTTATTTGTGTAAATTAACAATAAAAACAGTTGTGTATTGGTATGTAAAGGAAACGAATTGGACGCTGCTTTCTAAAGAGCGCTGATCACAAAAATAATCTGAAGTTCTGCAGAGAAGCTGGTGTTGCTGTGTCAATTTTTAAAATTTTTGCTTTAACTATCCATTGTACCCAAGTAAAAAAACAAAAACGTTGAAGCCAGAACTGCTAAAAGTTATTGGGGAAGCCAAGCATACAAATAATAATGTAAATTTGTTAACCCATCATCACAAAATGTAACCGATACACTGCCTTTTTTCACTTACTGTATGTTTTAGAAACAAAAAAATAATAATAATTCTCACAATTTCACGCACATTTTTGACTTTATAAAATGATTCTAGATCTATAGGATCTTTGTGGTCATAGTTGTAGATAATATTCTTTTTGGCAGAATTATTATTTATGATTATAATTTACTTAATTATTTCCTGGAATTTCTATCACCATAGTCCCTAAACATAAAATATGAATACCTTGTAAATGCAGGAAACGGGATATATTTTCCTGCTTGTCTTATAGTCTACTGCAGTACAACAGTGCATTAATTAGATCAGCCGGAACCTGGAACACTTCCCTCAACACACAATGTACTTGTTACATCGTACAAAGAATGGCATCTACATGGCATCTTCATCTTTGCTATCTGTCTTGTTAAAAGCGCTATATAAATAAAAGTGATTAAAGTGATTAGGGATGCAGCAAGACAAAACATTGTTTGGAATCATTGTTGTATTCATCAAGAAGATTTGGCATCAAAAGGAATCCCACCTGAGCTTGAAGTGGTGATAAGAGACATTGTTAATTTTTGAGGCCCCGTGTACTAAAATAGGTGCAGAGTACACACATTTACTTTTTCATACAGAGGTGAGATGGCTGTTGAAGGGCAGGGAGCTCAGCTGAGTTTACGAACTGAGGAATGAAATGTGGGCTTTTCTAACTGAGAAACTGTCACCTCTTGCAAGCTCATTCAGCAACAAAAAGTGTCTCTTAACCCTTTCTTATCTTGCTGACATATTTTCTGTTTTAAACAAACTGAATTCAAAACTACAAGGAAGGGATGACAAGATTTTCAGACATTCCGAACAAATGTTTTCCAGAAGTCACTTGAACTCTGGCAGCTTCAACTCAAATCTTCAAGCTACTACAGGTCCTTTTCAAAAAATTAGCATATTGTGATAAAGTTCATTATTTTCTGTAATGTACTGATAAACATTAAACTTTAATATATTTTAGATTCATTACACACAACTGAAGTAGTTTCAAGCCTTTTATTGTTTTAATATTGATGAT
>JAUMHI010000020.1:1162369-1178945 GCA_032359435.1 Enteromius unitaeniatus
AATTTTTCTCCCAAGTCCCCTTGGCCAGGGGAAGGCTAAGCCTACCCTAGCCTTACACACGCTCCGCCTATGCTTGTATAAGACGGACTCAATAGTATACTGCAGCAGATAAAACAGATTTAGAACCTGCGCGGGAGATTCTCCTCAAAACGATAAACTTTTCCTTTTCAAAATTAAAAAAAAAACATTTTAATGTAGAAATTCCCTCTAAAATTTTGATAAAAAAATGAAGACCCTTGGATTTAGATTTAAGACAAATTAAGACATTTAAAGGCCAGAATTTAAGACTTTTTAAGGATCCGCAGCCACCCTGATGAGCCCCAGCATCCTCAGAACATTCTACACCTGCACTGTGGAGAGCATCCTGACTGGCTGCATCACTGCCTGGTTTGGAAAAAGCACCGCTGGCAACCGCAAAGCTCTGCAAAGGGTTGTGCGAACTGCCCGCCACATTGTTGGAGGTGAGCTTCCCTCCCTCCAGGACATCTACACCAGGCAGTGTATAAGGTAAGCCCGGAGGATCATTAATGACTCCAGCCACCCATCCCACAGACTGCTCTCTCTGCCGCCCTCAGGGAGACGCCTCTGCTGCATCCGATCCTGCACTAGCCGACTGAGGGATAGCTTTTTCCCCACGGCTATCAGGCTAATAAACAGTCAGAACAAGCACACCTAGCAGCATACTCCCACTATATCAGCCTGATCACTGGACTCTATGCACACATTGCACTTAATACAACAATATATCTGCATACAATTTATCCAAATACACTCCCATGTCACTTGCATATCCATTCCACCGCATTTATATTTAATAATATAGTTGTATACATATATTTAATAATTTATGTTACAACTGCACAAATCTTTGCACTGTGTACTACCCTCTCCAATTTCTCTTTTGCACATTTATTGACAATACAGCTCAATACGGCTAATGTATTGCTCATTGTAAATATGTATAATTTGAACAATGTGTGTACTATGTATGTATGTATATACTGAATATTGTCACTCTGTAAAAACCTAGGTATGTAACTGTCTAATTGTCCATATGTAAATCGTCCCTGCACTGTCTGGAGCACGCTCCCAAGAATTTCACTCACCTAGGCACATGTGCTGTGGTGATGTGACAATAAACATGATTTGATTTGATTTGATGCATGCACATGCAAGCTCTTGTTTTTTTTCTTTGTAAGATGGCAGAAGTGATGCAACTGGAAACTGTAACTTGTGAGCTTGCAAAAAGTTTCTCATGCACACGTTTCTCATGAGAATGCAACAGTTTCTCGTGTGTATGACAACAATGTCTCATGAAACGTTTTTCGTGCACACATGAAAGTCTTTTTCTCATTTTCTATTTTTAGCAAAGGTCCCTTCAGGGGACCTTCATAGTTCCTGGGTCAATTTGACATGCCTATTTTTATGTTCTAAGGCGACTCTACATATACAACATAATCAAATTTCTTGATTGTATTTTGTCATTTTCGTGTTTTAATATTATATAAAGCAAAAAAATACCTAAATAAATAAAAAATTTGCTTCCCCCCCACTCATTTCTTCAAGTTTTGTTACTTTTTTCTCATTTAGGGTCATGAACACGCATACATAGTTTCAACACACAGATGAGTTGTAAAATTAGCATACAGCATTTTTGGTAGCATTTTATTTTATAGTACGTCAATTTAAAAGGTATTCACAGAAAAATGTCAAAATAAAAGTTTGGTTTAATTAAATACATTTTACCATTACCATTATTTAGTAAAATGTATGTGATAATACTTCTGTTGGAAAAAGTAATAAAACTTTATTTTAATAAATAATCAATTTCTTCCATGTTTTCATTTTAACAGTAAATCTCCTTTATTTACCAAAATATAAAATGTTTAAATTTCATTCATTAAAAAGTCACATAAAATTGAAACTTGTTTACGTTTTTTCCTACTTTTTTTACTTGTGCAAAAACTTGAAACAGAATTTCAAATAAATATAAAGAATGGTATTGATTTTTGAACATTTTATTTTTGTTCTTTATTAATGAAAAAAGTGTGTTTTTAAGCATGTTTGCTTAAGCATGGCTTTTGCTTTGATACCAAAATTGGTACCAAGAACCATGAATTTCCACTGGTATTAGTGGCGAATACAGAAATTTTGGTACCATGACAACACTACATACAACTATAGAAAGCCTTGTGAGAAAAGCAAAGATAGAATGCTTACTAGAAAAACGTCAATTTTGTGCTTTGAAACAACTTGTAATTTGTGGTACACTCACCTCTACTTTATAGATATTTGAGGGGTGATCTCTCCGACCACACAGCTTAATGACTGGGCTTTTACAGCAGCTGTCAGGAACCGACCGACCATCAGCCTTGTGAGAGCGGATCCAAGCACTCTCAATCCAATCAGACGAGCTGTTACTGCCACAGCACTTGAACTGACAGAAACAAAAGCAATCCTTAGCCCATAGGAATAACTTTTAATGAATTAATGTTAAAGAACATTGTTGTGAATCACTGCATTAATAATGATAGTTCATACCTTCTCGCTTAGAACCTTTCTACTAGGGATGTGAACCTACACTGGTCTCACGGTTCAGTTCGATTACGATTATTATGTCATCGATTCGGTTCAATACGATATCTCGATGCATTGACGATGCGCTGCATACTCAATTTTCAATTTTAATTCACATGTATATAATTTTTTTTAAATAAACACAAACAGTCAGATAAATAAACTAAAACTTTAATTTTACCTTCTCAATGAAAACACAATTCTTTAACAAATGTATAAACATGAAATTATAATTTATAAACCAAAATAGCATTAAGAGGAGCAATGGGAGACACTGTTGGCTCTCTTCTGACATCAGTTATCAGCTTATGATTTCTCAAGCCATGACATTGCTGTTTGACTTTTAGACTCTGGCTCGCTGTGGTGCTGCGATTGAAGGGGTGGATTTAGTGAATTTGGGGCCTCAGGCAAATATAGGAATGGGGCCCAACATTTTCACACATTTACTTAAACCTTGAGGTTTCTTTTTTTGTTGTCAAAGTTGCTGCTGCACAATAATGCCCCATAGTTATGTCCATTGATTCTACAGTTTTCATTTACATATTATAATTCTTTCATTAACATTTACATTTATTAATTTAGACACTTTTATTATTTCATGTTGTGTAGACAACATAGCAATTGATTTACAGTTGAGATACAGAAGTAGACAGGAGTATACATTATATTAATATTAATATTAATTATTATATTTATTGACAAACCTTTTTAGGTTACACATAGCCTAATGTTTCCACATACTGTGTTCTGATGCAGCTAAATTCTCAGTACATGTTTTTATTGATTTATACTCGTGTTTCTGTTGTCATAACTAGGGATGAATATGAAATAGTGACAGAACAGTGTTCGAGTCATCTGATAAAATCAAACAGGCTACACATAAGAGAATGACAACAGCGGTGATAGCATGTGAAATTAGGCACAATTAGCATAAATTTGTACTTCGTTTTGTACTGAGATGTACATTTGCTGACGCTCCCTAAAGCAGTATAGACGAATATGAAATCTAACACTAACCTTAGCGTGCTTCGTGAGGTTAACACCAGTGCATTTTCGTTTTATAACGGTGTTTAGAATGAAAACGATCCTCGTTTACACTTGTCTTATGCCTAATCGGTAAGTCCGCCCCTGCGCAATTGAGCCTGAGGAATGTTGATATTCGGCGGATTTTAGTCAAAAGCCGGGAGAGCGCGGCCACTTTAAGCGCGTGCTGCTATGCCAGATTTACTGTATGTGTGAAGCATTTAAAGTGAGGGAATGTTCCGAATTAAGCTGCAGCGATCATCTTCGACGAATTATGTGTCACAAGCACTATATCTTTTAGATCATCAGTTTAGATCAAGAACAACGCACTGTCACTTTAATTCAGCGTATAAGCGGCCTAGAATAGACTTGGCGCCGAAAGACGTGAGCCATTGTATTCTACTGCAACAAAGTGTGTATGTGGCAAATGACATCAGAAGCTTCAGTACGTTATAACCGGTTATGGTCCATTACTCAACCGATACCGAATCATCCTTATCTGCATCGTGATGCATCTTTCTACACAAAAAGTGACTTAGAAAATTTAAATTAATATATTGCAAAAACTCTCAAAGGTATGGTGAACAAACGCTCTGTATGTTTTTATGGTCTTATTTTAGTGACCATACATTTTTAGTTTTTTATTAACCACACACACTGCAAAGACTAGATTTTTCTTAGCTCGAAAATTCTGAAATCAAAAAGAATTTTCTAGATCAGAAAAAAAAGTTTGTACTGTTATGTAAATTGTAATACTTTTTTGGTTTTGAAAAAAAAAAACAAGCTAAAAGTAACTTTTTGCTTAGAACAAGCAAAATAATCTGCCAATGGAGTAAGCAAAGTATTCTTATTTCAAACAGAAAATAAGATTATTTTGCTTATCACATTGGCAGAATATTTAGCTTGTTTCAAGTAAAAACTTGCTTAATTGTAGCTATTTTTTTCTGAAAACAAGACAGTAATTGTTTCTTGTCTAGTAAATCCTTCTTGTTTTGACAATTTTGAGATATTTTGGCTGGAAATAATAATAAAAAAAAATCTAGTCTTAGAAAGCATTTTTTAATTAGATAAATTAATTAACTTTCTCAAAAACACAATGTACATAAAGGCTGCGAACATATTAATGTAGCCCAATATATGCTTATTACAGTGTTATTAGACTTTAGTCATTTATGTGTTTAAAAAGCAAATAAAAAGAAAGACAAATGTCAGGGTATGTCAAAACATCTCCAGGCTACACTACACTTTATTGTTGGAATTCTTTCTGAAATTTGACTTTTGGTCTTAAATTCTAAAGCATAACCTATTCAATCTAGCATCTGCATGCAAGCCTTCTGTTGCATAGCAAAATGTAATATTTCTTATACAAAATGTGAGAAGGGTAAGACATCAGGGAATTAAACACCACATACCCTTCGGCAAAGAGCCTAAATTTTTCCTGGTGCTCCTAACTTTTTGAAGTTGGGAGCACCAGTGCTACCAAATAAAAAAAAGTTAATTTCGAGCCCTGAATGACAGTGCCAAATAGCATATTCTCAATAAATAATTTTGCTGAAGATGCACCAGTCTCCAAGTTTTCGCTTCTGAATTGCCAACACCCTACATGCAAGTAAATACTAAATAACAAATGCATTTAGCATATAGATAGTTGTCTCACCTCCTGCTGTAGTTTGTCCACAGCCTTTGTTACATGCTCATGCTCAGGCTGATCATACTTCTGAACCATTGTCTCCTTCAAGTTCTCCTTTAGTTCTTCATTCAGCTACAATATTCACAAAGCATGACAATGAAATATACAATTGCACAGCAAACAATTAATGAAAGAACATGTAACTAACCTGCTGGTAATAAATGTAGGCCAAAACCCCAGCCAGGATCTCCAGCAGGAAAATACACAGCAGTAAAACAAAATACTGACAATAGGAGGAGAGAAACAATGCATATTAAACCACTTATACTCACTGGAAAAACATAACTTGAATGAACTGGTCATGATGATAAATTATTTGTAAATAATAATAATAAAATGAAAAAAATACTTTTGACAAAATTACAATAAGGAAAAATAACACCGTAAACAATTAATAAAACAGCATTTTCAGATTATATTTTTTAGCTCAAATGTCACAGAATCTAATGCATAGAATTATGGAATATCATAGGCATCAAAGGACACATTTCTGCTGCCTTCAAAAATGGATTTTAGCTTTAGTGGCAGTCACATGCAAATAGATTTTGATAATTATAAGCAAGATCCATATTTGCTTTTTCTTTTGGAACATATAAATAAATGCCCTTTTTATAATGAGGAAGATTTTAAGCTTTCACGCTTTTTATTTCAACGAAAATAATTAAGAATTTCCAAACAACAACATTTTTTATGAAACTGCCTGGAAGAAGAAATGTGTCTACTGTCTATATCATGCTAATGCATGGGGAGAAGGAGAGCTTGAGTAGCTAAAGACTCTCCAAGAACCACAGCTGGATAGCTACATCACCACGTTGTTTGGGAGGATTCTATTCTACGGGACTGGCTTCTATGGTCTGATGAAATTTAAAAATTTGTTATTAAAAAGCCCACACTCAAGATGGGTTTGGTAAATAAAGAGATAAAAGTATCCTGCGTATATACTGTTGAAATATACTGTTGTATTTTTTTTATGTTGTGGGCCTTTATTTCTGCTGGACATCTTGTTTATATGCTTGTTTATATTGATTTTATCCAATAAGAACAGATGAAAAAAATCAATAAGTGACTGACTCTATTAGAAATATTATGGGTCATGTTCGGATCTTCTAACTGTACCGTGATCCAAACACAAACTTCAAAAACAACACAAAAATTGGTCACTGAGCACAAAACCAAGCTTCTCCTATGGCAATTTTAGCTCTCTGACCTGAACCCTATAGAAAATGAGTGGGGTGAACTGAAGAGGAGAAGCACACATGGAGCTGGGAATCTAAAGGGTCTGTGGTGATTCTGGATGAAGGAATGGTCTCTGATTTTATAGAAGACTATTTAGAGTTGTTAAACTGGCAAATAGAGGTATTAAATAAAGTATTAAATAAAAGGATGCCGTTAATTGTGGCAAATGTATATTACAGAAAAACATTTATTTTATAATGATAAATGTATCATATTGTAAAAGTCTTTCAATTCGTGTGCCTGGGATTTTCTCCCATTCTTCCTTGCAAAAGGCTTCTAATGTAATATTCTTTGGTCATCTTGCATGCACAGCTCTTTTAAGACCTACCCACAAATTTTCAATGATGTTTAAATCCACAGTGGATTTCAAGGTACGTTTAGGACCTGTTTGTTTCAGCTTTAGCTTTTTTTTTAAAGATGGTGCGATGTTTGCTTCCAGGATTTGCTGGTATTTAGTGGAATCCATTCTTCCCTCCACCCATGCAATGTTTCCTTTGCCACTGTCTGCAACACAACCCCAAAGCATGATCTACCCCCATTCTTAACAGTTGGCAAGGTGTTCTTTTCATGAAATGCTGCTCCATTTTTGTCCAAACATGCCTTTGCTAATTGTGGCCAAAGAGTATCTTCATTAGTTCACAACACTTGCATAAGGCTTCTGTAGATGTTATGTTGCATACTTCCGATGTTGAATTTTACAATGGGGACGCAGGTGAGGTTTTCCTCTGCTGACTCTTCCATGAACGTCTTGTCTGTGCAAGCATTGCTGTACAGTGGAACAGTGCACTACCACTCCAGAGTCTGCTAAATCTTCCTGCAGGTTTTTTGCAGTCAAATGGGGGTTTTAATTTGTCTTTCTGACCAACATACGAGCAGTTCTCTTCAGGAGTTTTCTTGGTCTTCCAGATCTAATCTTGAACTCCACAGTTCCCCTGAACTGCCATCTCTTAATTACATTTCTCACTGTGGAAACTGCAAGCTGACAACGCTTTGCTATCTTCTTGTAGCCTTCTCCTGCATTGTGGGCATCAATAACGTTTATTTGCACAGCTGCTTAGAAGAACCCATGGTTGAAGTTTTGAAGTATTCAAATACAAAGTATTTGTAAAGCTTTGAAATTGGCCTTTACTAAGGACAGCTGTTGATGCATGTATCAGATCTAACAAGCTGTTTAAGGTCTGAAACCTAGTAAAAAGAATTTGAGACTCTGAAACTCCTAGGGTGCTCAACCTTTTGCACAGTGCCATAATAATGTTTTTATTTTAGTTCAATTTATGGCATAAGAAGTAACTATGCATCAATGTTTGCTGAAAATATAGAGCATTTATCCATTTTCAAGAGAGACTGTATTAAAATATTTTCAATCAAAACAAATCACCAAAATCTGTTATTTATCAAAGGGTGCCTAAACTTTTGCATAAGACTGTATATGGATGCTTAGATAGGTGTCATAATAAAATTTTTGACAATAACATAGTTTCGGGTGGATCGCTGGATGAATTACCCGCAACTGTTAGCAATCAGCTAATCAATCCCCTTGTTTAGATCGCCCAATCAAATCCTTCTCTAAACACTATAAAACCACAGCTTTCCATTCATCCACATCTCGCTTTCGCAACGACTTTACTCGTTTCCCAAAGCTAAGATGTCTCAATCTGATTCTAATTATCTCCGCGAGGAGCCCGCTCCCTGCCCAGTCATTTCTAATCCGCAGCCCAGCCAACAAGCTGCGGCACTGCCGGCAACTCCACGAGAGTCCGCAGCTCCTCCCAGAGGCCACAGGCCTACTAGGCTGCCCACCTCACCTAGAAGACAGGCCCGCTCTCACTCAGAACCACCGGCCAGACCTCAACAACCTTCGCCCGCCTCATCCATTTGCTGGTTGCCCGCTCAACAACCAGCAAATGGACCATCATAACACTACGCCAGAAACTCACCGCTGCCGGGATCGCTTACTCCCGCAAAGCCACCAAAAACGATCTCCTAAACATGCTGAACAAACATCTTCCAGATGCTACTCCTCCCTCCACTCCATGCACTTCTCCCTAAGCCGATCCAGCCGCCGCCTCTCCTCCTCAGCTTCCCTTCAGCCAGCCCGATCCGGCGCAGACCTCCTCCTTCCCCCCTCAGCTTCTCGCTCCCCCTTCTCTCTCTCCACAGTTAAAAACCCTCATATGTTCCATCCAACACCCTTGCTTCCGACCCCACTATCACCTCACCTCTACTCCACAGCCAGATCCTCGCCGGTAATGACGTTGATCTTTTTTCTCTCCTTTCCCCTTTTTCCCCTAGCCCTGCAGATCGACAGGTGGATTGCAGCAACTTTGCTCTCATCCTCAAAAACTTCCCATCTCACCAATCCAGAGCCCTTTCCTTTCCCGAGTTCACCACTGCTTTTTCCAGATTTACTGACGTTATTTGTTCTGTTTTTCCCCATAGGAGGCGCGAGATAAATGACTCTGATCTCGCTATCATTGCGGAACTCGCGCACTCCTATGTAGGCACCCACTTTTTTACTTATCACAAAATGTTTTCCACAAAAGCTGCAGCTACAGTTTCCCAGTGGAACTAGGGCACCTACTGGGGAGCTCTAGACCTTGATCTGCATAACCGTGTGTTCACAGGTTGCCGCAACTTCACCTGCGCAATCTGCAGGTCTACCACCCATCCTTCTTCCTCCTGTCCTCTAACCTCCCAAAATCCTTCCTCCCTCCCAGACAAACCCAGATCCTCCAGTTATGTTCCCAGAATTCCCTCTTTGTTTCAGGTCCCCACCACCCGCCCTCCCCACTGACCAATCTGAATGAACTTTAATAATCACAAATGCCTCAGAACCTCATGCAAGTATCTCCACATTTGCTCTTTCTGTGGGGGGGGGGGCATTCTAAGCTCATTTGTTCAGCCCTTAATAATAATACCATAAAATATTTATCGACTCCTGTCAATATTTCTCACCTGTCTGCCGAATTGTCAGCCCACCCTGACCCTAAGTTCTTATCTGTCCTCAGGTTTAAAGCACGGATTCCACCCCGGAGTCGCCAGCATTCCCACTCACTCATTTATCTGCCCCAACCTCCTATCAGCCATTACTGAACCTGACACTGTGGACATCCTAATCAAATAGAATTAGATGGCACATTCATGATCGGCCCTTTTCCCTCCCCCCTTCAGCACCTTCAGGGTCAGCCCAATTGGCATTGCTACCCGCAAATACTCAGGAAAAAAGAGGCTAATCACAGACCTTTCCTCCCCGCATAATTCACCCATCCCCAGCATAAAAAGCCTAACTCCCCTCAAGGAATTCTCCCTCCAATACCACACCGTTGACCAGGCCATAGAAATCATGAAAAAAAGTAGGCAGAGGCGCAAGGCAAAGTTGACATCACCTCTGCCTTCAAAATCATGCCCATTCACCCTGATTTCTGGCACCTCTTCGATATACAATGGCAGAACCTATTCTATTTCGCCGTTCACCTAACCTTCGGATGTAAAAGCAGTCTCAAAATTTTTGACTTGCTCTCCGAAGCAATCTGTTGGATCCTGTCCAATAACTACAAGATCCATCACCTCATCCACCTACTCGACAACTTTCTAGTCATCTCCCCTGCCCACGCCGCTCCTGCCGCAGACCTGTCAACGGTTCTCAAAGTTTTCAACCATCTCGGGATACCCATTGCCCCACAAAAAACTCTAGGCCCCAGCACATGTGTCGAATTTCTGGGTATCAACCTCCACTCCCAGAAATTCGAAGCCTCCCTTCCAAAAGAGAAATTGGACAGAATCATCATGATTACCACCAATTTCATAGCCCAACCCCAGAACTCCTTTCCATCTTAGGGCACTTAAACTTCGCCATGCTAATCATTCCCCAAGGCCGCCCTTTCATTTCCCACTTGCTCACCCTATCCTCCTCAGTCCCTTCCCTCGAAGATACCTTAACTCTAACCGACCCCTGTCTACGAGAACTCCAGCTCTGGATTTCTTTCCTTTCTCAGTGGAACGGCCATTCTTTCTTTTACAAAGACTGCCTGGCCGACCCAGTAGACATTCAGCTATTTACAGATGCTGCTACCTCTCTAGGCTTCGGGGGCTTCTATTATAACCGATGGTTCGCCTCCCCTTGGCCTCCAGAACTAGCAGAAGTCCTGCCCCACCAAGCTTCAACCGCCCTGTAGGAACTTTATCCCATAGTCGTCGCCACCGCCCTCTGAGGCAAAGAATGGACTGCTTCTTGCATTCTAGTCCATTGCGACAACGAAGCCACAGTACACTGCATCAATAAACACAGCTCCCACTCCCTAACCATCATGCCCCTGCTCAGACGCCTTGTCTGGATTTCTGCCCTGGATCAGTTTGTGTCTGGATCAGTCATTACTGCTAAGCATATTCCCGGTAAAGAAAATACCATCGCTGACTCCCTCTCTCGTTTTCTGTTACAGTGGAATTCAGTTCTTCCACAAGCTATTACACGGCTCTGTCTCTCCCGCAATCACTAACGCCCAAACTAGCTTCATCATTAAAGGTTTCCAAAGAGAAAACCCTTCTCGCCCCGACCAGAGGCTTTCCATAACTATGGAGATCCTAACTCGCTGCATCTCCACCCTCCATCAAGGTTACTGCAACCCTCTCATTGACCGCACCCTAGACGCTATGTTTACCCTAGCGTTCTTTGGATTCTTAAGAGTCTCCGAATTTACTTCTAACCCCCCTTTCAACCCATCCATCCATCCCGCCATTTCCGACCTTTCCATTTACAACCACGAAACCATGACCTTTTTTATTAAACGCAGCAAGACAGACCAGCTTAATAAAGGTCACCATGTCTATATATTTAAGCTCCAGTCCCCTACCCTTTCAGAAGCTTGTTCGACTCCTCTCCCCACGAGCCCCTCTTCACTGACAAATTCAACCAACCCGCTACAAGGTCTTGGTTTCAAAAACACCTCAAAATCATCCTCTCAAAATCCAGAATCTCCCCAGAAAGATACTCCTCCCACTCCTTCCGGATTGGAGCCGCCACTTCAGCAGCAGAAAGGGGCCTTGCTCCTAAGCAAATCCAAACCTTAGGTCGCTGGACCTCTGAAGCTTTTAAAAATTACATTTGCTTAGACCCCGCTTCCATTCAGCTAGCCATGCAAACCCTCTCCCGTCCAAGCCAAAAGCCTCCGCAAAGTCCTAAGCACCCACCCTGTCTCCGCAGAAACCAGCAACAGATTCTCTTGCAAACTAACCCCAACATTGCAGAGATCAATTCCGCTACAGAATGACATGATGAAGGCTGGTACAAGTCCTTCAGTGGCAACTATAAGACTCCACTCTTGACCTCAGGGAACATCAGGAGTAGACTAGAATATGCCAGGAGGAATTTTGAGTTCTCGGAGACGGTTCTATGGACTAATGAAACCAAACTGGAGCTTTTTGGACATAATGACCAGCGGTATGTCTGGCGTGCAAAAGGTCAGGCTTATGACCAGAAGAATACCATCCCCATGGTGAAGCATGGAGGTGTGTCAATAATGACGCAGGGCTGTTTTCCTGCGGCAGGAACTGGAAATCTCGATTGTGTACCAGGCATCATGGATTCCCAGAAATAACAGGTCATTTTGAAAAAGAATGTGATACCTTCTGTTGACAAATTAAACCTTGGCGATCATTGGATCTTCCAGCAAGACAATGATCCAAAGCACAACTCCTAATCAACCAAAGCTTGGTAGTTGAAAATATGCTGGAGTGGCCTGCTCATTTACCAGATTTAAATCCAATTGAAAATCTCTGGTGGGATTTGAAGAAAGCAGTTAAAGCATGAAAGCCATCAAACATCACTGAGTTAGAGGCTTTTGCACATTGAAGAATGGGCAAAGATTTCAATCGAGAGGTGCAAGAAGCCTAAAGAGCGCTCCACAAGGTAGCTGAAGCTGGGGTTAGTACATAATACTGCACACGCTCATGTGTTACAAGACTTACAATTTACTTCAAAGTTAAATCAAATTCTGTTGTCAAAATAACTTAAATATGCATCATGAAATATAGTTTATTTGACAAGGTTTTTTTTCTCCATTTATTTTCATTATCTTTCATCAACATCACTATATTGTCTATTGGGGTGAGGGGGTTAAATATTTCTGATTGCAAGAGTATGTATACACACACACACACACACACACACACATTTTACATTACACATTAGTCCTCTAGAGCAAATAATCATTTAAATGTGTTCCTCACCACTCTCAGAAGTCGTCTTTGCTCCTTGAATGTGGCACAGCAGCCTAAAACCCCTGTTACCATAACAATCACCCCAGCCATGATCAGTATATAGGCAGAGATAGCATACATCTTTGAGGACAGCAGACTGATGTAGTCACTCTTCTCAACTAGTGTCCAGATGCCCACAGCCATCACTGCACCCCCTGCCAGCTGTAAAAAAGACTCAATGTCAATTTCCAAAAGGTATAGCCTTCTGCGGTCTAATTCTTGTACTTTATTTTATTTATTTTTATATTTTTTGAGGCCCAATGACGCCTGTTGCAATTAATATTATATTTTTTGCAATGCATCTTATCAATCTAAAGAATATATAAACAATGTGAATTAACAACCCAAACAACTGAAGCAGCAAACTTTGCAAAACAATTGTCACTGCCAATATTTATGGCTATGGTTTTAGTCCAACCTACGAGAATGATTCAATGTCGAAATGCTATTTGAAGTGTAACAAATACTTTAGATGTGGAGAGACAGTAGGTGGTAGCGGGTAAAAAGTTGGATAAATGGATAAATGTGAGATAGTGAATAAGATTATAAAATTTGTGTTAAATTTGTTTGCTCTTTTTGTATGCAGAATGCAAAATAGTTTATGGCTTTCTTCAAAAAATCTGGCTTTTCCAAGCTTGGTAATGCTGGTGGATGGTGGGCATTATTTGGAAGCTCCACAAATCAGATATATCAGCAAGTACTGTGTCGTTACAGCTAAACTATACGCCTCCGGGGGGTTATAACATTTAGTCTGAAGCAGATGGATGGGTTTTTGTAACAAAAATATTTATATTCAAAAAATTATTATGTAAACGTTCCCAAGAATAAATAGGATACATATTTTAATAACTCTTACTGTGTTCGTCTGAAAGAAGAAAGTCATATACACCTAGGATGGCTTGGGGGTGAGTAGTTTATGGCGTACTTTTTATTTTTGGGTGAACCATTCTCTATCACAGTTGTGCATTTATTTAATAACATATTTTATCTGTCATAAGTCTTGTCTCATCTACACTTACATATGTAAAAAAAAAAAAAAAAAAAATCTAATAAAGTTTTTTGTTTGTGAGCTCCTGTTCCTCAGGTAATATTTCTAATGAAAAAAAATATTCTTTCTAAATCTGATGTATATTGTGACTAAAAAAAACAGAAAGACTCAAACAGTTGTTTTTATCATGTTTGTTTTGTGATCGCGCTAGTTCCAGTGACTTATTTTTTTATTAATTTTTTGATAACTTCTCTTGTTGCGTAAGATTGTTACTAACTGTAAAGGGCTGGTATCATTATAGTGCAGTAGAGCATCTGGCCCCCCAGTGGAAACTTGCTCAATTTCTTCAAATAAATAAAAAATTATTATAAAATGCATAAATAAAATTTTAGAAATAATGCCTGGAAGGTGTATGTTGATTTCTGACACACCCATAATCTGTGTTTCACACTGAAAGTGTTTTAAGACAATAAAAGGTATGCTGCTCAGTGAGATTAAAAATTTGACTTGAATTATACCTTGTTTACATGTACTTTTAATAGACCATCAGATGTAACAGATACCAACCCAAAAAAGAAAATTGAAGGTGAAGAGCAGGTATTTTAAGCAAATGGTCCCACATGTTTCATTCTTCTCTTTATTGGCTCCCATCTGATGAAGAAAAAGCATAAATATAAACTAAAAGAAACTGAACACTTCTGTTGAGTAATTATGTTGTGGTTTTTCAGACATAAACTACATCTGAAAGACCAATAATGCAAATAGTACAACACTGATAAGATACATTTCGATACAAAATACTAAATTTTACAGTTGTAACATATATATAAACTATGACGCTCACTAAATGAAATAAAGCGTGACTTACAACTGACTGGTCATTCACCTGTCTGAACATGTTCAGAATGACACTCAACTCGACTGCTACCTCAAAGCAGCGCAAGCCAGGCTGATTTAACCATTTCAAACTTTAAATAAATATTATGCCAGTATGCTTTTCTCAATCCAGTCACAAAAACAATTTCACATTTATAATAGATACACGCATCTAACCAACTTTTCAATTGAAAGTCTATAAGAATCTTAGCATTAAGAGCTTTCATGAGAATGTGTCTTAGCGTTGTTTATTTATTCGGAATTTTTCGCTGTCTTTGTAATCAATAATCTCAGTCTTATTTTCTTTGGTTATTGACTTCTACTGCGGCAACACCTGGTACCCGTAACAGCTTAGAAATCAACTTAACTCTAGCGTTACACTGCAGCGCTATCATTAAATCTGTTCTGTCCCTTAAACGTGAACTGATTTTTCGCTCTCGACAGCTGCTAACATTTTTCAAAGAGTTTAAACCTTACCTTTATTAGCTGATGTCACACAAGGACAAGCAAACAGAGGAATACTGCTAAAACATGTAAGAATCTAGTCTTATTAAAAAAACTGGCACAACTAATCGGCCAGCTTGCCTTTTTCCGTAACTGCGAACAGCAACATGCCCAGATAAAAGTTGCAAGAAGCTCCACCCTAGTGAGCAGGGTTGCCAAGTGCCAAAAAAATTTCCAGCCTAAAACGCTGTTATACCTTTGCAATACCAAAGGCTGGGGTTTTAGGGCCGCATCTATTGTTAGACCATGGGTAGGTGTGTGTGTGTGTGTGTCCCTGTCCCAAATGGAACAATTCATGTGCACTTGCAGTCTTACAATGGCCGCCGCGTCTGCGCGTTCGTCATGTCCACAAGACCCGTTCATTAGGGTGTCCCATTCATCATTTTAGCTTTAATAGAGGTAAGCGCCCCCCTTGCGGTCAGTATTTGCCCTCGATCCGCATTTCTCTAAATTAATTAAAAATGTAACTAGGGCCTACATAAAATTATACTACACAACCAATACTAAAATGTTCAGAAAAACATCCTTGTCAATGCACAAGACTGAAATGATCATTTTATGGGTTTTATAATAATTTCACAACTTTTAATGTATGAAATAATAGAAATCCATTAAACTCTGACACCGTTTGAGATAAAGCTATCAAACTGACTGTAAACATCTTTAAATAGTATTCCCTGTCATGCACAAATCTTGTTATTTCAGAATATTATTTTATTGTTTTTATATACACTGCTAAAACTGTATTTTTGATATACCTAATGTACTGTACCCACTTAAATTCATTAAACTCTGACACCGTTGGAGAAAAAGGTTTCAAACCAACTATAAACATCTCTAAACATCTATCATTATTCCCTGTCATGAACAAGACTTGTTTGTTGTGTGTGTACATTTCTGAGAATACTATTCTGTATGAGACAGAAGGCTTGTCATAATGAGTACACATTTGATATACAAAAGTATAAAATATTCAACCCATTTTTAGTAAACATTCTTTAATGATTGGAACAGTATTTAAAAGAATCATCTGTACCAGTTAGCAAACACAAAAATGTTTATATATATAAAAAAACACATTCAGTTCAATTGTGTAAATAATATATATATATATATATATATATATATATATCTATATATATATATATATATATACACACACATATTTGTAATTATTTTCTAAAGTAACAGTATAACAGTACAAGACAATTTTACAAGAAAAGAAAATCAGTAGAACACAATATGATTGAAAGATTCATATAATTGCAATTTTAAATGCCAAAGTAGTGCAGTTGAAAAATTCACTTTTTTTAATGACTTTCTAAATAAACAGTATTTAAGTGTTATTTTAGCTGGACGTGTCAGCCCAGCTCTCTGGCTGGCACTCCAGCATCAGGGTATTTATGTGTGTTTTCCCCTGTTTTCAC
>JAUMHI010000020.1:1198047-1211923 GCA_032359435.1 Enteromius unitaeniatus
ACTTGGATGGGTTAAATACAGAGCACAAATTCCTAGTATGGGAAACCATACCTGGCCACTTGTCACATCATTTCATTAATTTTTTCATTTCACATCAAAAATTTCATTCCAATAACTTTGTATCTTGGAACAAAAAATAAAACTATGGGACAAATCAGCATCCACTGAATTACATCTGTCACACAAAGGAAAAAAAAAAATGCAGTTTCTTTTTTGAATAATGCAATCGGTGGATGACTTTAAACTGGATCAGGCAGTGTCTAGAGTTAATAGAGTGTTCGTTAATATCCTTTAAACTCATCTGCCGTAGTTCCTCAGAAATTTCCACTCCTAATTCTTTCTCCCATTCTTTCTTAAGATGAATTGTACAAGGGGAAGTAAAGTACTGTAGTAGATCATAAATAATCGTTAATGCCTTTTTGCTTCCTTTACCCTGTTCAAGACACTTGTCAATAATTGAGGGTGAGGCGTTTTCAACGAGGGTGTATGTGCATGTATATAATTCCTGAGCTGTAGAAATCTAAAAAAATGACTCTGGGGAAGTTTAAATTTCTGTTGCAGCTGACTAATAGATGCAAGAGCCTCATCAATGAAAAAGTCTCCTATAGCATGTACACCTATTTCCTCCCATTGCACAAATGACCTATCTAGTTTTGATGGAATGAAAGATGGGTTCTTGGTGAACCGGGTTTGAAATGAAAGAGACTTTATCTTGAAGTGCTCTTTTATCTGTTTCCAAATACAAAGTATATTTCGAATTATGATACTGCTGTCAAAGGTAGATTGATCCAAAGTTACAGGGGAGAGAATCACTGCTCCCGGGTTGTATAACACTAATCACGGATTATTTGCAGCCAGATTGGCGTATTATCATAATCATCTAACCACAGTGAGATTAAATTTATGTAGGTAGCCCAGTAGTAAAAATGAAAGTCTGGAAGTGCCAGCCCTCCCTCCTGTTAACTCTGTGATTTTTATATCCCCATAAGATAGGGAGAATGATCAAATCTAATTACTTGAAAAATTATTTAGGTAGAAAGACTGGAATATTCTGGAATAAATGCAGTATTTGTGGTTATAATAAAATTTTAATTGCATGTATTCTACCATACAGGGAAATTGTGAGTGCTCTCCAAAATTGTATGTTAGCTTGCTTGTTAGTAAATTTTTCTGGTGAAACTTTAAATGGAGAGGATGATATTGAAGATAAATCTTTTATTCCAATGGGCATTAGTTCACTTTTATTTAAATTGACTTTAAATCCTGAGAACGTCCCAAAAACATTAACAGTATTCAAAATAACAGGCAAACTCACATGGGGTTTAGTAACATAGAGCAAGATATCGTCTCTGTATAAAGATTTTATTGACTGTATTTAAAGTGTTAAAGCCATGGATAGAAGGATCAGAACGAATGTACTGAGCAAGGGGCTCTACAGTTAGTGCAAATAAAAGAGGTCTATTTGCAAGAGTTTTTGACAGTATCTTCTGATCTACATTAAGGAAAGAATTCGGCATATATCATCCCACCTCCTCTGTATTTTTACCTTTTTTTTGGAATAACAGTTATGACTGCTTCATTAAATGTTGGTGGTAATCCAATCACTAAAGCCTCCTCAAGTGTTTTAAGGAGATAAGGGGAAAGTGTACAGTTTAATTTTTTTATATAGCTCAGAGGGCAAGCCATCTTGGAGTTGGAGTTTTACCACTCTTTAAAGAATTAATTGTACATTTTATTTAGTCTAAAGAGATTTCTTTATTGAGGGAATCACGCTCATCCTGGGTAAGGAAGGGAAGATCGCATTTATTTAGAAATATATCCATAGCTTGTAGGTCAATATGAGGGTCAGAAGAATATAAATTTGAATATAATTCCTTGAAGCAGTTATTTATGTCTTTAGATGAGGTACACAGAGTTCCATGTTTTGTCTTAATCTTATGAATTGTCTTATAATTTTATTTTTTCCGTAACTGTCTTGCAAGAAGTTTGTGTGGCTTATCCCCAAATTCAAAATATTTCTGTTTAATGAAAAGAAATGATTTACTCAATTTTTCTGAAACAATTTAATTATATTCATATCTTAACTGTAGAATGTTTTTGTATGCTTCTAATAAAGGATTGTGTGCATTTTTTGTATCTAATTGATGAATTTGTTTCCCTAACTCTCAGAGTTTATTTCTGGACCCCTGATAACAGATAACACATCCTCTTAAAAAGGCTTTCAATATTTCCCAGAGTAATGCTGGTGGAATTTTAGAGGTATCATTGTTCTCAAAAAATATCTCCAATTGTATAAGCATGTAATCATAAAATTAAGGATCATTGACAAGTCTAGGATCCATTCTCCACATAGGATGCGATGAAATTAAATTGTTAAGGACAAGTTCAAATGTGACAGGAGCATGATCTGTATACATTATGGACCTGTGAGTGGAAGGTATAATCTTTCTCTGTAGGATGAAAAAGTTTCCATATATCCACTAAATTAGAGTTATTCATAAATGCATTTAAAAAATTCCTTGAATTAGACTTCTTAGAAGATGATTTATCCAAGTACGCATCAAGAACCCACTTAAAGTCCCCCCCCAACAATTAGATTAATTTGAGACATGTTAGGAATAAGATCAAACACTCTGCCAGACCAAATCTGTGATCCAGACCCATTATGGCCGGAGCCGCCTGAGTCCGTGTGTAACTCAGAGACTCCACCGGGTCTGCCAGTGACTGCACCACCTCTGGAGATGTCGGCTTTAATCGTAGAATCTCCAGAGTCCCCATTGGTGGCTGCAGAACCCATGGAGGTCCCTGAGTCGCTGTCCGGTCGGCCTAGAGGGGTGCCATCACTGTCTGTTCAGTCTCGGAGGGTGTTGTCTCAATCAGTCCTGTCTAGAGAGGCTCTCTCAAGGACAGTTGGATCCAAGAGGGCGTATTCATTGTCTGTCTGGTCTTGAGGGGCGAGTTCACTGTCTGTGTTGTCCCCGAGGGCACAATGTCTACCTGTTCAGCTCAGGAGGGTGCTATCACATATGGTCCAACCTCAAAGGGCGCAAAATCAGTCGGCTCAGCCCAAGAGGGCATTCATTCATTGTCTGTCTGTCTGAGGGCGTATTCACAGTCTGGTTGGACTGGTAGGGCGATATCACTGACTGCTGGTTACAGAAGGGCGCGTTCCCTATCAGTGTGGTTCTTGAGGGTGCAATGTCTGTTGGTTCAGCTCAAGGGGGCGCTGTCATTGTCAGTCTGGTCTCGGAGGGCGCAATCACTGTACAATCAGCCTAGAAGTGCGCTAACTCAGGCTGTTCGGTCGTCGAGGGCGTTTCCGTTGTCTGGCCCCACTAGAGGGGCTCTGCTGCCATCCGCTCCGCCCTGGAAGATGGCCTTGCTATCTGCTCCGCACAGGAGGAAGTCTCCACCGCCTGCTTCACCCAAAGGGAGGTCTCCGCCGCCAGCTCCACCCTGGAGGACAAGTTCACTGTCTGTTCGGCTTTTTAGACATATCACATAATGACATACTCGCCCATCAATGGAAACATGTTTAGGGCAAATGAGGAAAAACTGCACCATTCAACTCCATCGCACGCATTGATCGGTGCATCTGAGACATATTAGAATAAATTTAATTATTGTATGAGACATACAAGCAAATTAATCAGTTAATAATGTTTGACCCCAACATCTTGACATTATCACAGAGCAGAAGGTTATTTGTGTGATAAGGGTACAGCGAACCAGTGTTGCCAGGGTCACAGATTTCTCGCGTTAAGTTAGGCTACTTTGAAAATGTAGTAGCGCAAATAAACACTGAGCTGTGCATGGTGTTTTAACCCTCCTGTTATCCTTAGGGTCAATTTGACGTTTGTTTAACGTGTGTACACGTCCTGATTTTGCTAAGTTAGGCGTTTTCCTGGCTCAACATATTTTGTTGACCCTGGAACAACATTTTATTCCAAAATTTTAGTTTTAACCATATCTCTACACTTAATTCCGCGATCAATTTGACCCCATGGTCTTTTAGCTGTTTTAAGCATAAGAAATATTTAAAAAATTACACACATTGGTTTTGGGTGATATTGAGGTCACTATAACATGCTATGATTTTATAATATGCACTGACAGTTCCAATGACATGGGGGTAGGGTGAATCCTTCTGTATTTCAGAGTGTTGTTAAGTAGTCAACAAAGACATCAATTACCTGACACTAACCTTTTTGCAAAAAAAAAAATTATATTCTGGAGGTTAAATTGCTGGAAGATAAAAGGTATTAGCGAATTTTAGGGTAAAAGGAGGGTTAATGGGTTTGTTTTAAAATGCACCATGGCCACCCAATATCTATAGACAAATAAAATGAAAATAGATATGTCACGCCAGGCTCCACCCTCATGCAGTCACAATGCTTACTCTCAACAGAATCACCTGTCACCACCACCTGAATCCACTCCCATCCCAATCAACCACCACATAAAGACACACAACACAACCCAGTCAGTGTCTAAGCTCATTAATGCAACAAGTGGACTCATTGTTGGATATTGCTACTACTAACTCATATACTTACCTGTATGTTTCCTTGTGTGCTCCTAGATCTATGTGTACCTTCAGATACCCTCGCTGTGTCTCCTCGTCTCCAAAGTGTGGTGTGTGGTGTGTGGTTGTGGTGTCTCCATTGACCGTCTGCCTTCCGTCGATCTCCAGAACCCGGAAGCAAAGTTTATCATTAGTAGAGTCATTGTTTATTGGAATATTCCATTGTCTGTCATACTCACCATTACATCTGCTTTATTCCCCGATACTCTTCTGCTGCCTTAGATAACGACAATTTATACTTACCCTCTCTGTGTGATCCGCTTCATTACAGAAGCACAGACCGTTACTGATTGGCAGCATGAGTACAGTTGGTCTGTTCTAGGAGCTGGTGGATCATTTGAGGCGAGCTCTGCTGGCTACACCACCCCAACCACCACCGACACCTGCATCCCAAGCACCAGCACCTTCCGTCAACACTGCTTGTTCACCTCCAGCCATAATCAGTCCCATGGTTCAACCATGGTTCAGACTCACCATGAAACATCAGCGGTTTGAGGAACTTTAACATCTCTGCCAAAATAATATGTCCTTTCATGAATTTGCTTTGACGTTTCACATTCTAGCCATGACCAGAGGATGGAACTAGCAATCTCTGCTCACCACTTTTTGTCAGGGTCTGGACACCAATCTCCGCCATATGCTGGCCCCACAAGATGATTCTATCAGATTGGAGAAATTCTTCCAGCTGGCTCTCCGCTGCTCCACCGGGGTCCAGTCATACTCCATGCCCCTTCTGAACACTGCAGCTTTCTCTCTCAGCCCACCAGCGAACCACAGCCCTTCAGAACCCATCGCTGAGCCAATGCAAATGGATCTAAGATGATTATCTCCTCTCGAACATCAACTTAGAATGCCAATGGATCTCTGTCTGAACTTGCGGTCAAGCCGGGCACCACATTTGTGAATGCCCCTGCCGTCCTTCTTGCCCTGTGGTGATTATTCATATGTGTGAAAAGATGTCGCCACTTACATCTGCCATAACACTTACTGCTCGTTGTATTTCGATTACAGTTGCTGCAATCTTTGTCTCTGGCTTGGCAGGCAACTTCTTTGCGGGGCACCTCGTCCGGACAAATCGGACAAAAACAAAACATCTGTGAGCATGCAAATATCAGTATATGTAAATATATAGCTCTGGAAAAAAAGATAAGAGACCACTGCAGAAAAATCAGTTTCTTTTGGGTTTTATTCTTGAAACTGTTAATCTCACCAATACAAAACAATGCACGTTTGTTTCATTTTTTGTGAACTTCCATCTTTGAAATATTAAGGATAGAAGCAACTTGACGCTCACTGAATCCTTGTGCCAGTAAAGCTAGTATTGAGCCCTTTTTTTTTTTTCTTGATTTAAAACGTATTAACAATATGGTCTAAACAACTCACAGCATTCATCATGCACTATTATCATATTGTATAGTTAATAAAAACGTTTTAGTCAGAAATTACAATTTGGGAAAACCTAAGAAGCAAACTAATACAAAAAATAAGCATTACTCACTCATAATGATCGCTTCACTGCATTCTTCTTGTTTGATGTAATCCAAAGCTTATTCCCCTGAGTGCGTCTTCTTGAAGTAATTATTTCTTGAGGAAAGACTGGACATCGCGTTGGTTTCATATGAATGACTTTATCACAGATTATTTTTTCAATTAGTCTTTCTACAGATATAACTCTCATGTCTCTTTGTTTGTCCCACCTGTAGAAAGGATCACACTCATTCACCAACTCCACACCTAGACATGGACATCCTGGGATCAACAAAACTCTCTCACTTCTACAAGATTGGTTTTGGTGACCTGGGATGGACAAGGACGTGCAGAGGTACGTGAGAGGGTGCCGTGAGTGTGCCATCTCCAAAAACCCACGTCATCTTCCAATCCCAGAAACTCCTGCCACTCCCAGTGCCTAATCGCCCCTGGTCACACCTGGGAGTGGATTATATTACCGATCTGCCCCCCTCCGATGGAAACACATGTGCCTTAGTAGTCATTGATCGGTTCTTTAAATTCTGTTGCCTACTACCCCTCAAGGGTTTGCCCACGGCCTTCGAGACTGCCAGTCTCTTCTTCGACCACGTGTTTCATCCGTTTGGTCTAACCAAGGACATTGTGTCGGATAGGGTATGGAAAGCCTTTCTAGAAGTGTGACAGAAAGCCTCACGTCCGGATACCATCAACTGGCTAACGGCTAGATGAAACGTAAAATCCAAAAGGTGGGGCCGTTCCTCCGTACCATGGCCACCAAAATTCCTGGAACCAGTTCCTGGGCTGGGCCGAGTATGTCTGGAATTCTCTCCGCCAAGCCTCCACTGGTCTCACACTCTTTCAGTGTGTGCTCGGCTTCAAGCCCCCGTTGTTTCCCTGGAATGAAGAACCGTCTGATGTACCATCTGTCAACCACTGGTTCTTGGAAAGTAAGAGAGTTCTCAGTTCTCATTGTTGGATATCGCTACTACTAACTCATATCCTTACCTTGATACTTCCCTGTATGTTTCCCTGTGTGCTCCTAGATCTTTGCGTTCCCTCCAGGCTCCATCGGATTCCCTTGCTATTTCTCCTTGTCTCCAAAGTTGATCAGAGTTGGAGCTAAACTTTGCAGGACAGGGGCATCGCCAGGGGCATGGTTGGGCACCCCTGGTTTATACTTATACTGGTTTACACCCTGTCTGTGTAGTCCACTTCATTAAAATATCCTTTTCCTAATGTGTATTATACTTAGAAAGTATACCTGGCAACTTAAGAACAGAGAGGAGGTGGTCGTAATATCACAAACAATGTGAGTTTCAGCCACTGTATACATGTTAAGGCTTTTGCACAGCAGAAATAAACATGACAACAGCCATTACATATTATCTTGAGATTTGGATATTTTCATAACAATATGTGTACATATGAAATGCTAATTTGTACAGAGATAGAACAGGCAACACATAACATTTTTTAACAACAGGAAATGACCAAATTCCACATGTGATTGCAAAAGGAAACTATTACAAACACTTGAAGGTGAATGAACAATTAATAAGATTATTATTTTTTTTATCTATATATTTATATATATATATATATATATATATATGTATGTGTGTGTATTTATATTTTTATATATATATTTTTTTACACTTTTTTTTAAACACTTTTAAACACGATTTACTATCTTCTGACAGCATGAGAAAAGAAGAGAGATCCATTTTGGCCAAATAATCATTGGCTATGTTCTCAATCATTCAACCATATCAATTAGGTCTATAAGAGTGCAAATGCTGTATCAGATCATTTGCATTTGGTATTTGCTGTAAAGCTCTGCCATTGGGATGATTCTCTTTCTGTACACACTCCTCCTTTTCCATCGGCTTCATACAAAGGCAGAAAATACTTTTTGTCAAACAATGGGAGACCCTAACTACCCACTGCTTTCCAAGGATGGAGATGTAACTATTGGAGGAATTTTTGCAATCCACAGAAAGGAAACATTACCTTCTTTTGAGTTTATACAAAAACCTCAACATCTGTTATGCTCAAGGTTTGTTACAATGATGTTTAAAGAAACATCAGAGTTGACAATAATTTTTGTACAAATTGTTTTTAAATTATTATTATTAAGAAATCTAGAAGCAGCATCTAGAAACTCATTTTCAATTGAAAACCACCAATAACATCAGATTTTATTATCCTTTATTTCTCCACCTTTTGTATTTTGATTATACATTAGTTTAGCCTACTAATGAAATGCTTCATTTAACAGCGTGAATCTGAGAGATTTTCGTCTGGCACAAATCATGATATTTGCAATTGAGGAAATTAACAGAAGTAAACGTTTGCTTCCAAATGTTTCTATTGGATATCGAATATATGATACTTGTGGATCAAGATTGTCTACAATGAGTGCAACTATTGGAGTGATGAATGGTCAGGACTTTGGACCAGGAGACAGATGCAATGGACGACCTCCTTTGCATGCTATCATAGGAGAATCAGAATCTTCTGCCACAGTGATTCTGTCCAGAACTACAGGACCTTTTAAAATTCCAGTGGTAAGGAGCAGAAATACAAAGTGTTTTACAATTACCATATGACTGTATCATTGTTTTGTGGGCTTACTTTTTCAGATAAGTCCCTCAGCTACATGTGGATGTCTCAGTAATAGGAAAGATTACCCTTCTTTCTTCAGGACTATTGCTAGTGATTACCATCAGAGCAGAGCACTTGCATACATAGTGAAACAATTTGGATGGTCCTGGGTCGGAGCTGTGAACAGTGACAATGATTATGGAAATAATGGAATGGCTGTATTTCTTAAAATAGCCCAGGAGGAGGGGATCTGCATAGAGTACTCTGTGAAATTCTACCGAACAGAGACAGAAAAACTCAAAAAAGTGGTAGACACAATTAAAAAAGGCACAGCAAAAGTGATTGTTGCATTTGTTTCATTTGCTGAGATGGGGTTACTTATTGATCAGTTAAGTAATCAGAATATTACGGGATTTCAAATGATTGGTGTGGAGGCATGGATAACTTCAAAGAATTACATTACTCCAAATAGTTTTAATTCGCTGGGAGGTTCACTTGGATTTGCAGTGAGAAAAAATAATATTGAAGGGTTTGCAGATTATGTTATAAAAGAATTTTGGGATACAGCTTTTCCATGCTCACAGATAAACTTGTCTCAATATACATTAAACTGCAACAGATATGAGGATTTACTTGCACTAAAAAACTACAATGAAGATGTAGCTGAACAAAGATATGCAAGCAATGTCTACAAAGCAGTTCATGCTGTAGCTCATTCACTACACAGTTTACTCAAGTGCGAACAACAAGAAGGTTGTGAGAAAGGCCTGACAATACAACCACAGCAGGTAAAAGACAAAAGATAAATAAAAGATAAAAGGGAACAAAAGACGAAACATTAATTTAGTTTATAATACATAATATATAATAATATTTGAGGTATAATAAATTAGGTTATGCAGGTAATTTACTAAATTAAAGTTCAAATAACCACGTTTCATGTATTAGAGTTAAAAAAAATAGTTACATTTTTGTAATCTCCTCAGATGACAAATGATCATAGATTGTATGAATGTGATTACACACAATACACAGAGCTCTTCCCTCACCATTGTAACGTACTGCTTTTGCAAGGTTTTGTGAAAGGCTTGTTGGCTTTTGCAGTAAAACGTGAATCTGTGATGTCTTGGAAGTGCACAATAATGTTTTTTCTTTTTTGACAAAATGTGATAGGGTTGGCGTAGAATAGTTTACAGCAATCAGCTTTTTTTTTCTTTTTTTTAAGTGCCGATTATCTGTTTTTGCAGATAAACTCATCATCCGTCTGTCACTTTCTCTAGCTGGCTAAACATCTCTCTTGTTTTGTTTCTAGGTGGTTCAGGCTCTGAAAAATGTAAATTTCACTATAAAGATGGGAGATCATGTGTGGTTTGACAGCAGTGGTGGTGCAGTTGCCCAATATGAAGTTGTGAACTGGCAACAAGACTCTGATGGATCATTCCAGTTTAAATCTGTGGGATACTATGATGCCTCCATTCCCCCTCTCCAACGTTTAGTGCTTGATACTAAAAATATAATTTGGGCTGGAGGACAGCTGAAGGTAATTGCCTTTTTATTTTTAAATGAATGGGATGACATATTAAAAAGTAAATGTGAACATATTCATATTTTTTTAAGGTAGTCTATTTATTAGCTAATGCCTTTAATTACTTGTTTCTAAATAATTTAGAAAACAGTTTTTGCTTTAATTTAGGATAAATAGGGATAAACAATGTCCTTAGAGTACATTATTGATGTCATGACACGAAATGCAGCTGGAATTGTGCAATTCCTCTTCAAGCAAAATATAAATATAGGTGTTTAGGACAGTCTTGACTCCACTGCACCTTTATGTTTTTTTATTATAATTATTAAATTCAATTTACATTTGTGGATAAAATAATTAGTTAAACTATTTAAAAACAAAATAAAATCAATGTTTGGCATTAAATTATTTATAGCTTCTAGTTCCAACCAACAGTAATGCTGGTATCGGTTTGAATGCGGATGCTATACTAACATGACAATTATCATACTGTCACAATATCATTATTATTAATCAATATGATTGACTGTCTTCAGTTATTCCCTTACAATAAGTTTAACCAGGGATGAACTGCTGAACATTCAAATGGACACCTCATTAAGTCATTAATGGTTTTCTATTTTCTGGACGTTTTGCTGGTCATTGTAGTTGGAAAGGTAGTGGCACTGCTCCACTTGTTTAAGACTCACAAATGTGGGATGTGAGCTGGTGCAATAGTCAAGCTCTGACTTCTAGCTATTCAGAATGGATTCCAAAATGAAATCTGCATGGCAATCATGAAGCAATTGGACATGATGTTGCTGTAATTCAAGTTGACTACTGATGTAACAATGTTGAAGAAGTTGTGCTGTCTTGATCTAGAAGACCAGTTCATCAACTGCAAGTGTTACTTCTCAGTGCTGACAAGGTGCCATTTGACATTTGCCATTTGCTACTTAGCTGTTCCCCTGTCTTCTGTGCCCCTGGTATTAGGAGTTGTGATCTGGTGTGTATGGGCAACACACACAATACCTGAAAACCCTAGTGCACACAAATTGTAGCTTGAGGATCCCTTGTCTCCACCTCTAGCCTATAATTCCTAGACTCAGCTTTGGCCTGTTGCCCCAGGGGCTCCACCATGGTCAACCAACTGCTGTCTTGGGACTGCACTCCTCTGGTTCCTCCTGTTCCCTTTTGTGTTCTCCTTGGCTTCTCCCTTCATCTGATCCATCCTGGTCTCATCTGCACCCAAAACGGCCTCTCCCTCCATCTCATTTGTCTTCTGCCTACCTTCCTGACTGCCCTTTGTCAACGCCTTGTCCTGAGGATGTGCCTTCGGGGAAGGGGGAGTACTGTCACACACTTGGACTGTTTTGTTGTGTTTTCTTTCCTCACATGACTGTGACCTAGTTTTTTGTGTCTGATTGCGTCACTCGATCTGTTCACCTGTGTTTCATTATTTAGCCTTACTTAAGTTCAAGTCTATTCAGTCTTGGATTGTTCTACGTGTGTCTTCAAACTAAATTTTGAAGTTACAACACCAATGTGGTTATCCTTAAGTTAAGACTGTTTTAGGATTTTTGGTCAGGTTAGGATACCTTTATAATGCACTTGTCCTATCTGTAGTTAAGATTAGATAATGCATGTAGGAAATGTTTGTCTGTAATAACTTTTGTCCTAAATGATGTCCTAGTCAAAATCACCATGGATCTTTCTCTATTACTGTATACCCCCTTGATTCTGATATATATTATATATGTATATATTAATTATTTATTTATTTTTCATGCAGAAGCCAAGGTCTGTGTGCAGTGACAGTTGCCCTTCAGGCACTAGAAAGGCTGTCCAAAAAGGAAGACCTGTCTGCTGTTATGACTGTATTCCGTGTGCAGAAGGAGAAATCAGTAATGAGACAGGTAATCTTCAGTCCATCTTAAAGTTCTGAAGAGAAATGGTTAGTTGTTCTACACTGTTAAATACTGTTAATTAGGGAAAATATTTTTTTCTTCGGTATCTAACTTGTAATTATTCTTTTTTTACAGATTCAAATAATTGCAAGCAGTGTCCCAGTGAATACTGGTCTAATGCTGAAAAAAATGATTGTGTGTTAAAGAATTTAGAGTTTCTTTCATTCACAGAAGTTATGGGTATAGTGCTTGTGTTTTTCTCTCTGTTTGGAATAGGAATAACCGTGCTTGTGGCCATTCTATTTTACAGTAAGAAGGACACCCCTATTATAAAAGCCAACAACTCAGAGCTGAGCTTTCTGCTGCTCTTCTCATTGACTCTTTGTTTCCTCTGTTCACTTACTTTCATTGGGCGGCCTACAGAGTGGTCCTGTATGTTTCGTCATACAGCATTTGGAATCACTTTTGTCCTCTGTATCTCCTGTGTTCTGGGAAAAACACTAGTGGTATTAATGGCCTTCAGAGCTACACTTCCAGGAAGTAATGTCATGAAATGGTTTGGGCCTGTACAACAACGACTCAGTGTTTGTGCCTTTACACTTATACAGGTCCTTATATGTGTGCTTTGGTTAACAATATCTCCTCCTTTTCCTTATAAAAATATGAAATATTATAAGGAAAAAATAATTCTTGAGTGCAATCTGGGTTCTACTATAGGTTTCTGGGCTGTGCTGGGTTATATCGGCCTACTTGCTGCCTTGTGCTTTATTCTGTCTTTTCTGGCACGCAAGCTGCCTGACAACTTTAATGAAGCTAAATTCATCACATTCAGTATGCTGATATTCTGTGCTGTATGGATAACATTTATTCCAGCTTATGTAAGCTCTCCTGGAAAATTTACTGTTGCTGTGGAAATATTTGCTATTTTAGCGTCAAGTTTTGGTTTACTATTCTGCATATTTGCACCTAAATGTTATATAATCCTGCTTAAACCTGAACAAAATACAAAGCAAAATATTATGGGGAAAACCACTTCTGGGTCCTACTGAGAAAAAACATATAAATTTAAAGTGGTTATACAGATTTATTAAATGTATAATTTTCACAGGATTCAAGCCATTGTGCTTTGTGCGTTTGACAATCCGATTTCTTGATTTAGCTGGTCAATTATACATGCTTATTGTACTTTCTACGTACTGTATACTGTATATAACGAAAATCATACAGATGTCTATTTACCTTTTTTTAACCATTTTGTGTCTTAAGCAAACATATGGAGCTCATTACATTTTCCACATCACATCATATCAAGCAACAACATAAAACACCACAAAATAAATACAAAGCATGTTACTGTGTGCAATTCTTGAAACACAGGGAAACTAAAAAAAATATTTTTGAGAAAGAATGTTCACTTACTGCATCCATCTGTCAACATTCTCACAATAGCTAGTGAGTGACATGGTAACACCTTATAATGACGTTAAGTTGCATGGCATTCAGAAGTGATTAGTTAATGATGAACTTTCATAAGCAATAAATAAGTGATGTGCTAGCAGTTTATGTATGATTTATTAAGTCATTTACATGTCATTTGCAAGTGATTACTTAATGATGAACTAATCCTTTACAAAGCATAAGTATGTGTTCATAAATAATTAATAAGTGATATGTTAATGTGTTTATATACACTCAACAAAAATATAAACACAACACCATTGTTTCTGCTCCAATTTTTCATGAGATGGACTTAAAGATCTAAAATTCATTCCAAATACACAATATTACCATTTCTCTCAAACATTGTTC
>JAUMHI010000020.1:1212023-1226522 GCA_032359435.1 Enteromius unitaeniatus
TATATATTTGTTTTAACTATTATAAATAACATATTTTATCTATAACTAACAAAATATAAAAAATAGTTGTTAATAGTTACATTTAAAAAACAAACCACAATGCAAATTCAAAAGCCATCAGCCTTTGAAATTTCTATCCGTTTGGGGGGGACGCAACTTTAAAATCGTATGAAAAACACGTCATTAAAAAACAACCTTGCTGTGATAGGAAATATTATTAAGTTCTTTTTCATCATTAAAACACAATCTTATCCATTTTATAGCATATGAATGATTTAACCCTTCTCTCTGGACACACTGTTTTAGATGCAGTGAGAGGACAATAAGAGTCATATATTTTGTATAATAAAAATAAGAAAACGTAATTGAAGGTGATAATTGTGTTAAATACATTCTATTATTAATCCCTCATAACTAAAGTAAAAAATATTTTTATTGTAAAATGTAATAGCAGTTACACTTGCAGGACCTGTTTTGTCTCATGTTTCAAGAATGACTGAATTCTGATTATATTTGGTGCATTGAATACTGACTCATGAGGATTCCAGCTCTTTGCTTTTTTGTCATTCAGAGACAACTTAAGCAACTGTGTCCTATGTCCACATTCACAAGAACACGAAGACTTATTTTCTAGTCTACTGTATGTATGGGTATTTGGCAGAATACACAACACAAACCTTGTTTAGCAGTAAAAACAACTCTACCCATCACCAAAATTATTTGAAAGAAAATGCTTGAAAATTGGTGTTACGAATCTACCAGGCTCTCACACCACCCAATCATTGCACACCTTCACCAGAGTACCAATCAGTCACACCTGCACCCAATCAACCCCTGTAATCAAGCATCAGCTACCAGAACCACAACCACCACTGCTATACCTGTCACCTCTTCCAGCAATACCAGCACTTCTTCGTTTTACCATCGTTTCCAGTAACATTGGCTCAGTCGACGCCCTACTCTGGTCTGGTGGAGGAGTGCAACGGATTTCTGCTTCAGTGTTTGCTAATCTTCGAAATGCAGCTCCGCATTTATATCCCACTGCTCAATCTAAAATTGCATTCATTATTTCTCTATTATCAGGATCCGTGCTACACATACTTGTTTTTGTATACAGCAGAAACTGTGCTACAATAATATGTGACCAGGATGGTTGTACATGTTTGCATTTTTTTTTTTAAATATTATGCGTGGTTACTAAGTTTTGGGAAAATAAAACTTTCTAAAATAAGGCCATCCAAGCCATAGTGAATGTCCTGAATAGGAATTTAGAGTAACCAGTCTATTATTTCAGCTGTGCCTTTTGCTTTAAGGTTTCTATAGCACCTGTGCATTTAAATAAGACTTACACTAACTAAGATCTAGGCTGGGAAAAGTCCTGTCTAAACAAAAGTTCCTGTTCTGAATCTGCCATTTGTTCACACCTCTATGTAATCCTCCCACTTCAGACCGATATATTCTGCTGTAAGACAATTTAGATTACTTTGAAGACTACAGCACAGACAGCATCTTCAGAATAAAGAGAATTTTGCTTCCAATCAAAAGTGTCTCACTGGTCTCGCTGAAAGACGTTTCACAACAGTTGGTGCCGTGACCCGGATGGAGATTTCTCATCTAAATCAAGACAACTTCAACTTTCAAGCTCAACAAAAGATTTGACTTCCCCCTCCAGTGATTCTAATGTCTTCTTTGATGTATTCCAGCCGGTCACAGGTGGGGGAGCCTTTAGAGTAACCCAGAGGGCGGACGACAGGCTAAAACATTGCTGGAAACAAGTTCGGGCTATTGATGACAAAGAAATCTATCCAGCTCCTCACCCTCTCCCGCACTTCATAGTCCAAAACGGCCTGTTGTACTGCATCACCCAGAGGAGGGGGGAGGAAAAACAGCTATTAGTGGTTCCGAGCACCAAGACGGAAACAGTAATGGAACTAGCTCACGCCCATCCCATGGCCGGTCATCTTGGAGCTTAGAACATGACCCAAAGGATAAGAGACCGGTTTTATTGGCCTGGCCTGGAGGCTGAAGTTAAGCGGTTCTGTGCCGCTTGTCCAACCTGCCAGCGCACATCACCGGTTAAACCTCCCCCCAGCCCTCTCATTCCTCTGCCCATCATCGGGGTGGCCTTCGAGCGGATCGGTATGGATCTTGTGGGGGCGCTGCCGAAGTCCAATTGGGATTGGGGACACGAGCACATCCTGGTTATCGTCCACTACGCGACTAGGTACCCGGAAGCCATCCCTCTCCGAAAAGCAACATTGAAGACCATCGCACAGGAGCTGTTTTTGCTGGCTAGTCACGTAGGGATACCATCAGCGATCCTGTCTGACCAGGGAACCCCCTTTATGTCCCGGCTGATGGCTGACTTGTGCCGGCTGCCGAAAGTACAACAAATAAAAACATCTGTGTACCATCCACAAACTGACGGCTTGGCGGAGAGATTTGTGAGAATCTGTGAGGTGCCCCAAGCCTCAACCGGATTCACGCCCTTTGAGCTCCTGTTTGGGCGCCAGCCCCGGGGCCTGTTGGATGTGGCCAAGGAGGCCTGGGAACAGCAGCCGGCACCACATCACACTGTAAGCACGTAAGAGACATGAGGGAGAAGATCGATAAAGTCATGCCATTAGTCCGGGAACACATGGTTCAAGCCCAGCAACACCATAATAACCGGACGGCCCAACTCAACACCGCATACAAGTTCTTGGCCCAGGTAGGCCCGGTAAACTATCATGTCCAACAGCCAGGACAGAGAAGGGCCACCCAGATTTATCACGTGAACCTATTGAAACGCTGGGTCGGGGACTGGGACCAGGTAGCAACTCTTGCCGTCCCACAACCCGCGGTTGTCGATATGGATTCCAACTTGTCGGCCACCCAGAAGACGGAGCTGAGGCACCTGGTCAGTCAGTTACAGGATGTGTTTTCGGAGACCCCAGGCCGCACGGACGTCATACAACATGAAATACTTACCAAGCCAGAAGTTATCGTCTGGCAGCGGCCCTACCGAATTCCAGAAGCCCGTCGGCAAGCTGTAGAGAAGGAGGTACAACCAATGCTCAAGCTGGGGGGTAAGATGGAACCCTCAGATTCTGCAATGACTACGGAAGACTGAACGAAGTCTCGCAGTTCCCTTCCCTTCGGCCTCCACGGGGTACCGGCCACGTTCCAGCAGCTCATGGACATTACCCTGCGACCACACCAGGACTACGCCGCCACATACATAGACGACGTTGTAATCCACTCTGAGGCATGGGAGGAACATCTGGAAGGGCTGCAGAGGGTTCTGTCTGAGTTCCGGAGGGCTGGACTGACCGCCAACCCCCGCAAATGCCACCTTGCCAAGTCGGAAATGAAGTACCTGGGCTTCATCATCGGATGAGGACTCGTGAAACCATAGGATAAAAAAGGTACAAGCAGACCGCACCACGGCCCACCACGAAGTCCCAGGTACGCCTTCTTGGGGTTCGCGGGGTACTATCACTGTTTTATCTCCAGCTTCTCCTCCCTAGCTGCCCCTCTTTCAGACCTGACCAGGAAGGGGCATCCAGAGCAGATTCAGTGGACGGACCAGGCCAAGGAGGCCTTTCAAGCCTTGAAGAAGGCCCTGACATCAGAGCCAGTGCTCCATGCCCCGGACTTCAACCTCAGGTATTCTCAGATATTACTTAATTGGAAGAAAGTTCACTCTCTTTACAGATCATGCCCCCTACAGTGGATGGCCCGGGCAAAAGACACCAATGCCCAGGTGACTCGGTGGTTCCTGACGCTCCAAGACTTCCACTTTGACGTGCGCCACCGGTCTCGATCTGCAAACTCCAACGCAGACAGCCTCTCACGGTTTGGGGCAGCTTACGCAGGTCTGTTAGGGGTCACTCCCCACCCACCCCTGTCATCCCCTCTCATCTCTTTTTCCAGGACCAGGACACCGCTTAGAGGGGGGGAGTGTAACGGGCGCCGATCAGCGTCATCCTGGAAACAAAAGATCCACACCTGGAATGCATCAATCCGGGCCAATCGCTCACAGCCGGACGAGTATAAAAGGCGCTCCAAAACAAGGAAGTGTTGAGCTACGACTCCATGGCGAATAACTTACCTGATTCTCTGTTTTCTCAGACGAAGTCCGGATCACCAAAAGGATCACTGGAGCACTCACCACGGCAACCTGGGAAAGAAAGAAGGGATCGCAAGCACGCCGAGCACTTTCACCGCCACCATCACCACTGTGTTTACTCACCTGCTTCTATTAATAAATCCACCCTCCAGGGTTTGTGTTCACTGCATCTCTGTGTTTTGTCATGTTCTCTAGCGCCACAGTTCACAATATCTTCCTTCTTTGTCACTTAATTCCTTGCAGTATTCAAAACAGATTGAGTTAGGAATGAGAACTGGGACTCCTCTCCTATGGCCCTTTTTGAACTATAAAAAATGTTTCTGTACCCAAATTTCTTTAATTGTTCATGCTCCTGTTACGAAAGATGTGTCTCCTGCAAAAATATCACCTGTGCTTTTCTTTCTTAATTTTAGCTAAAACTTTCCCTCTTTTAACTGGATTACATAATGTATTTATATTTTGTGATATAACCTTCATTAATTCCATAGATTCAAATGTTGTTTCTGTGTGATCTCATTACAATATCAGTCAGCTTCTCTTGCAATTCCCGGTTCCTTTGGACAGTGTTCGTCAGTGCATCGTTCGCCTCGATAGACCACGTCTCCAGCTGTTTAATGTGTTTTTCTGCCTCAGTAAATCTGTCTTGTTGTTTTTGGATTTCGGTGGTATTCGTTAACAGTTTTTCATATATTTCTTGTTTGAACGCAGTTAATTCTTGCTTCATGCTATTCTTGAACTCCTCAGTAAATGATCTCAATTCGACCGTCATTTCTTTTCTTAAGTCAATGATTTGTCTGCTTATAGTTTCAAGTCCAACGTGCTTCTTAGCCTCTTTGCCTTCACTTGTTAGCTTGGCTATCCCCGCTTCACCATCACTATCCCCATCAGGAGAAGCACCTGTTTCGTTGATCGTATTATGCTCACTCCCCTTTGTTTGGGTATTATAACACTTTACGACTCTTTGTTTTAGCACCCCCACTCATTTTAAATCAATATGCGGGTTCAGAATTAGAATTTCAGGGGTTAAATTTGTCTGACTGTCAGGAACTACTGAATATGCAGCCGTTCACGCCGCCATGTAAACCGGAAGCCGGACACCTCATTTGTAATGACTATCCTCGCCTTGACTACAGACGTCTCTGCATTTGGTAAATAAATAGTTTAATTCTCATCATTATACTTTACCATCACTCTGTTCTCCTGATAATGTTCATTGCTTTGCTACAATGTGTATTTTCAAAAGCGCTATTTAAATAAAAGTGATTGATTGATAGATGGCTACAGAGCTCCACTATTGGCTATTTGCTATTTGACTAACTGAAAGATATTATTTCACAAGTTTTTTTTTGTTTGGAATCATATCAACATATTATGAAATCACAATTATAACCATAAAAATACCTTTTATCAGAGTATAGCACTTTTCTTAGCACTCTTGTTCAGGTTTTCAGGTAACATTCTAATCATAATCTAACATTAGGTAAAAATTAGAGTTAGTTTTTCATTTCGAAACTGCATTTTTCATAAGACAGACAAAAATCTTTCACAAAACCATGTTGAATGATCCATATAATCCCCATGAATGAAAAATAGAAATGTGGGTCTTTTATAAAATTTTGGCATAAAAGGCTGTTTTTGTATACAAACCTATGTAAATAAATAAATAAATAATAATATATAATAATATTTTTTTTGCATAAATTGTAAAAATATGAAAAGTCCTTCAAAAACTACACAAATGTGAAGTATAAATATTAATACAAATAATAAATTGACATTTGTTTACAAAAACCCAATTATTTTGTTACAAACAAAATGACTTTTTTTTTTACACTAATATAAAATCAAAAATTATCATTCTATTTATTTTTTCTTTTGTGGATCTAGCAAGTGATTACTGCTGTAGAAAGTCTCAAACCATTTGGATGAAGATTTTTTTTTTTCTAATTTGGCAAAAAGCCCGAAGACCATACAAGAGTTAAATAGGTTACCATCTCCTGTAGTCTTTTTCAAAGGAAATAAGTAGTTTTAACATCAAATCTGTAAAACTGACAGATTTACTTTTATTACATCATTCATGTCAGCTCTGTTTTACAAAATTGTTCATATTGAAAATGCTGTTAAAACAATTATCAATAATGCAATTATCATCATTTTCATCAATTATTAAATGAATACATATTATTAATTTAGCTTAACTAGTAACATAAAAACCTGCAACATGTATAATAAATACTGAACTAGCAAATATAATTGACAGATTTTTTTTTTCTTTAATCGAATATTGAGATCATTTAAGATTTAAGTATTCATACTGACAAATTTTACACTTACTTTACAATTTCTGAACGGTTCTAAGGTCATTCCTTAGATTTCAATTTGAGAATTTGAGAATTTTCAGAATTGTCCTTGAAAAGTCCTCCTTTATTCTTATGTTAAAAGTTTATTCTGAGCATATTTGAAACATAATGTCCAGTATTTCTGAATATATCTAAACATTTATCAATGTCATCACCAGTTATTTTCTTTGTAATGTGAAATATTTATATAATTTTATTTGTTGTAAAGCTTCCCCATCATATGTTGTTTTGTATTTTGTTCAGGCTTACACATGATGATATAACATTTTGGTGCAAATATACAGAATAGTAAACCGAAGCTTGAGGCTAAAATGGCAAATATCTCCACAGCTACTGTTAATTTCCCAGGGGAACTAACATAAGATGGGATAAATGTAATCCATACAGCACAGAATATGAGCATACTGAATGTAATGAATTTGGCTTCATTGAATTTATCAGGCAGTGTGCGAGCCAGAAAAGCCATAATAAAGCTCAAGACAGCCAATAGGCCAATGTAACCCAGAACAGCAGAGAAACCTAATGTAGAACCTAGACTGCACTCGAGTATAATCTTTTCTTTGTAATATTTCATGTTTTTGTAAGGGAGTGGTGGAGATATCGTTAGCCAAAGTACACAGATAAAAATCTGTATAAGTGTAAAGACAAGAACACTGAGTCGTTGTTGTACAGGCCCAAACCATTTCATGACATTACTTCCTGGAAGTGTAGCCTTGAAGGCCATTATCACCACTATGGTTTTCCCCAAAACACAGGAGATACAGAGAACAAAAGTGATCCCAAATATTGTATGGCGCAACATACAGGACCACTCAGTGGGCTGACCAATGAAAGTAAGAGAACAAAGGAAACACAAAATCAGTGACAAGAGCAGCAGAAAGCTCAGTTCTGAGTTGTTGGCCTTTACTATGGGGGTGTCCTTTTTTCTGTAAAACAGTATGGCTACCAGCACAGTTATTCCTACTCCAAAGAGTGAGAAAAAGACTAGCACTATACCCATAACTTCTGTGAATGACAGAAACTCTACAGCCTTTAAGACACATGTATTTTTTTCAGCATTAGACCAGTATTCCTCTGGACACAGCTTGCAGTTATTTGAATCTGGAACAGAAGTTGTAATTACTATAGTTGCACATAAAAACACACACAATAAATAAATAAATACATTTATAAACTCTTTTAAGGCACTGGATGTAGAAACTGAAAAAAAGGAGAAAAAAAAAAAAAAATTACCTGTCTCATTACTGATTTCTCCTTCTGCACATGGAATACAGTCATAACAGCAAACAGGCCGTCCTTTCTGTGCAGCCTTCCTAGTGCCTGGAGGACAGCTTTCACTGCACACAGACCTTGGCTTCTACATAGACATATGCATTGTACATAACTAGATGCAGAATAAGATTTTTTTGCTTGTTTGTTTTTAAGAATCAGTTATTTAATACTTTCAACACTGGATGTTGCCAGTGTAAGGGATGTTATTAAGTGCTCATGGACAATTCCACCACAATTGCTTTACTATAGTAATGTGCATTGACTGTTCTTTTGCTCACTAACGCCCTCTGCTGATGCTTCTGTCTGTTTGTCTCTTTGATCAAATATCATTGGCACCTGACCTTTTTGCTCTGAATTTCCAGTGCAAACAATACGAATGTATTGTATACAACTACGTTTAAATTACTTATTAGTGTGCTTGTCTGTCTGTCTGTCCCTCTGTTGGTCCATCCATAAATATTAAAAATACAGTAGTAAATTATGTTGATCTGGAAATGTAACATTGCAAACAGGTTTTCTGTAAATGCATAGGTTTAGGGTTGGGTTGGGGGTAGAAAAATATTGTTTGGTCATTAAAAATGTAATATAAGTCTACGTAAAATATCCCCATAAATCACAGAAACAACTGTGTGAGTGTTTAATGTGGTGTGTCAATTGTGTAGGCCTGTTGCAAGAGTTTTTATATTTTGTTCCCCCCAAATCATATGATGAGCTTTACCTCAAGTTGTTCTCCAGCCCAGATTATGTTTTTAGTGTTAAGTACAAAGCGCTGGTCAGGAGGCAGTGAGGCATCATAGTATCCCACTGGTGTAAATTGGATTGATCCATTTGCGTCCTGCTGCCAGTTTACAATTTCATATTGGGCTACAACTGCACCAGTGCTGTCAAACCACACACGATCTCCCATCTTTATAGTAAAATTGACCTTTTTCAGGGCCTCAACCACCTATTGAGGATTTCAGAAAGAATTTTGAGAAAGAAATGAGAGATACTATATACTCTGTCACTGTATACCATATACTGTATGCAGGCCACTATAGTTCATGTAAGTGAGAATAGCAAAATAAAGTGAACTGTGACATATTATACCTTAAAATTGGGACCAAAAATTATTCAGACACTCTTTTGCTTCAATCCTAAACCTACCCTAACAGTCTACTCTGAAAGTTAGTATATATGTTGCAAATTAATGAGAACTATTTGTCATGTAGTTACAAAGTTATATTTTATTTTATTACCTTTTTTTATAGTGAATAAACTGTGACAATGTGAGAAATGTTCAATGTGTGTGTGTCTGGTGATTTTATTACCTGCTGTGGTTGTATTTTCAGGTCTGTTTCACAGCTTTCCTTTTCTTTGCACTTTAGCAGATCATGTAGTGAATGAGCCACAGCATAAACTGATTTGTAGACATTGCCAGCATATCTTTGTTCTGGCACATCGTCATTGTTGCTTTTCAGTACAAGGAGATCCTTATATGAGTTGCAAATTAATTCATCTTGGGAAGAATTACCCTTAGTCTGAGAGCATGGAAATGCTGTTTCCCAGAATTTTTTTATGACATAATCTGCAAAACCTTCAATATAAATTTTTTTCACTGCAAACCCTATTGATCCTCCTAGCACATGAAAACTATTTGAAGTGATCATACTGTCTGCTGTTATCCATGCTTCAACACCTATTACTTGAAGGCCTGTAATGTTTTGAATAATAAATTGATCAAGTAGATTGTTCATTTCAAAATTGGTAAGAAATGCAACAATTACTTTTGCAGTGCCTTTTTTTATTGTAGCTACAACATTTTTTAGTTTTTCAGGCTCTTTTCTTTGAAATTTCACAGAGTACTCCACACAAATCCCCTCTTTCACAACTGTATTCAGAAATATGGCCATTCCATAGTTTCCATAGTCATTGTCACTGTTCACAGCTCCCACCCAAGACCAGCCAAAGTGTTTGATTAAGTAAGCAATAGCTCTGCTCTGATGGTAATCGCTAGGTATTGTCCTAAAGAAATAGGGGTAATCTTTCCTATTACTGAGACATTCACATGAGGCTGAGGGACTTATCTGAAAGAAAAAAAAAATTAAAATAAAACAGTAAAACAGTTCATTATTGTAGCTATGTCAAAATGTTACATTTTTGCTCCTTACCACAGGAATTTTAAAAGGTCCTGTAGTTATGGATAAAATCACTGTGTTGGAAGACTCTGTTTCTCCAATGATAGCATGTATAGGAGACTGTCCATTGCATCTCTCCCCTGATGCCAGTTCTTCATCATTCATTAATGCCATATTTGCACCCATTGAAGATAGTATTGAGCCACAGGTATCATAGATTTGGTAGCCAATAGAAACATTTGGAAGTAAACTTTCACTTCTGTTAATCTCTTCAATGGCAAAGACCATGATTTGAGCCATTCGAAAATCTCGTAGACTTGCACTACAGAAGATTAAATAAATTAAATTAAATAAATAAATAAATAAATACATATATTCTATAACAAGTAACAAACCTTGAGCATGATGAAAGCTGAGGCTTTTGAGTAAACGTAAGCGAAGGTAATGTCTCTATGCTGTGGACTGGAAAAAGTGCTCCAATAGTTACATCTCCATGCTTTGATAACAGCGGGTACTTAGGGTCTCCCATCATTCGACAAAGAGGCTTTTCTGCCTTTGCATGAAGTTGAAAGAAAAGCAGAAGTGTGCAAAGAAAGACAGACATCTGAAAGAATAAGTTAAACTGTGGCCAAATGCAAATGGATTGATATGCTATTTGCACTTTTATGCACATAATTAATAGGGATGATTGATTGTGAATGTAGCCAATGACCTCGTAGGGCAGGACATTGGTCCAGTCATGCAGGGGTGGAATAGAGCCAATCTTTTATGATAGATTATGATTTTATCAAAGCCATCAAAGGGTATTACATTTGATAATGCTGTGAATAATGAAATTATAAGTTGCAATGATATTCTATTTGGATATATAATGTCTAATAAATGGCCTTTTTGGTATTTGTTTGTTTTGTTTTGTTTTTTTCACATTGATTGCTGCATGAGGAATCATACTGCTACTGCAGGTAGCTCAAAATACCTGATGTATGTACTCCTATAGGGATAGTTCACCCAAAAATAAAAATGTGATGTTTATCTGCATCCAAGATGTAGGTGAATTTATTTCTTCAGTAGAACACAAACAAAGATGTTTAACTCAAACTATTGCATTCTGTCAGTCATATAATGGCAGTCAATGGGAACCATCCATATGCAAGAGCACATTGAAGAATCACACGCTCGAAGTAGTGAACAAGCTCAGGACAGTGGGACATTGTGGTGTAAAGTGTAAATTGAGGTAAAAAATTATATAAATACTGTTCAGTTATATAAATACTGCACAGTCAGTGCATAGATAATATCCCTAAAGTTGCACAGAAGAAAGTTTCAAAACCAAAGAGATATTAATTATAAAAGTTATAACTTGTCCACACTCCCCAAGTGTTGCTGCAGGCGCCATGTTCAAGAAGACACTTTGTGTCGTTGTTAAAGTGAAACTACTTTCTTTGTGCTTCCAAAAGAGGACACAACTAGAAATCAGTGGTCAAGTTGTACTCACAGCACTGTTCCAGAACAGTTCAACCCAAAAATTCAGATGTGTTTTTCATTTATAGAGAACTGATTCCTTAATCCAGCAGAGTAGCCTTATGCTGGCTGTGAACAGAGACTATAAATTGAGGTAATTCTAACTCTGCAACCTACTAACTCACAACCTATAAGTAAGTTACATTTTCTTATTAAAAGAACCTGCTACTTCCTATTCAAATGCAAGTTTTGAGCAGCAAAGGTTAACGTTAGTGCAACTGAGGATGCAGATCTTACATCTAGGGGGAGCGCATTCCACAGTCTAGGACCAACAACTGAAAAAGCTCGATCCCCTTTTGTTTTTAGGCGAGTTCTTGGTACAAACAATTGAAGACAATTGGAATACCTTTGTGCTCTGCCAGAGTTCATATGCACCAAGTCCTTAATATATTCCGGCGCCAACTCATGCACAGCTTTATAAACGTACAACAAAACCTTGTACTGAATTCGCTGTTTCACAGGAAGCCAATGAAGTCTTTCTAGAACCGGAGTAATGTGCTCCCTTTTCTTGACACCAGTAAGGAGCCTCGCGGCAGCATTTTGCACCAGCTGCAGCTTCGAAGTAAGAGATTGCCTGATACCAACATAAAGAGCATTACAATAGTCCAAACGAGAAGTGATTAATGCATGAATCACTTTTTCTAAATCAGGAACAGACAGAAAAAACTTTTTCACATTTTTGACCTGATGATCGAACATAAGCGCAGAGTCAAAAATGCCCCTAAATTTCTTATTTTGGGTTGAACATATGTATCCCAGGAGCCAAGAAAGCCGCCCAAGTCCCTGTCATCATTGTTCGTCCCGAAAACCAGGCTTTTTGGTTGAGGATACATGGGAAACTTTTTTTGCCGGGCAATTTCAAGGGACAACCAGGTGTGACACAGGGCCCACATCCAATCTAAAAGTATCCAGATAGAAATTTGTTGCCCATTCACAGTGTGTACTGTGTGTCACTAAGTGTTGGATACACTGTGTATGTTAACGTAGGTCAACAGCAAGCCAAACTCAATTTTCATGAGCCAGGAACTGAGCGTCTTACTCCTTTATTACAGTCTTCTTGACAGCTTACAATTCTTGGTAATTGTGGCTTGAATAGCTCGATGAAAAAGTTGAGTGAAACTAAAAACAAGCAGTAAAATAAACATACCTTTAGCTCATTAACATGTGAAATAAATGTACCAAAACAACTGATTAATAGTAGAAAACATGTAAGAAAGTTTGTCTTAGCTGTTACAAAAGATAAACAGCCACTTTAGCAATCTTTTTATATGCAAATTAGATTAGCTTAATTTCTATGCTATAATAAACAGAGCTCTAAGCAAAACAAGCCTATGGGACAAGGCTAATTCTTGGAACAAACACATTCACAAAACTATCTCTAAACCAGCCACTTCTAAAGTATACAATGAACCAAATTTAAAATAAACTTAGAGCCATTGCTCTCGATGGTGTAAATAAAGATTAAGGTCACAAGAGGGTGATGTTTAGACATGAATAGAGAGGCTTTCAGCCCGATGATTTTCTCTTTCTCTAACTTACTACAGCTTCTGCTTCCCACAATACCTTGCAACCACAAATTACCCCTTCAAAATAAAATGCAGATAAACAAGTGCTGGCTGTACAGAAAATATTAGTTTTAACTGAATGACTATTATTTTAACCTAATTATTACAGAAGAAGTATGCAATTTTTATCATTAACTTATTATAAACTTTTTCCCTTTTTAAAACATTTGACTTGGGGCAGAACACCAAGCAAATTTGCTTAAAAAGTTGTGTGTATCATCAAGGTGACATTTTAAGCATTTTAAGTTGCCGGGCAACTTTTGGCAATGTTGCCATCAACTGGCAAACAGGTGAGACACAGGGCAATGAATTAGGGCAACGGACAGTTGGCAACAACCAATAAGAGAGGTGCAAATCTGCTGCCAAGAGACGGACAGCACAAATTTTTGCAGCTGTCATCTTGGCTTCAATTTTACTTAAGTAAGTGCATATATATGTATGTGTATTAGAGTGCGGATCGGACTGCATTTTTCTCTCTGAGCCCGGCCTGTGTCCGACAGAGCAGTAACCGAACCCGACCCAAGCCCGACAGGCATATATTTATGTCCGAGCCCGATCCCAGCCCGATCTATTTTTTTTCTCATACTAATCACACATGCACTATTTTGTGTGGAAAGGCCGCTTTTATAAAGCAACTGTAGGAAGGCGTTCGTATAGCAGTGTGATCTGTGTGGAAAATATGGAACAAACTACGGGAACACTTGACTTCACGTCCTCATTTATTCTGGAGAACACAAATGATGGCTCGTGCAGCATATAATTCAGCACGCGGCAGCAATGCACGACTCGCTGTGACGTCTCATACCAACTGAGCGATATACTTTTACAAAACCTAAATTTGAGAACATATAACAATAAAGCATGTACCTGGAGAACACAACTGAAAACACATATGATGGCTCGTGCAGCATATAATTCAGTGTATGACAGCAATGCACGATGCTGGGAGAGAGAGAAAATAAAAATGCTCAAGGAAACATCTGAGTGTGCATTATAGAATGGATTTCAGTCACAATCATACAATTATTTAGTCAGAATTTATTTGTTAAACTAAATACAGCCCTAATTGAGTGACTGCAAAAACTTGCGTGACCTTGCATACAAACTGGAAGCAGCAACGTGCGCAAACCTCCCAAGTGAGCATAGCAGCAGGAAACCCAAATATGGCCATGGCAAGTGGAATCACAAAATTAGTTCTTAAATACAAATCTGCTACATTCGGAAATGTCAACAGATGAGATCAGTACCGCTACTGTCGGGCTCGGGTGAGGTATCCACCCTCTAATGTATATATATATACAGGTCCTTCTCAAAAAATGTGCATATTGTGATAAAGTTCATTATTTTCAAGCCTTTTATTGTTTTAATATTGATGATTTTGGCATACAGCTCACGAAAAACCAAAATTCCTATCTCAGAAAATTAGCATATTTCATCCGACCAATAAAAGAAAAGTGTTTTAATACAAAAAAAGTAAACCTTCAAATAATTATGTTCAGTTATGCACTCAATACTTGGTCGGGAATCCTTTTGCAGAAATGACTGCTTCAATG
>JAUMHI010000020.1:1301466-1316386 GCA_032359435.1 Enteromius unitaeniatus
GCAGCCGTCGCGACTCTGTGGTCGCACAGTAATTTCGCTGCCTTTTGTACTCTGTATGATTGTGCTGTGACAATAAATTTTTGAATTGAATTGAATTGAAATTGAATTGAAGAAAGACAACAATGTTTAACACTGGGTCTCTGCCTATATTGTGGTCAGGGCAATCACCTCATCAGAGATTGCCCCTCACGTCCATCTCGTCCAGTGGTGAGTCCCGTCTTAACTATTGTTGACCATATGCAGCCATGCACATGCTCTTACTCTTACTGCAAAGGGAGTTTCTATTTCCATTGCAGCACTGATTGACTCAGGATCGGCAGGCAATTTCATCGCCGGACACCTGGCACGACAGCTGCAGCTACAAATCGAGCCCATGGACAAAAGATATCAAGTTCAGTCAATCACTGGTAAACCCCTCTCTGACAAGGACGTACAGCGTTGTGCTGGGGCAGTACGTTAACGGCTGGGTATGTGTCAGGAGGAGGAATTGTGGCTACTGTGGCTGGAAAGGCATGAGCCCATCCTCTCCTGTGGCACAGGTGAGATCACGAAGTGGGGACCTCATTGTTGGCCAACCTGCTTTCCCAACTTACCACTTCAAAGAAAGAAACCACTCCGGGTTTGTACTACATCTATTGAAAGTCCCCTTGAAAAGCAGTCTGTTGATATACCTGCTGAATACTGTGCATTTCAAGATGTGTTTTGCCCCAGGAGAGCTGCCTGTCTGCCACCTCATCGCCCTTGGGACTGCGCCATTAACCTGCTCCCAGATGCCCAGTTGCCCAAAGGGAGAATCTATCCATTATCCATCCCTGAGACCAAAGCTATGGAAGAATACATCCAGGAAGCACTTGCACATGGCTACGTCCCCTGCTGCTTCCAGCTTCTTCTTCGTTGCTAAAAAGGATGGTGGTCTTTGGCCATGCATCGATTACAGAGCACTTAAAGTAACCGTTCCCTTCAAATATCCTTTACCTCTGGTTCCTGCAGCCCTAGAGAAATTAAGAGGAGTGAAAATATTTTCTAAGTTAGATCTCCGAAGTGCTTATAGTTTAATCAAAATAAAACAGGGGGACGAGTGGAAGACAGCCTTTGTGACCCCTACTGGCCACTACGAGTACTGCTATGCCATATGGACTTGCTAATGCGCGCTCTATCTTTCAGGATTGCATGCACAAAATTTTCAGAGAGTTCCCAGAGAAGTTTGTTTTGATATACATCGATGACTTCCTCATCCTCTTGAATAACCTCCAGGAACATCACCCGGTGATTATGACATCGAGTTATGCCGTATCTATGTATACCACGTATTAGTGTTATTGGGTAAATTAAGTTTAATCGTTACTTCATGTATGAAATAATTCCACGGTGGGAATGAATGTTCGACATTACAGACCAGTCAGAAGTTATAACTTCTCCCTAACTTTTACCATTATTTCTTAGCCAACAGGCTTCAACACATTTCAGGGTGGTTAAAACACACCCTTTTTTGATGAGCCGTGGCTAGATGTAGAACAGGCATTATGCAATAAAATAGAGATTCCGGATCTGCCATTCATTAGCTCAATTATCAAACAACAAATATGTCTTCACTTATTGTAACGATCAGGGAGGCGAGGAGACATGCGGGTTCATGTGCAAGCTACTTTAATTGAAACGCAGAGTCAAACAATACAGGGTTGATGTCCAGCAAACAAAGATATTCGAGGCAGTGAGGAAGAGGGTAATCGTGAACGAAGCAAGGGTCAAAACCAATAGCGAACAGAGTCCAGAGGGCGAGACAAGGCGGGGGTCCAAACAGAGCAGAAGTCGGCAACAGTAAATCCAAACAGAGTATCAGAACCAGGAAACACAAAACACACAAACTTGAAACCACGAATGAGTACAAACAGATTGACAGTACCAATGGACCATGAGGAGACAGACACACAGATTGGTATTTATACAGGTGATAATGATTGAATGACCTAGTTAAACCTAACTAGAAACAGCTGTAGAGGAGAGGTGCATTCTGGGAAATGGAGTCCAACATAAACACAAAACACACATAGTCACATATATTAGAACATAAACAGGTTAAATCTATAGTAAAAAGGAAATTTAATTCTAATGATTTCAAATCACAAATACCACCAAGTGTGGCAGAATTTTTTTTTATCTCAATACCCCTAAATTACTGTCTAAAATATACAGGTCACTTTCCAATATAAATAAATCAGTATCGCTTCCTATTGCAAAATGGGAAGCAGATCTATTAATCAGCTGGGACCATAACTCCTTGTCACGATCAGCTGGATGGGCCAGCCCAGGCCACTGGATGGCACTCCAGCGCCCAGCAGACTGTGTGTGTGTTTGTCTCTGAGATGGGTAGTGCGACAGTCCTGGTTACACCAGCTGCTCTCACAGACATTAATGGAAGATCTATTACACTTGAAATGAGTCTGAGATGACCTGAAGTAGACTTCTTGATGGTGAGTTGGTGTTGTGTATCAGGAGCAACAGCCATCTTGTCTACTGGCTCGGGAATGGCGGCCATCTTATGCATGGGTGCTGGTTGAGGAACTGGAACCGGAAACGTGATCATATTAGGAACTGTCTGAATAAAAGTGCACTGTTTATTAGCATGAGAGAGGGAAAAAGGTGTACTTATCTTTATCAACTCGTTGGGCTTAGATGAGACGTTGATGTTCAGTTCTTCCTCTCTCACCTCCTCCACAGTGAAGTCAGACCCACAAACCCACATCACATAGTCTATGAGCTCGGTCAAAGTCCAATCGGGATCCTCCTCCAGCAAAGAATCCATTATATCCAGATCCAAACTGATCAGGAAACTGGTCTTAACTTTGTCGTCATCCTCCCATACGTGATGAGCTGGATGTCCGGTCTGGGTCTGGACTGATGATCTTCTCTGCTGTTGCGAGGACCGGGGTGGTCTGCATGTTTCTGCAGTCAAGCTGGTGACTTGTCTGCACACGAAGGAAAAAAAAAGCCATGTTACAGGCGTACTAAGCTGACCTGCTAAAAAACCTGGATAAGAGCTTGGATGAAAAGCTTCTGGCCTCCCATTGTGAGCGAATTTTTGCAGGCCCGATTCTCTACTGGGGTCACTCACTCCACCCTGAAGGTTTACGTGGTGGCTATATCGGCCTACCACTCCTCCCTCGGTGGACATATAGTTAGTAAAGAACCTCTGGTCATACGCTTCCTCCACGGTGCACTGAGGTTAAGGCCACCAGTATGTTCCCGGGTGCCTACCTGGGACCTGGCTGTTCAGGGGGCGTTCCCATCTTGTAGATCCAGCTTCTCGTTTCTTCAAGGAACATGGTTATATACATAACCTGAGACGTTTTTGGTGTGTTTTTTTTGTTTTTAAAAACCAAATGAATATAAATTGCTCCGTTATGAATGTAAAGAGCTTTCTGAACCACTGGAAACTGGTTACACCAGAGAACGCAAAAAATGTAAAAAATTTCTTAAAATTGTAAAATTATTATAAAAGCATTTTTATTTTAGTATTAATTTAAATAGCATGTTTAAAATATTGTTGTAGATTTTATTTAAACATTGGGGAATAAACTATTTAGTAAGGTTGCTTTAGCAATATAATTTTTTTGATTAATAAAAAATGTATGCTTCAGCTATTTAAAATATTTCATCGGACCAATACGTTTTTTGTTTGTTTGTTTTTTTCCCTAAATTGGTGTAACCTATTATTTTTCATAGAACCAATCTTAACAGACTGTTGCCAAACTGAAAAAAATAAATAAATTACTGTATATACGTATAAATATAAAAAAATGAAAGGTCAGTCACTGGAGGTTGAGGTGGGGAGGTCTGGTTTTTTTTTTGTTTGTTTTTTTACTGCGATAGGAACGACCATTTGGCACCACCTATTTTTTGAAAGCAACACCCCCACAAGCTGCATCATAAATTAGTGAGTAACGTGTATGAGTGGGTCAGAAAAAAAAACCCAAAAAACATGTGTATCACTCTAAATATCTGCATATATATGTCCCTTAACTATATCTCAGCAGCTTCTATACTCAGACCGAGTACTTGTCAGCTCCAGGGACTCTTCAGACTTAATGGGGTCTACCAGGATGGAGATGTTATACTTGGAGGCGTATTTGAGGTTCACTTATTCACAGTGTTCCAAGAGCTGAGCTTCAGAACAAAGCCAGATCTACCATACTGTGAAAAGTAAGTGGGATGAGAATTTGTTTTATTTTGAATTAATTATTATTTTTGTAATTAATTCTGAACATTTTTGCCTTTTTATACATGTTAATTTAATTTAAATGATGTGTTGACAGCTGTAAAAACAATTTGCAATGGCATTTGCAATTGCCTTCTGTTTTTTATTTATTATTACTCTTGTATCACTTATTTTGTCTATCTTGTCTTTCCTTAGATTTGACATAGAAGGCTTCCGTCAGGCACAGACCATGGCTTTCGCAATAGATGAGATCAATAAGAATCCAAACTTGCTGCCTAACATCACTCTTGGTTACCATCTATATGACACCTGTGTGATGCTAGGAATGGCATTCCGGGCTGCAATATCCCTGACTAGTGGAACAGAGGAGTTTTTCTACAACCTAAACTGCACTGGCCCACCACCAGTAATTGGGATTGTAGGGGATGCAAGTTCAACTCCATCCATTGCAATTTCCAGTGTTCTTGGGCTGTTTCATGTACCCATAGTAAGACAGGGTGAAAAAAAAAAATATAACAATAATTATATATTATTATAATAATACAAATACACTAAGTATTATCAGTTACTCTCCCATGCTTTTTCTTCTTTTCTCTCTCTCTCTCTCTTTTTAATGATTAGATTAGTCACTATGCCACCTGCTCCTGTTTGAGTGATAAAACAAAGTACCCCTCTTTCTTCAGAACTATTCCCAGTGATGCCTTCCAGGTGCGAGCTATGATTCAGATATTAAGGCATTTTGGATGGACATGGGTTGGTCTCCTCTACAGTAATGATGACTACGGAATCTATGCTTCTTTGTCCTTCAAGCAGGAAATGCAGTTGTTTGGAGGTTGTATAGCTTTTTCTGAAACCCTGCCCAATGATAACAACCCTAGAGATATTCAACATATAATGGGAATGATTCAGTCCTCTACAGCTAGAGTGGTGGTTATTTTTTCTACCCCATCCTACGTGCTCCCTTTGATGGATGAGGTGGTTTTGCAAAACTTAACAGGCCGACAGTGGATTGCCAGTGAAGCTTGGGCCACTGCACCCATATTTCAAACTCCACATTTCCTGCCCTTCATGAGGGGCACATTGGGCATTGCCATCAGGCATGGGGAGATACAGGGACTTAAAGATTTTCTGTTACAGCTTCGTCCTAGCAATGATCCAAAAAACAATATGTTAAGAATCTTCTGGGAGAATATGTTTGTGTGCAGTTTTGAAACCGAGATAGATGGAGAACAGATTAAAAAGATGTGCACAGGACAGGAGAATTTGAGTGCCACAGACACAGCCTATACTGATGTTTCAGGGTTGAGAGCTGCTTATAATGTGTACAAGGCAGTTTATGCCCTAGCACATGCACTTCATGACCTGATGCAGTGTGAGGAGGGAAGAGGTCCATTCAGTGGGAATAGCTGTGCTGACATTATCAGCCTAAAGCCCTGGCAGGTAAGACCCACAGGTATAGTGTAGATTCACTCCAGGCATATAGAAAACCTGAATATGGACAGCAAAATACAGTATGTGCTATAGAATTACAGACAAACATTTGACATATTTTCCATCTACAACCCGTACAGCTTGTTCATTACCTAAAGCAAGTGAACTTCACCACCGGCTTTGGGGATCAAGTGTCATTTGATAAGAATGGAGATGCTTTTGCCATCTATGATGTGTTGAACTGGCATCCTAATTCTGACGGAACAGTAAGGTTCCAAACAGTTGGTGTAGTAAATGAAGGTCCAGCAACAGGGATGGTGCTCACACTGGACAAGGATGCAATATACTGGAACTTTGAGCCAAAAAATGTAACGTTGCACACTAATGCAACCTTTTATCGCAGATATAAAGTCTAAATATTAATCAAAGCTTTCATAAGACAAATGAGGACAAATTGACTGATAATAGTAAATGTCTCTTTCAGTCCCCACGATCTGTGTGCAGTGAGAGCTGCTACCCAGGAACCAGACGAGCTACAAGGAAAGGCCTTCCTGTCTGCTGTTTTGACTGCCTGCCATGTGGAGATGGAGACATTTCTAATTCAACAGGTGAGATGACTATTTTTGGCAGAATTTGAATATAATTTGATAATAATGTCTTAAATTCTACTCACAGATGCTATTGCGTGCCTAGTGTGTCCAGATGAGTTCTGGTCCAATCCAGAAAATAATCAGTGTGTCCCCAAAATAGTTGAGTTTCTGTCCTATGAGGAACCTCTGGGCATCTCTTTTACCACTGCTTCCTTGTTTGGCACCTGCTTCTGTGCTCTTGTGATGATCGTCTTCACTCTTCACCATAACACTCCAATTGTACGAGCCAACAATTCAGAACTCAGCTTTTTGCTGCTGTTATCCCTCAAACTGTGTTTCCTGTGTGTGCTGCTGTTCATTGGCCAACCGCAGTTGTGGACATGTCAGTTAAGACATGCTGTGTTTGGCGTAAGCTTTGTCCTGTGTGTCTCCAGCATTCTGGTCAAGACTATAGTGGTAATAGCTGTGTTCAAGTCATCTCGACCAGAGGGTAAAGGAACAATGAAATGGTTTGGAGCAGCTCATCAACGATGCACAGTTCTGGTCCTAACAGCACTTCAAGTTTTGATATGTGTAATATGGCTATCAACTGCCTCTCCAACACCACATAAAAACAGCCAGTATAATCGCTCTAAAATAGTATATGAATGTGCTATTGGATCAGTGGCTGGTTTTTCTATGCTTCTGGGGTATATTGGCTTGTTGGCAGCTGTAAGCTTTCTGTTAGCCTTTCTAGTCAGAAACCTTCCAGATAATTTTAATGAAGCAAAGTTCATCACTTTTAGCATGTTGATCTTTTGTGCTGTATGGATCACATTTGTTCCAGCATATGTGAGCTCACCAGGGAAATATGCAGTAGCTGTAGAGATTTTTGCTATTCTAGCTTCTAGTTTTGGATTATTGGTTGCCATATTTTTCCCAAAGTGCTACATTATCCTTTTTCACCCAGAGAGAAACACAAAAAAAGCCATGATGGGAAGAAAAGCACTAAATGAGTAGATTTACATCACAGTGGTGTGAAATTGTTAACTATTCTTTTGTTATGGGGTTTTCTTCTGATAACAAATATGCCCCCCTCCCCCATCACAGCCTAAATTATTAGTATGAATTTGTTTGCTTTACTTTTTTATGAATGAGAAAAAAAGGTTTGATTTAAAAGGGTCATAAAATGGAAAACCAAACTTGGTATTGGTAGTTTTTAAATGAAATATATATATATATTGTATTGTCTCCAAAGGGGGCATTTGTAATGAATTTACATTTTGACCACATCTGATACATTATAATGTATGAATTTTGTGTTCATTTCTATACACATTACACTCACACAGATAAAAAAGGCATAAGTATTACTGATATGTACTCCTCAAACCAACTGATATTGATCATTTATGAATTTAAGTTTTTAAGCCTCTTCCACTTACCTTCTTACAAAGGGTAAGAGTTCATACTAGGGGGCATCACAAAGAAGACTACCTTACGCATAATATGCAATATAAGATTTACTTAAATGATTTACTTAAATATTAATATTAATTTCTATAGCCTTAACTAATTTTAAAATATATTTTTGGCAACCCCTAAAATGGGTGGTATTAACCATGTTATTAATGGTGGCATTAACCATCTGAGCAATTATAAAATACACTGCAGTGCTCATTTAAAGACATGTATTGCTAGATTGGAGCAAGAGCACCTAAAATGTATATGTAGATTCAGTCAAATGATAAAGTTTACCTTCTTCAATTCAATGATGTTGAATGGAATTCATAGAGCAAACTATTTGCTAAAATAACCATAACATTAACAGCACTGCTGGTTGAACAAGTGTGTGGTTCTGTCCGTCAGATGCACTTCAACGTTACATGTGTTACTATAAGAAACACTGCATATGACAAAAATAGGTTACATAAAAGTTTTTACCTAAAAATGAAGATAAGGTATTTACACTTTAGACAGATTGTCAGTAATTTCACAATAAAACTAAATCCCTAGGAGAGCTGCTGTGCCACTTTGATCAACACACAGTGGTGTTTCATTAATTCATTTAAATAAATTGAGTGAATCAATGATTCAGTGAAGTGTTCATAAAGGCAGTCACCTTCCTTTTAAATGGATGTTTAGTTAAATCCCCTAAAATAAGGCCCATAGTTCACACAAGCTCAAGATACTTTCATATTTTTAAAAAGACGGTTGCTAACAAGTTGCTAAATAGGACTACAGGCGCTTTCGGAAACATTCAACATCATCACACCAAACAGTTTACGGTATTTTCCAATTGTAGCCTAATTTATAGTACAATTAATTTCAAAATAACCAATTATTAGTTTTCCGCATTTTATATGGTTGTTCTGCAACATTTTTTGCTTTGCCTTGAATTGCAACACAATTGCACAAATGCTTGTTTTATTGCTTACTAATACAGGAAATATCATACCATAAGGTAAACGCATATGATTCTTTCATGTAAACGCCACATTTACCGGCTTAGTAACAGTGAAAGCAAAACTTTTAACATTACATGTGCTTAAAGCCACATAATGGCTTATAGATAAATCTAATAAGTCTTAAATCTTAATAAGAAGCTGTTAGAAAGCATACAGATGGAGGATTTTCTAGAAGCAAGGATAAAATTACATTTTGTGTTCCAATCCTAACAAAACGATTTGTAGTTTATTGACTAAAATAAATGTGTATATCCATAATTGTAATTTTAATTGATAATTATATAACGTTTCCTTTCCACAGTTATTTGAACAATGAATAAATTATATAGAGAACATGACATTATCAATAACTTTGATCTATTGTTAGGTTAAGCACTCTAATATATATATATATATATATATATATATTGTTATAGTCACTGAAGTTGTATTGTACACACTGTGAAATAAATCTCTTCCTTACATTACATATACATCTGCACTTTGTTTATAATGACAAAATTTGCAAAAGTACGGAATTCAGTCAGAGAATGCACACAAACTCAACAGGACTGATGAGTTTCAGCGATGACTAATCCGAATGTCTCTGATTGGCCATTGCATTCCAAAGCTCAACATAATTGTTTAATATAGATCAAAATGAGCAACACTGTAAAAACGTCTCAAATAAAATATGGTGAAATCTGAGCAGATCTTAAATTAATGGCACAATAAACAAAGTCTATTCATTTTCACTTTTTTGGCAACAGACATAATATATTTAATTTGTGCACAGGCATTTTTGTCCATTTTTGCCCCAAATCCCCATTTCCAGGGGAAGGATTAGCCTTAGCCAACCTTACGCATGCTCCACCTATGGCCTGAGACCCAATAATCATACTATCCATCCTAAATTCTATGTGATGTAAGTAATTTTCAATACTACTTAAGGAAGGTAGGGGGGAATATTATGCTCATTAGGATGCAGGGCTACTGGCACATTTAGTTTTATTTTTAAAGTATAGTTAAAATATATGATGCGATTCAAAGTTCCTCTTCAGCAACTTGAGCCATGTCAAACGAGACACTAGGAGGGAATGCCTTCACCGTGATGGCACTGAATCATGTTTGTAATCAGACCAATGAAATGGTGAGACATCATAGGCGGGGTGACATAATCGACCAGGAAGTATAAAAGCACATGAAATGTGACCGGCATTCAGCTTTCTGTCAATCAGCAAAGCGCTCTGTGTGTATGAAAGTGTCTCCAATTTTGCTAAAAGGTGTGTTTGAGAAAGTATGTCAAAAGCACAAAAGAAATCTACAAGGGCGAGGGCGAGTGCAAGAGATACATTTTGGCGGGTGACACACATAGCTTGTGTGTGCCTTGTGTGTGCCATGTCGCTGCGTGTGCTCCAAACATGTTCCTTGCAGTGCTGGACCCGCTCGCACCGAGATGGACAAAAGTTAACAAAAGTTAACTTTAATGCTAGTGGGGGTTTTTTACCGCTTTGACGCACATTCATTATAGCAGGGCAGGCTACCCACCGAGCAAAGACACGCCCAAAAGATGTCAATTTAACGTCTTTGTCAGACGTCCACTGAGTAGCCAGAATTAAAGTTTTTGAGACGTCTGTTTTAGACGTCTTTAAAGTGTTCACTATTGAGGTCCAAGGTACATAAACGGTGAACATTCAGAAGACGTCCACTGAGTAGCCAGATTGAAAGTTTTTGCAAAGTCTTTTTTATTTTTTTTTTTTAAATAACACTCTACTATTGTCATAGTAAAGGCAATCTGTAGATCTGTATCACCAGTTTTACCTGTCAAAAGCATATGTGTAAATATATTTTAGTAGCCTTATTTAGTAGCAGATTTATTAAAGAAATAACAAAAAAAAGTAAAAATTTTTTTTTGAAATGACAAGATTAAACAGTGTTTAATGAGTTTTTGAGCAAAATATTAACAATAACAAGCTGATAAAACTAAATGTTAACAGTTAAATTTAACACTGATGTCAACAGAACAGCAAAAATGAATGAAAAAAGAAACCAACAAGACTAAGATATTTGGTCTGACATGGGGAGAGGGCTCAGTTATTTTCCACTCCTGTGTGCCCTCCACTCTGGGGTCAAATTTTCTTCAAAAGTATTGCAGTCACAGATCGAAAAATAACAAGCGTGAATCAAAGATTTGAAAATGCATGTAAATAAATATTGCACACAAATGAAAATTAAATGCAAAGACATTCAGAAGAATAAAATACGTGGACACGAACTGAAAAATAATAAGCACAAGATAAATATTTATACACTTGCACGAACAAATCTGAAACGTGAATTCACAGTTATTCGATTCACTCTGAAAATCATGTTTTCTGTTCACATTTTTCACATCACGCTCTCGGTTCAATAATCTGCGCATGTTTTTCTAAATGTTGCGCTGCTGGTTTCATGTAAATGAGGGCGGGCTTTAACGTTACCATTGATCCACCAGATGTGATTGACAGCCTCCTTCTCTAGCCAATCGATCGAAGCGGAGAAGTTGACATCACTCCAATGCGACTGTCAATCTCTCACACTGTGTTCTCGTGCGTGATGGAGCGTTCCCGTCAGGAAAATGCTGGACAATCTCAGGTAATTTTCCATAAGTATTCCATAGTATTTTATGTTGAAAGTTGCACCCTTTTTACGTATGCTATGAATACTTACACCAACTTACAAAGTTTTATGAAATAACACGTTTTATGAAATAACACAAGGAACCTGTAGTAGTCATGTGGTTTTAACTTTTTTAGCACTATATCTAAAGTTTGTTTTTTATCTGCATTTTAACCATTAAACTACTTTGGGCTCTTTATTGATAAAAAAGCAATAACTCTAATTTGCCTGTAGTGGACTTTAATTCAGAACATCCGAATCTTTACTGTATTGTGTGTGTTATTTTAAGAGATGTGTCAAAGTGTTTGTTGGCATTGATATGTGCATGTATGTATTTTATTCTGTTTTTTTCTATTCATGGGTTTGGTCAAGATTGCTTTTAGAGAGACTACTGTCTCGACTCCAGGAAGCAATACAGCGCTTGCCCCTGGACTTGGATTATTTATATTTTGTTTTTACAAACAGTTTAATATCGATCACTTCTCATACAAATCATGCACATTTTCCTCAAGAGGTGATGCAATGTCTTTCGAACCTGTGTTCTTTACTTTCCAATCGAATGGACACAAGGCATACCACTTCAGTTGCTGTGGAGGCAGTTGGTGGACCAGTGGGACGTCCAAAACTCACTGTATCTGAGCAACACCTAAGACGATTGATAGACATTGGTCTAACCTTACCCTGCATTTCGAAACTGCTCTGCATGTCAGTATCAACTTTAGAACGCAGAATGCGTGAGTTTGGGATCACAGTGAGAGGAACATACAGTAATGTGACCGATGAAGAGTTAGCCAATCTTGTCATTGCAATTAAAAGAACATCACCACACTCAGGTTACAGAATGATGAGAGGGCACTTGAAGGCTCTTGGTCACCGGATCCAGTGGAGCAGAGTCTGGGACTCTATGAATAGAGTTGACTGAGCTGGAGTCCTTGCTAGAATGTCACAACTTGGACATGTAGTGAGAAGCTCATATTCAGTACAAGCACCTCTGTCCCTTATGCATTTGGACACCAACCACAAGCTGATCAGGTAAGTCGAGTGATTTTTATTCTGTTGTCAGAACTGTGTACTTGTGTGCTTCAGCCGCTCTCTTTCAATTTAGGTATGGCTTAGTAATATTTGGTGGAATGGACGGCTACTCAAGAAAGGTGGATCATCTTTTTTTTGGTGACAACAATCTTAAAATAATTGGATAGATATGTTGGAGTAATGCAATTATGTAGATGCTAGTAATATAATAACATATTATTCATCAGATCATGTACCTGGGAGTAGCAACCAACAACCAAGCACAGACTGCTCTAGGTTTCTTCCTTGAGGCTGTAGAGAGGCATGGAGTTCCCTCACGGTAAGTGTGTACATTTGACTGTTTATCTACCCATTTGTCTTGGTCGAAAAACCATAAGGTATTTTAAGCATCATCAAGCCATCATCTTTTCACACAGCTGACGATTGTTTTTACTTTGTTTTAATATGTAGAGTCAGAGCTGACCAAGGTGTAGAAAATGTGGACATTGCAAGGTACAGTTCAGGGCTGTGGCAGGGGAAGTTTTATTTCTGGGAAAAGCGTTCATAATCAAAGATAACTTCTTGTTTGTTTAGGATGGGTAATTCACTTCAACTTTTAGAATGAAAAAATACTGTTGGTTAAGAAATGTATGTAAGGTCTAATTATATTTTTGTTTATTATGTGTAGATATGTGGATGTCCGTTTCGAATGTATATTATGATGTTCTTCACAATATGGAAGAGAGTGGTTTTCTTGATCCATCAAATACCCTACACCTCTTTTGTGCATACTATGTATTTCTTCCACATCTCCAAAGAGACCTGGATAGTTTTACCGATGCTTGGAATGACCATTCCCTCCGTACAGAGCAAAACCTTTCCCCCAATCAGCTATGGGAAATAGGAATTGCACAGAATCCAGTAAATGTTTCATGTGACATGGAGGTATGAATAAAAGTAAAACAAGCACAACACAGTACATTTATTGTTTACATTGTTCATTAATTTTTGTCTTTTTTATAATTTAAGGACCTCAACAGTTTGGTGGAAGAAACCACTTACCCAATGGAAGAGCAGAACACTGGAGTAGTAGTCGTCCCTCAGGTGGAGTGTCTGCTTTCAGAGCATGAAATGGCACAACTCAGGACAAACTTTAATCCATTAGCAGAGTCAAGAGACGTTGGCCAAGATATATATTCGTCAGTGCAAAACTTTGTGCAGCAGCTTGAAGATGCATAAAGGGTCTGACTGTAGTGTTTAATTGTTTTTTCTGTAGCATTTAGATTTTTATTTCGTTGCCACTGATTTAGACTTAGCAATTTGATCCCATATAGCATTTCTAAAAAAATTCTTTAAGGCTTGATTTTGTATAGCTAATTTAAGATGTGTAAATTAATACTTTTGATATGAAAATAAAAACAGAACACAAGCAATGACTCTTTTTTTTATATTTAAATTTGAAAACAACAGTTACCTTAGAAAAATCTTTGAAAATAAATTAAGCATCTCTACCTTAAAACAGATATACAATTAGTTAAGGAGAGGTAATTAACTCCACTGCAGTTTTACAAGAGACTCAATTTTAAAACATCTCAGAATAGAAATAAAGTTATATTGTAACTGAAAAATCTTGATGTAAACAAAACTTCAGACCTCCAACAGGTTAACTATTATTAAAAAGAAAAGTCAAATCCAACTTAAAACAGCAGGATAATGAAAATGTGACTGAGGTACCTTAATGTAAACAAAACATCATTAGGTTCTTAGAGTTAAATACAACTTTAACTTACAGCAGAAAATGCTTTGAGAAAAGAACTCAACTGTAATATGTGATATTTAAACTATGTTAAATGCTCCCTCTGACTGTATGGCTTGTTTAAGGATGCATTTGAAGTCTTCGTATGTTTCCATGTGTGCTACTGGAAAGGTAATAGTGTTGGTGCAAGCGCTCACTATTGGGTAGCATATTGTATGGTTTGGCATTCGTGCCTGGCAGGCATGGTCAAACCTAAGAACTATTTTGAAAGTATCCTGTTCAGAAAGTAATAGTGGCTTGTGTCCCTGTCCCGTTATCCACTGCATAACTCTAGGGACAGTGAGTTGGGAAGGCTCAGTATCCAGTTCTGCTCCACTTTCAGGACTGTCTTAATCTTTGTGTAAATAACAAAAACAAAACAGTTAAACTTCAATAAAAGATTAGAAGAAAACGTTCCTGTATTATACTGAAAGAACATGTCTCAAATCTCAGATTCTAAAAGTATCCTTTTCTCTATCCCAGAGTCAAAATAAAAATAAACTGATCCGTTAATGCAGTCTTCATCAGAATGTTTTGTTGGAAGAACTGAAAACTTATTTTCAACTTCAAATATTTACTCTCTGCTCATAGCCCCCCAGCTTAGCTGTCATGTGTTGGAGTTCACCCCGGTGAACGAGAGGGTCGTTTCCTTGCGCCTTCGGGTCTGGGATAGGTCTCTCACTGTTGTTTGCACCTACGGGCCGAATGGCAGTGCTGAGTACCCGGCCTTCTTGGGGTCTCTGGAAGGGGTGCTGGAAAGCGTCCCAACTGGAGACTCCGTCGTTCTACTGGG
>JAUMHI010000020.1:1342737-1370588 GCA_032359435.1 Enteromius unitaeniatus
TTTGTCCTCTGCATTTCCAGCATCCTGGTCAAGACTATGGTTGTAATAGCCGTATTCAAGTCATCTCGACCAGAGGGCAAAAGTGCTATGAAATGGTTTGGAGCAGTTCAACAAAGATGTACAGTTCTGGTGTTAACAGCACTTCAAATTGTGATATGTGCCGTCTGGCTATCAACTGGCTATCAAACACTAAAAATGCCATCATGGGAAGAGAAACAAAATAAAGAGTTTAACATCCTGTCTGCATATCTCTGGTTTATGAACCTTCAAAATAATCAATCAATCAATGCTCTGCTTGAAGACATACGTGTAAGTGTTTCTAGCTTTAATGTACGCTATTCAAACAAATGATCTACAGTAAATACAGATGACTCATACAATGTCTTTTTCATACTGTATTGAAACATATTCACTTAAGTAACCTTAACTGTAACACAAATAAATATTTTAATTAATGTATGCTTTTCACTGGTTATTATTATTTTATCAATAGTAGTGTAGGGTGGATTAGAAAACGCAAGATATGTGGATCACACTGTACATTTCTCCATGCCTGTCCTTTAACTCTATTTCTGCAGCTTCAGTCCACACACCACACACATTAGCTCCAGGGGTGTTTTCGGTTGAATACGAAGCCTATTATGTGGTATATTTTATGCAGTGTTGGGCAAGCTACTTAGTAGTGAGCTAAGCTATCAGTTACTCTACATTGAATTAAGCTTAACTACACTAAAGCTACTACCCTGAGAAATGTAGCAAGCTAAGCTACAGCAACATGTAAAAGTAGTTTACTATATCTAAGCTATTTTTTTTAAAATTGAAGCAACTTTAAATCAATGCTACCTTAGTGATAAAAAATTACATTCAAACAGATAGGCACACATAATTGTGCAATTATTTTTTTAACAATTGTTCTAAACCAATTTGGCAACAAAAACAAACATAATAACAAATAACAAAAGGTGAGGTGGATAGACTAACCCACAGCCTCAAAACATTCTGTACAGACAAACCAGATAAGAAGGCCTGTGAGTCCACCATACTTTGAGTTGAGTGGGCCCTGACGCCCAAAGGTGACTGGAGGTCAGAGGACTCATAAGCTTTTGAGAGAAAGCCTCATCTCTCCACATCCTTAATGTTAGATATATCAGATATAGAAACTATGTATATCTTAAAGGTGGAATGAATTGCTGTAGCATGAACTTCAGACACAAAGTCTGAGAACTAAACTTGGGCAAGTCAGAACAGAGCTACTACAATCTTAAAAATAAAGGTGCTTACAAGGTTCTTCAGAGCAATGCCATAGTAGAATCATTTTTGGTTCCATTTGGTCCTTTAAAGAGCCACCTCTTTCATACTTTTTTATACTCTGAAGAACTTTCTTTTGCCACAAAGAGCATTTTGTAAAACAGAAAGGTTCTTCAGGTAAAGGTTCTTCATGGAACCATTTAGACAAAAGAGTTTCTTCTACGGCATTGTGAAGCACCTTTATTTTTAAGAGGGTAGCCACTGAAACTGCTAGGCCACCGCTGCCTGCTTCTCAGCCTTCCTTGCATTGTAGACTTTAATTACATTAAGAGTTGTTTACAAGGCAGAGAGCTGAAACCATTAATTTGCGTGCAAGTTCAAAATTATTTGCAATTTGTATATTTCATGTCTGAAATGCAAAAAATGGTTGTAATTAATGGTTGTAATGTAATTATTAAATCTATCTAGAATAGATTTATAATATTGATGGCCCTATTTTTTTGTAAATGATGTTTTTGCAAATAACCTTTTTTTAAAAAAAAAATTATTTAGTTAGTTACTAATTATTTCTTTAATTTATTCTTTCCACTGTGTGAGTGCAGTGTGTGTGTATGTGTTTGTGTCAAACATTTACAAATCAGTCTTTTGTGGAATAATTGATGGTTCCACCATATTGGAATAATTGAACAATTAATAATATTAATACAATTGGACAATATCTTCAGGACAGATTTGAGAAGCACTTGCACTAAATAAATTACAAACATGGTTATGACTCAGAACAGCTTTATTATAGGGAAACAGAATCACAAAACACAAAAGAAGTTCTCACATGGATACTTATTATTTTCCCATAAGAAACCTTTTGGTGTTGTTTTCTGGCTTGAGTAAAATAATGTAACATTTTGGGACAAAGATACAAAACAGGAGTCCAAAACTAGAGGCCAGTATGGCAAAAACTTCCACAGCTACGCTGTACTTCCCCGGTGAGCTAATATATGCTGGCACAAATGCAATCCACACAGCACAGAAGATCAGCATGCTGAAAGTAATGAATTTTGCCTCATTAAAGTTATCTGGAAGTTTACGAGCAAAGAAGGCTAGCAGGAAACAGAAAACAGCCAGAAAGCCAATGTAGCCCAGAACGCAGGTGAATCCCACAACTGACCCAACTGTGCACTCAATGATGACCTTTGACCCTTGGATTCCAAAGTTACGGTGTGGTGAAGGTGGACTGACAGAAAGCCAAATGGCACAGATAACCACCTGAACACTGGTAAAGACCAGAACACTTCCTCTCTGCTGACCTGGTCCAAACCATTTAATAAGAGCTGAGGATCCAGGTCTAGTGGAATGAAACGCAACAAGAACCACAATTGTCTTTACCAGAATACAGGAGATGCACAAGACAAAACTGATCCCAAACGCAGCCTGCTGAATCCGACACGACCAGAGCGATGGCTGGCCCACAAACCCCAGCGAGCACAAGAAGCAGAGTTTGAGAGACAGAAGGAGCATAAAGCTGAGCTCTGAATTGTTGGCTTTAACTATCGGAGTGCTCTTATGGTACAGGAAAATCACAACCACAGTAGCTGTGATGATGATACCCGAAACAGCAACACTTATCAGCGTGATGCCCATTGTTTCTCTCACTCAGTCTCACGGGGCACACATTCATTTCTGAAACTATTAGACCAGAACTCTTGGGGGCATCTAGAACATTTTATTGAACCTAGGGAAAACAACAACAAAAGCAACATTAAAGATTTATAGTATTTAGTTTCTTTATAAATGATTGTTAGAGAGTTATTGTTGAATAACCTGTAATGTTACTGATTTCCCCCTCTGTACAGGGCAGGCAGTCAAAACAGCACACAGGCAAACCCTTCTTAATGGCTTTACGTGTGCCAGGGGGACACTCAGAAGTACACATGGACACAGGCATCTGGAAATACATATTATACAAAATATTACACCTTTTTTATATTGTTTAGATTTATATTAGAGCTGTTGAATGATAATGATATTCAAAATAAAAGTTTTTGCTTACATAATACACGCATGTGTGAGGTGTATATTTATTGTGATATGCAAATACACATATAATATAAATTACACACATACAGTATATATTTTGGAAATATTTATATGTATTATGTAAACAAAAACTACTTTGTATAAGATTAAGCATTATTAATCTTTTGACTGCACTAATTTATACTAGAAGCCCTTTTCACCTTCCCGGAATCTCCAGGCCATGAAATGGCTGACTCATTAATAATAAGCTGGTTCCCATCCACTCGTCCAATGGAAACATACTTAAGCGAACCATTAGGAGCTCTCTGCCAGTTCACCAGGTTATAGACAGGTCGGATACTGCTGTTCAGGAAATAAAACTCCTCTCCTGACTGAGTGGTGAAATTAACTTTTCCAATTTTCTGTAAAAGCTGAACATGAGAGAACATTTATTATTTGGATCAACCATAACATTGTTTTTTATTCATTTATTTCACAAAACGAGCAGTGTACATTAATTAACATTTTTGAATCTAAATGCTCCCAAATCAGCCCGAAAGCTATTCATTGGTAGTACCTTTTCCAGATGTTATTAGGCCAAAAAACTAGAGAAAGAAAAGAAACATAAACAAAAAAGAAAAACAGACAATTAAACAACAAATAATACAAAATAATAATAAAAATAAAGCAATAAAATGAATAATAATACCAGCTTTTCAAGATAGAAACAATATTAATGTTCACATTGACTATGAAGAAGCTATTTCTTAAAGGTATGCTTAAATGATATTAAATCATAATAATGTGAAAAACTTTATAAAGATACTTAAGATTCTTAAAACTAACACAAAAAACTTTAACTGAAAAGTTGGTGAATAGAAAACAAACACTTAAATTGTGTTCATTTGAATATGCAATTAAGGTTCTGATTTAACATATTTCTGAGCTTTAACAGTGTTTTAACCTTAAATAAGACATAATCTTTTTGTAGACATAATCATAATGAGAGATAATAAATGATTTAAGAGAATTACACTGAAAAAGTATGATTTTCAGTTGATTAAAATAAAATATTTCAACAAATATAAAACACTAAGAAACTTTAAACCTCAAACTTCTTGTAAAAAGACTTTTTTGTTATGTTAATATTGTGTTATCCAATTACATTCATACAAATTTTTAAATATGTCTTTTTATAAGTAGATATATATGTATATACATAAGACATATATATTGATTTATTGTTTTTATTTTAATTTTTTTTCAAGTCACATGAGATGCATACCTGTGCTAGAGTGATGTTGTCTGGAGAGGAGCACTTTAGTCTTATTTCAGGATCAGAGTTATTTTGCGGGGTGCACTTCAGCAAAGAATGAAGTGCGTGAGCAACAGCATATACTGCTAAATAAATATTATACGCTACTGTCAGATGAGAAGTATCAGTAAAAGGACTCTGAACCCCCTCCAGACTCTCTTTGCCACTGCATAGAGGCAGGGCTTTATGAAGAGCCTTGGAAGTGCTTTTCGTAAGGCTACAGCCAAATGTATTTTCCCACAGGGTCCTCAAGAATTCATCATCAGGGTAGCGGGCAGGATGTAGCTGCCGGAGATGCACATCAAAACCAGGTATAGGCGCGCTTCTTAAAGCAACACCCAGTGTTCCCTTAGCGATATTGTGGAGCTGGGGATTGCCTAAAAGATAGGTGCTGGTGCTCCAAACCTCGCTGGCTAGGAACAGCCTATCTGTCACATTCCTACGGATCAATTCCAAAAGAAACACCTCTACATCCATATACCAAGAAAACACTAGGATCACGCGGGCAGAAGAGGCTTGGACTGTTGCGGCGGCACGGTCTACATCTTTTGCTAACTGCTCTCTGTAGAGTGTTTGAAAAAAGGCCAAGCAGATTCCCGTGCCTTTGATTTCCTCTTCAAACGCCTGCACAGCCCCACGTCCGTAGTCATTATCGGCAACCACGGCTCCAACCCAGGTCCAGCCAAAGCGTTTGGCCATCTGTGCCATGGTGCGTGCCTGATAGGCATCACTGGGGATAGTGCGGAAGAAATTAGGGTACTTTCGCCTGTCACCAAGACACGGGCAGCTGGCTAGGTAGCTGATCTGAAAGCACATTTCAAAGAAAGTTCGACAGAGTATGCGTTTAAATGTTATAATGCATGTTTATAAATAACAAAACATCAGTTCTAGCATTTCTGCTTTTCTTTAGTTGGGTAATATAACCTCACCACTGCGATCTGCAGGGGACTCAGGGTTCTAGACAGAACAATGCTTTGAGTAGAAGAAGAATCTCCAATGATGACCTTGGCGGGTCTAGTGGTGCCACAAGTTTTGTTTCCCCCACTGATCATTGACATAGCTGCCATCAGGCTGTGGGGGTAACGGGAACAGCTATCCATTATGTGATAACCCAGTCGGACCCCCGGCAACAGAGATGGGCTCTGGTTAATTTCTTCAACTGCAAATACAATCGCCTGAACCCAACGTACAGAATTTTCCTGAAAACTGACAGCAGACAAACAATCTGGGGCGCTACAAAGCATAACTTCAAGCAAACTCATATATGTATATAATGGATAATAAAAGTTTAAAAAAAAAGTAAAATGATAAAGTACATTACACAAAACCTGCTAGTTAATGCATTTACCAGAACTGACTAACAATGAGTAATAACTTGCAATGCTTAATAATAATAATAATTATAACAGTTTAAAAAAGAAACAGACAAACATACCAACTTCAGTAATAATTAATTTTAAAGTGTCCATAATACAGAATAATTAGCCAGTAAGTACTTGGTAGTGGCCATTGTACTTATAAAATGTACTTGCCATGTAACTAATTTATGGAACAGCCTGTGCTTACAATTTGTAATTATGTAGATGTAATAGGCAGCTATACTGTTACACAGCTACTTATTTAACCAAAAGATTGTTGACAAAAAATGTTGCAGACTTTATACAATGTACACAGATATAAGGTACTTAAAATAAAGTGTATAAAGAAATGTAGTCTGCAACAGTAGCTGCCTATTACATCTTTATAATTACAAAATGAAACTACAGGCTGTTCCATAACTTAGTTATACGGTAAGTACATTTTGTTTCATGTAAGTAATGGCTACGGCTAAGTATGTAATTAGGCAATTACTCTGTATTATGACCTTAAAATAAAGTGTCACCAAAATCTGTATAAAACATTATTCTATAAACACATGAGTGAACCAATTATGATAAATACATTGTGTTCATTCATACAAATTTGTATAAATACATAAATATAAATTGACTGTTGTATGACATGTTTGCACATTTGTGAAAATCCTACACCTGCAGGGAAAATCCTGGAGAACAAATTCAGTACACATTTATAAAATATTACCGAACACATTAATACACAGACCCAATGTACTTGACAGGTATAAAGAGAAATGGGAAATAGAATGAAAAAGGGCATATCACTTACCCTAAGCATGCTGCTAATTTAGTTTTTCTGGTGAAGCTCAGGTCAGGAGTTTCAGCAAGGTTATGTACATCAATGAGAGCACCAATAATCACATCACCATCCTGGTACAAACCGTCATTGTCTAAGTTCTGTGAAGCATCCAAGTTCACACACTTTTCCTGCAAAGTCTCTTCTACCACAGAAAACCCCATCCCAGCTGCATACAGTAAAAGCACCAGCACAGAAAGTGGGAGCAACAACAGGACTTGCACAGGCATTGACAAAGTTTGGGCTTACCAGCTCTTTCTGCTTCCTTGTGTGTAAAGGGAAAGAGGATATATTTTGACCACGATCCCAAAAGAGCAGTAGAAAAACAAGGGCCAGAGAAAACAACATGGGGCCAAGCTGCACCTCCTCTGAGTTACAGAATTAAAGACAATTACACAATAATTTTTGATGAGTTCACGGTTAGATAGAGCTGCACAGGGACATTCAGTATTCTTGGAAGAGGGTGGCAGTGCGACAGTTATCTTCAGACTTAAAACAACAAAGTCCCATCTGTGAGAAAGCCTGGTATTTAATTACAAAATCTCACCTGAGTTTTCCTGGCAAAACAGTACTGCCTTACATCAGCACAAGGCTGTTTTTTTTGTTTGCTGTTACTCAGAGACTATCATAGAATAGAACAAATTTTTGCAGCCTTAAAAGAATTAACATTTGCAGCTAGGAGGTAAATGTATGTGAAGCAATACCAAAACAGGGGAATGAAAGAATATAGAATAAAAATTACATTTGGATATACTGTAATTAGGCAAGCAGATGACAGAAACCACACAAGAATAGGTTTTTCCTCATAGCAAACATTTCATAATTTTATTGCATTGATAGGAAAATGTTTACACTCATCTTGGATGAGCAACAATAAAAAGAACAACAGACTAGTGGCCTTTAAGCACAGAGGAGTTGAAAAAAAAAATCTTTTTTGTCTCTTTAAAAAGAAACCTAAATATTAAGTCTAACAAATGTTATTTTTTGCTCTCCGTATCAAAGCAATTATAGAAAAATAAAACTTTAACCATACAGCTTTAGAATATGAAGAAGAGTTTCAAACTTCTTTAAATTCATGACTAATAGAAAGCAAGCAAGTCAGAGCAAGCAGGTAAATGTGCTGTATTGCATTCAATACAACAGAATCATTCTGTGCAAAATCAGAGCACAGCATCTACAGGTCTGTGCATAGTCATGCTGAAAATGTTCACGGGTCACATGCTAAAGAAAAATTATCACAGTAGTTAAAATTTAAATGAAAACCAATAGTGCTTTGACTGAGGATACATTTACTACACAGACATACAAATAACATAATATGCAGGAAGACTGAATAAAAAGAGAAGCCCCATTATGACTTTGTTGTACTTCGTTGTTGAAAAAAAACACAAATAGCTGACAACAACAAAAATGTCTGCAAGAAATATCTGATTCAGTAATTTACTGTTATTATTATTTTTTGAACCTCGAGACAACACACATTTTGAACAATATATTTTTCAAGCATGACAAGGGACCACATGTATATAAAATCATTTGTTAAATACAGCAGGAATAGTAGAAGACCATGGCATATGTACACAGTTCTGGAAGTATCCTGCTACATGTAGTTGCAGCTGTTACTGGGAAATACATGCACAGTCCAACCTGATCTCACACAATTCTGCGTAATTTCCACATTCAAAATTCTATGTTAGTGTCATGGAATTGGTGAAAATTCTGTGATGGGCTCACGAAAGAGATACCAATGTAAGTCAGTGACAGGCATCAGCCGTGATCCAAGAACGGATAACCAGATTCATTTTATATTAAATTAATCCTTTCATTGTAGCACCTAGCCCCCCTTTACCCTAAACTTACCCACTTCTATACAATAAAAAAACACACACAGACAATATAAGCGCAGCCACATGTATTTATTGCAAAAGCTGACCAGTAAAAAATGCATTACAAACAAGTTGTGTTGCATTTCAAGTCATTCTGAAGCCATACGATGTCTTTATGCGAAGAAGAGAGTAAAATACAAGGTTTAATCGCTGAAGTTATCTCACAAATCAATCCTTTTGCCTCTGAAGAATTGGAATATTAATCCTTTTTAATAAATGTTGGTAGTTGTAACTGCCGGTTTATCTTGTGTTTTAACAACGGATTTGAGGTTTAGGGGCAGGTGTTGGGTTACGTGCTCATAAATGTGTAAATAAGGTCATTTAAATAAAACTCTTGTGACTTTTTCAAGTGAAAAATCACACCCCAATACATATGCAATAATGGCAATATCAATACCCAAAATTTTGATCCAGTTATCCATGCGTGGATCATGGCTGATGCCTGTCACTGACTTACATTGTAATCTTTTCCGAGAGCCCATCACAGAATTTTCAACGATTCTGAGTTTTGAGTTAAGAGTCTGTGGTCGTTACACGGAATACTGTGAGATCAACTTGGCACAGTCAGAAACAGCAGGTGAAGTGAAAGATCAAAGCCTCAGTAAGAAGAAGACCTCAGGTTCTGATGAGTTGGAGAAGTCAGGAGTGAGTACAGAATCATCCTTATAGAAGCGATCTCCATAGCCATAGTGTAGAGAGGTGCAAGCTCCTTCAGGCAAGCCTCGGACCTCAGGACCCAGATGGTCCAGGTAACCAGCGATATAGGAGCCTGTAGAATGCCTGTTTGGTGGAGGATTTTGGGAGGAAACTGGCTTATTACGGAGTACTACTTCCATGGCACCCTCAACAGGCTGGTGTTTGAAAGCCTCCTGCTGTCTCTCACGTGCACGATTGGCTATGTGACGTACACGACTTTGACTGCGGGATGACAGTCGCCTTGACAGAAATGGTGGAGGGTCTTCAGGATCATCAGCAGAGCTCTGAGAAACCAGAGGGAGCACTGAAAGGGGTTTTGGGGTGGGTTGAGAACAAGAGGGGAGGGGGCGCGTATAGTCTTCATTTTCCAATGTTACAAGTTTGCGAAGCTGCTCAGTTAAAGGATCAGTGGACTTTGGACGACCAGACAACCCACATATGCGTCTTTGGTCTTTCATTGCAGGAGTGACAAAACTTCGGCTGATTGACTTGTATTTGCTCTGAAAATTACATGAAATGTCCTCAGAGGTCAGATCTCCCAGACTCTTGGACTTGGAGGAAGCTGGAGAGAGTCCACTGTACATCTGTGGAGGAGGTACAGGAAAGGCCTGATTGTGCGAAGATGGCTGGGAATAAGAGTCTTGCGGTTGAACTGAAATCATGTTACAGTTTGATACAGGTGTGTACAAGTCCCTTTTTAACAAATGATGAGAGCCTTGTGCCTTTGCAAGACATTCTGAGGACAAAGAGCTTTTGTGAATATGCTCTGCTCTGCTGACCAAGCTGTTTTGGACTCTTGTCTCCTGGTGCCTTCCTTCTGTGGCATCTATTCTGTGGTAACCAAGTGTAAATCTCCCAGAATCATTATAACAGTTAAACTTCCTTGACTGGGTTTTCTTAGTTAGGTAGGTGCTAGAGTTTAGACTTTGGTGTGGAGATTGGTAGTGTCTGTGAAAGGGTGATGTGTCTCTGGAGTATGAGTGAACAGGAGAGGGATTGTATGAGGGTTTGTGGAGATGGGTTGGCTCAAGTCTTTGTACATGATAGGGGGAGGTCTGGTTTAGGCTATGAACACTTTTGAAATCATGAAAAGGACTCAAAGGGGTCAGTGTGTTGTCTAAGGGATCCCCATCTACGTTGATCTCCACCTCCATCAGACTGCTGCTTGCAGAGTCTTGGCACAGCAAGAAGCGGTCTGAGGCTGTGCTATTGATTGAGGTTTCTCTGTATCCTCCAAATTCAATATTTCTGAAGGATCCAGTAGATTGGCCTTCACTGCTATAGTTTTGCTTCAGATTTCCATGTGCAGACCATTCTAAAGGTGTCTTGTTAGGAGAGGATCCCTTGCTGACCACAGGAGAAGCAACCGAGTCATTGTGAAAGTTGGTTTGATAAAGGCTGTTTGTAAGTACAGGAGAAAGCACCTCCTCATCCAAGATGGTAAAGGCTGAAGGTTCAGACGTTTCAGGACTAGAAGGTCTCTCGGTTAGCTCTGAGCTTGCGTACACAGGTTTTTGGATAACTTTTAGTGGAGTGCTAGAAAGCTCATTGTTGAGACGTGAGCAGTCAGATGGAGGAAGGAATTTTTTGGTGTTGGATGGAATTAGGGAGCTCTGCTCAGCAGTGAGCTCAAGTTGACCAATCAGAGCAGATATGGACCCACAGGTGTCATACTCATTCTCTAGTGAGACAGCATCAATAAGGCGAGAAAGAGCACTGTCCTGGAGGGACACTTGACTCTTTTGGTCTGGCAGAGTCATTCTAGGAGGGTGTGATTTGGTGATGGTTCCTGAAGATGAGGAAGAAAAGGAAGTCGAGGAGTACGTGGCTGCCTTGGGTGTTAGAATGTTATTCTTTTGGCCTTCGAACTGGCTTAATTCTCTATGACTTACTTCACTAAGTGAGGTACTGCCACCATTACGTTGATCTGTAGGATCTGACAAGTTTTCTGCTGGCCCTTTGGAAGAACATAATTTATCAGCTTCGTTCTGGGTGAGACCACCTCTTGAGTGTTCTTGGTGAGGGTTACCCAGACTTTCCCTACTGCCCTCAATGACCAGGTAAGGACTTTCTTTTGTATCTTTGGGCTCAGTTTTACAGTCTTGAAAGTAATCAGCTGAAAGGGCACAGACATCAGGTTCTTTGAAGGTCGAAGTTTCAAAGAGGAGATCCACTGAGATAGATCTAGGTTTCTCACTGAGAAAGGAATCTGTGAAAGACATTTTACAGAAGGTGGTTGTCAGTAAAAAAGAAAAACACCCTCACTGACCTTCAAACACCAAAATCCAACACACGTCAATCTAAACACAGGACAAATGGAATGTACCAGGAAGTACGACTGTGAGTAGGAGGTTTGATAATGGCACTGTGTAGGTGCATGGGGAACATCCAGGTATTTGTTGAACATCCAAGATTTGTTTCTGTTTATTCTTTTAAATTTTTTTTTATATGAATTATTATTTTTAATGAAACAAAACAAAAGTTGTTCAAAAACATTGGTGCAATGGCTTAAAACTGGAATGTTTTAGTTGAGTCAACCTGAGTATGGCTTGTGGATTACCTGCTGGGGTTTTCCTAGTCAGTTTTCTACTATAGAGAAGCACAACAGTAAAGACAGAACAAGACAAAGGCAAGTTAAGGTATTAAAGAAAGCCTGCATGTCTGAATACTTCAAAGGGACCAGTAGAGGAACTAAATATAATACTTAAAGGTGGAGATGCACCGATTGTATGGCTAGTGATCGGAATCCGAAAATGTTTTGTATGATCGGCCCAGATTGGTGACCAGCCGGTCAGGCTCACATCTGCTCCGATTATGATTCGCCGACAGGTTTTGAAAAATCGCCAACAAATGCCCAAAATCACAGGTAAAACGGTGCTTGTTCATGTGAGTGACAAACAAACAGTGTGAACTATCAAAGACGTGATCTGAGAGAATTGCAGACGTGTCGCCTACACCCGTTAGATATTTGGCATGCTAAATATCTGGACCTGTCGGCGATTCAGAATCATGCCGTGTGAAATGTGTTCTGACTGAAAATAACATCGGCGATTACTTCAGAGAATCAGAGAGGGCAGATAAAGGTAAGTTATAAAGGTATAGAAGGTAAATATCCTCCTCCATAATCTTCTTTTCATTGCAAATGAGCGCACATGCAATTTGTATGTCAAGCTTCTTTTGCTTGCTATAATTTTTAATAATAATTCCAGTCTCACGCCAGAACTCCGGTCTTGCACATGTGACCTCGCGTTGTTTCCATGTTACTTCTCGCATTTGTTTGACATTAAGACAAAGTTGTCGGCGATTCTTCCTATTGTAAAGTCATGCAGTGTGAAAAGATCTGTGACACGACTACCTTGAAAATCATGCAGTCTGAACTCGGCATAAAGCTAGTGCGCTGAGTCCAAGCCAAAGCTTGTCAGACACAGATCAGCAGCTGGTACTATCCTTTATTAACTGTTGACAATGCAGAAATGATTCTCTTTGTCAAGACAATCTCGCCTTTAAAGTTCAAGTAATAGTATTTCATATTTCTACCCATTTTAAGAGAGTGCACTCTTTGTTATTAAAGTTATTGTTGTGAGACAGTCATGTAACTAATGTTTGAAAAATACTTCCTTAATAATACTCATTGAGGAAAAGTAGATATTTGCTAGTAAGCTTAGCTATTGTTATTGTTGTTAGTTATATATTTCTACATTTTCAAGGTGCAGAGCACTTTATTTTGTTGTGAGAAGATCTGTAATGTTTTTTATTTATTATAAAATAAATTTAAATGAACATCACATGCTTTCATTACAGTTCTTTAAAAAAAAAAATGGAATTGACAAAAATCTGAATCGGCAGGTCACACTTACTGAAAAATCGGAAATTGTAACCGGCTAAGAAATTTGCAATCGGTGCATCTCTACTTAAAGGCATAGTTCACCTAAAATTATTTTTACATTTTTAAAAATATCTTACTACCTTTTTTATGTACTGCACAGGAAATAAACAGTTGGAATGAAAACAAGAATTAACATTTTTGGTGAACTATCCCTTTAAAAGCACTCTGAAACAATAGAGAGCATGTGATAGTGTTAAATAAACAATGCAATTATTAGTAGAATTTGACATGATAGAGAAATAGATAATAGCAGAAGCTAAGAAAAAAATATTTCTTCTCATAAATTCGCAATGTAATTCGGATTTAACTGTGCTAAGAATCAAACGTCAACATCCACTCTAATTATGCCTCATAGCTGAAGTAATAATATCAAGAATTGCATAGTCTAACAGTTTCATTCTGATTCATTATGACACAGTCCCTAAAGGGATGTCAAGAGAATTATTTAATAAACTGACCAATGACTGTGTCGGCTCCAGGATCAGGGCCCTCCCGATCTGGGGTGGACAGGCTGAGATGACTATGCAGGAGCTTATCCAGGGGCATGGATGCTGGGCGGTGTTGGAGGGCTTTTCTGTTTCCTGCTCTCTTCTCTACACAAGTGGTGTGAGGGTCCCCAGTGCTGTGCTTTCTGTCACTTGTAGCTTCAGTCAGTGGCATCTTTATCTTTTTGCGGCCCTTAGCAGGGGCACTGGCAGTCCTCCGAAGGAGGTGGTCGGTTATGGATCGCTTACGAGGTGGAACTCCAGTATGTGTGTCCACTGAGGACTTGGAACTTTTATTAAATAAGCCTCTAAAGCCTCGCAGCTGACGACCCTGAGAAACAAAGAGAGATAGGGAGAATTCAGCATTTGATAAACCATATAATTTTCTGGGACCAAGGCAAAAAAAAAAAAAGAGAGAGAGAGAGAGAAAGAAAATGATTAATTTTTTTGTTGTCTTGTCTACAGATAACAAGACAAATGTAACACATTTTCCCCCTTTGTAGAACAAAATGATATATTTCTTAAAATAAATATAATTATTTAATGTATGTTTACAAATTTGATCCCATACAAACAATAAATATAAAAATTAATATTAGCATTCTATTTCTGTAAACTTAGGAGAAGGAAGAGGAAAGCATATTTTAATCTAAAAATCCCAGGATGTCTTCTATATAATCAACCATATTTCTAAGTGATGTTAAAGAAATGTAAAAAATAATAAATAAATGTGTGGCTGGGTCCCAGGTTAAATCAAACTGTTCTCATAGACAAAAAACACATACATGCAATGTCACATATATTCATTTCAAACAGTCGACTCACAATCTCACAATGACAATCTTTCTATAGACCACAAACAATTGTACAAACAGCTGTGTTACTGACTAAATCCAACAGATGGCAGAATATTCATTTGAAACCATGATTCATTCGACCATCTTTTCGTTTTGAAACAAATCCAGCTTTAACACCAAGGACAGAACTGCACAAAGCAAAGTTACTCAAAAGACAAAAACAGATGGACAAAATTAACTTTAAAAGGTGTGTCCATACAAACACACGTTTACAACAGCTTAGTGTTCACTGAGCGAGAACAGGATTTCACATTGACGCTCATGCAGTATCATGCAGTACACTACATAGCCAGGGTACCTTATTAGCTCCTAGCAAGTGCATTATGGTATAGCTTGGGTTGAGGACTAAAGGACTCCACTGGAAAGTAAAAAGTTGTAGGAACTTCAATAAAATGCCAAGGGGGAGAGGATATTAATAAAGGTATTTTGCTTTTTGAGATTTGTTTTTCTGTTTTGAGATGGAAATGAGATTTTTTTTTAATCTAAAGAACCTTCTTTCATCACAAAGAGCCTTTTGTGAAACAGAAGGTTCTTTAAATGTTCTTCATGGAACCACTTTGACAAAAAGTTTATTCTATGGCGTGGTGAAGCACCTTTATTTTTAAGAGTGTAATGCACTTTGATGGTGCGAAAGTAGTGCTGAAGTCCAATTAAAGATATACCTTGTACATCTGATTAAGGTAAAGTGGAACTACTGCAAGTATATTTCAGGTACACTTTAAATATTTTACCTATAAATACTGATATTATTCAAAGATTATACAATCCTCATCAAAAGTGACATTGCAACACATTTCAGAGTTATCTCTCAGTGAATACGTGGTCCCACTTTATATTAAGTGTGCTTAATACCCATGTACTTTCATAGTAACTAGATGTGTATGTAGTATATAACCACCATGTAAGTACACATTGGTACATAGTATCCACAGCTTTAATATTTCTCTAACTATACATGTATCAATCATCAGAAAGGTATGTGTAAGTACAAATGTGTAACAGGACATTGGTAACAACACGGGTTGTTTCATGTGTTGTAGTTACAGAAAAATTACAGCTGTAGATACAATGTACCGATGCGTACTTACACTTTGGTTACACACTATGGACATGAAGGATCTATGTACACTGTAAAGAAATGCTGTAAAAAACGGCCATATTCTAACAGTAAAATGCTGTTTTTTTCATTACAACAGTAAAATCCTGTAAAAATCAAGGCACTTTGTGGAATATTTGTAGTTTTTGAGAAAGTAACCTTCTGCTGTCCTGTGAATTAACATTGTTCAGAGTCGACGACACTCAGAGACTGTTTCAAATCACACCCTACACCCTCATTCACTGAGTTTACTAATATAGTCCACCTGACAGAGAGAATGAACACTAATGAGTGAATTTAGACAATGATGAACAGCTACTGTTAATAAACACATTCACTGAAGAAAAGAGCAAGAAATAAAACTACGACTGACTACTACGTGACTACTTCAGTCACAGCCTTAGATGAAATAAACTGAAATAAAGCAGCAGAGAATAATTAAACAACTCCGCAAACAGCTTCACCAGCTTCACCCATTATAGTATGACTGTATTTCTGCCACATATACAAAAACATCTTTCAGAATTAAAAGACATTTAGATGCTTTAGTTTGACCTCACCATTGTTGTGATCAGCGTCTGCTTTAGTTAAGCTCTTCACCCTTGATTTGTTATACTAGAATTTGTTCTGGCTGCTGTAACTGTGTTTATGAAACACTCTTCTTATGGCAAAACAACCAGTAAAAGTTTGTGTAAAGTATTGATGTATTGTGCTCATGTTAAAGCAGCCTGCTTGTCTAATCTCGTTCAGTGGACACGTTTTTTGTAAATACATATACAGTTATCTGTTATAATACTGCGAAATATAAAAACCCTTTTACAATATTTTATGCACTAAATGTCAAGTTCTACAGCACAACTGGGACACACACAGACATCAATAACCATCATTTGAATCTCAACAATGGTCAAAAGCTTTGTGTTGCAATGCATGCTGGGTAATTATATCAACATGAATAAATGATGCAATTGAACTTTCCACTTATTTTCTCTAATTCTTTCTATTTCTTTCTATTTTTGCTTTAGTTTTTGTGTTGAATTTTAGTAGGAGGTTTTGTGATGTTCAGAGTTGATCTATTTATTTTGTTGATTGTCACCATTGTTGAGATTTATACACTGAATCTTGAGGTGTGTGTTTCTTAGCATTGAGGAGCGTTTTTATTCCCCCCCTCGGTTGTTAGTCATGTATAATTGCTTGTTCATTACTTTGTTCTGGTGTGTTATTACAGTGCTTTAGTAAAAGACAGGACAATAAAGGGAAAAAAACAGAGAGCATAATAATCTTACAGACTTGGTCTTGTTTCTCTTTTGCTTCTCTTTTGTCCCATAACTAATGTGTTTCGAAAACCAAAGGTTAGCAACCAAAGATATGGTGAAGTTTAAATGTTAAGGGTCAAGAACTCAACTAAAGCTCACACTGATCTCCATCATGGTCGTGTACAAAAACAAGAAGAATATCTACTTAAATCTCTGTTAACTCTCAATAAGCACATCTGTAGACGTCTGACAGAAATAAGTCTGGTTAATAATGTGTGAAGCTGCTGATTTAGGAGTTGTTTAAGATTTAATGTCTTCTTTGTTTTAGTTGATTTCATCTAAAATGTGTGTGAAGTGAGTTTTATTTCTTGTGTTTCTCTTTTATTCAGTAATGTTTGTTTAAAGCAGCTGTTCATCACTAATGCTCAATCATCTCTTAAATAATCTCAGAACTATCTCATTAACACTGATTCAGTGTTACTTTAACACTCTGTAGTGTGCACACATTATAAGTGTTCATAAGGGTTTTGTTGTGGGGTTTAAATGGTTAAAGATGTAAGATGAAAAAAAAAACAGCATGCAATGTAATTTAACAGCAGTAAACTAATTAAATGACCTGTAGAAAAATGGTTAATTGCTGGCAACCCTGCTGCCAGTAAATTACAGTTAATTCATGGAAAAACAGCAATTTACTGTAAAATTTAACAATCAGATTAAGCAAACAAAAAAAGCAATTTTTACAGAAATATTAGTGAAGGTACACAGAAACCAGTTCTGCAAAGTTTTGAGCTGATATGGAGAGTAAATATTTAACTGAACTGTATGAATGTGTTTTTTCTTGAGAGAGATGTGTTGGTTTAAGGCAGTTTTTGTGGGTCACCATTGAGCTGAAGAGTAGAGACTGTGCTTCAGTCAGTGATAAGATACAAACACTGATTTGCTGCTGCTTCTTTTAAAGACAGTGACTGAAGCAGTGATGATTTACAGTGTAAGTACACAGGTATTAGGGACACTTAACATAAAGTGGAACGGTATTTTAAATATATTACTTTTTTTAGGGTAGGAACTGATCTAAGTACTAAACAAATGAAGAAATATAGAGTAGAATTTAAGTTGGTATCTTGTCCAGTGGAAATGGAAATTGATCACATTTGTCTGTGTAGTTATAAGCTCACCTTCCCATAGATGTCATGCACTGTAATATGAACAAAAATGGATGCCTCTGTCATTCCTTCCAAATAAACGTGTCTATATCCTGCAGGAGTGGAAAAGAGAAGGAATGATTGAAAATGGGATGAAAAAAAGGCATTTGTATTCGTGAGAACGTTCAGAAAGTTAATGCAACTTAAAAAATATACACTCTCATATCTTCCGGTGAGAGTGTATGATTGTCTGTGTGAGGGTAGAGAGAGTTCAGCAGCAGACGTGTCCAAAGGCAGCACCTCAGGCCTCCATTACTTTAATGACATGCTTCACATGACACCACTTCCACACAGAGACCTGCTGCTATCACACTTTACATGCTATTTACTAATGACCCAGAATTCTTTAGCTCTTCATCTCAGTTTAACTCTGTCTCTTGGTATTTTTTTGTCTCTTTAATCTGATTATATCAGTAGTTGATAATGTGACACTTAACATATATATCTGTTTCTTAAACTACAGACACATGTATGTCCCATGTTTATTACACCAGTTTTTTACATTATTATAAATAAATAAGTCATAGAAAAAATATTTCTTAATATGCATACAATTGAATGAGATAATATATAATAATTCATACAGTACAACAAACAAATAATTAAACCATTATTTATGATTGTGATGATGATAAAAAAGTAAATGTCATTGTTATTTATATTGAACTACAATATTCACACAATGTAAACATATTATGTAATTAATTATATTATGTAATTCTAACATTATTTTTTGATTAAGAAAAAAAAACAGATTAATCACAATTAATCGCATCCTTATAAAAAGGTTTGCTTACATACTATATGTATGTGAACTGTTTATCGTGTGTGTGTGTATATATATATATACACACACACACAAACATACAGTATATATTTTGAAAGTATTTACATGTACATGTATATATATATATATATATATATATATATATTTAGTGTATAAACTATACTTTTCATAAATATATACGTGTATGTATTACATATACTAATGTGTGTCTATATACATCATTAATATACACAGTAAACATTCATATATCATGTAAACAAAAACTTTTATTTTGTATGTGATTAATTGTTTGACTCCCCTAAAAAACAAACAAACAAACAAACAAAAAAACAGTTCTGATAAATAGGTTGCATGATAAATAGGTTGAATATATATTTCTCATACCTGGCATGAGACTGCTGAAAGCTACGGTTCTCTGGCCCACAAAGTCTCGTCCAATGGGATCATGATCCCAAACCAGAAAGCGTACTAGAGCCACCTCAGGCATGTGAAGTGTGAAAGACAGAGTCTCTTCCCACACAGGGTTAAATCCTGCATTAACAAAACATTAACAAGGGTTAATTCCCCTAAATAATTCTGTTCAAATAAGCTCAACAAATCCCTGGACACATGAGAACACAGCTGTACCATTATCATCCACAACCCTGGTTTGTTCTTTACAGCAGTCCACCGGAAGACCAATAATCTCCACCTCAACGAAGGGATCAATGATCTATGGATAAAATCCACAAACGTAATTTCAAATGTCAACATTTCAACTCTGAATCTGATTGGAAATGTACTCTTAGGCACCACCCGCTTACCTCACCACGATCTCCCAGCATTGAATCCGGAGGTTTGGGCAGTTGCTGACCACTAATGACTTTTATCACCAACTGTTTCTTCGGATTTGCAGGAAGTGGATCATCATGCAGTGGGTTGAAGGAGCCTGGAATAGATTTTCAGAGACCAACACAATACCTTGAGTAACTATGGAATTACTTGACAATTAAAGGGTTACTCCACCCCAAAATTAAAATTTTGTCATTAATCATGCCGTTCCTTAGGTCGTCTTCAGAAGCCAATTTAATTTAATTTTGAATGAAAACTTGTGACTGTCACATTGACTGCCAAGTAAATAACACTGTCAAGGCCCTGAAATGTACGAAATACATCATCAGAATTTTCCACCCGACACCTTTGGTTCAACCCCAATGTTACGAAGTGACAAGAATACTTTTTGTAGAAAAAGAAAATAAAAATACTGTCTTTCTTCAGCAATTCGGAGCGCAAAGCGCCACCGTAGTGCCATTTTAGAGAATATCCAAAAACGTCAAGGTTAAACCACAGTTGGCAGATGAACTATTCTGATGATGTTGTTTGTACTTTTCTGGGCCTTGACAATGATATGTACTTGGCAGTGAATGGGACAGTCACAAGCCTCTTTTCATCCAAACTAGCTTAAATAAGTTTTCCAAAAATTAACAAAGCTTTTACAGGTTTGGAACGACATTGGGGTAAGTGATTAATACAAATAATTGTGGGGTGAAACAACCCTTTAAATGTTAAGTCATTCCTACAGTTGTGTTTAGTGACAGAGTGGTCTATTTGTGATGTGTACCTTTACACATTGGGCCAGGTTTGAGCACATAGCCGCTGCCTCCATTCACCATGAACTTGGCTCTGTTCAGCTGCATCATACGGCCATCAGTCTGGTAGTTTAAAGCCACTGTGGGTAAAAAAAGAAACAAACAAATAAAAAACTTCATTCTGTTTTCCAAACCTTCATTACTTTACTTTTTAGTCCAATTTTCTTTCCTTCCTTCTATCTTTTTCCATCCTTCCTTTATTTATTAAGGATTTTGTTTTTCAACCAAATAATTCCAAGTATTTATTCAGGCATGTGCTGTAAAGCTAAATAAACTGGATGGCTAACAAACTATGAGGTTTTATCATGGCCTGGTAAACATATTATTCAATAAACAATCAGGGGCAGAACTCAGCTGCGGCTCCACAAGTTCCAATTTACTCTTGTTTATTGGACCTTATGATGGCACACACACTACACACACCGCATGTTGGTTTTTGTGATTTATATACAGGACAAACTGTATGTGGTATTGTCCTACACCTACCCTACGCCTAAACCTACCCCTTACAGGAAACTGTGTGCATTTTTTTAGGTTTTCAAAAAAACACCATTCAGTATGTTTTTTAAGCCTTTTGAATTACGGGGACACTGAAAATGTCCTCACTTTGAAAATGTCAAAACACCTACATATTGTAATACCTATGTCATACCCATGTCATTATACAAATTTGTGTCCTCATAAACCACATAAACCCGCGCACACACACACACACACACATCTGTATTTCCTATGCTTCTGCATCCCCATTTGCTTCTTTTTCTGTCTTGGTCCTGGTTAATTTCTAATTTTCAAAATTTCTTTCTTCTTGTCTATATGATTCATCACATGTTATTTTCTGTTAGCTGCCTCAGTCGGAAACTGAAATATATCTGCTACTCTATTCTACAAACGATCAGAACAAACAGAGACAGACTAAATACAGAATAACTTTGGCAAGACGCCAAATCTCCAAGACACTTCAAGAAACCAAAAGTTTGACTGCAAAGGGTGGTCACACCAATGATTTAATTTAGTTAAGTAAGGGATAATGTAGAGGCAGCCTGTAGTTATCGCAGAAATAAGCCCCGACAATGTGATCAGGACCCGACGTGAAGCAGAGGGTCTTGTATCACGCTGAAGGGGCTTATTTCACCAAACTGTAATCTTTGTTGGTGCGGAGAGATTTTAAACATACAAGTAGTACCGGCTATGTGTTATTACTTCGGAGCGGTTATTATTTGAAAAGAGCGAACCTGCAAATGTCTCAACTGACCAATCAGAATCACGCATTCCAGAGAGCTGTGTCATAATAGAAGTTAATTGATAAAGCTAATCTATTCATGACATTTATTTTTTTTTTTTAACAGCATCCACATTTTAAAGCTTTTTTTTTTTTTTTTTCATAAAACTGTCTAAAACAGTACTGTAGCTTTGCAAGTAGATTTATTGTAATGTAAAATCAATGTAAACTTGATTTTTCCTACTGACACGCTAAAGCAAAATAACAAAATAACTTAACTTAAAACTATTTTAGCTGGTGAAAATACCCATGTTCTAATCATTTTTACCACAAATGTAAATTATGGAAATGCAAATGTACTTTCACTTATGCACTTTCATTAATAGGCTCTGACATGTAAAAGCTTTGCCATTCTCTCATGGATAGTGCTTGTAAATGCATGTGAAAGTGCATATGTGCATTTTCTTACATGACTTGCAAAAATAGGCCAACCTGTCAATTTTTCTGCACAACCAAGACCCAGATGGTATGTGCAGCAGGGAACATATGGCATTACAGAGAGGACTGCTAAAACACACAGTATGTGCACATACACTGACAAAGTAGGGTCAGAGGGTCAACAATAGGTCCATTTGACAATTTTAACTTTATGGATCAAAATTTGGTAACACATTATATCTTTTACATCTATTATATCACACTACACGATTTTCCCCTCCAGATAATTGCCGCAAAAATCTTGTTGAGCACCTCGATCTGATGTAAGGTGTTCACCGATGGTACTTGTCACCTCCCGATCTGTTCGCGCATAAATCGGGGCTTTAAATCGGGATGATGACAGCTACATGATTACGTCAGTACCTTAACAATCAATGTGCGACAGCTGCTGTAAGTTATGGCTCCATTGGATAGTGGAGTTTTGTAGTAACACAACAGTATGAATAATGTGTGGAAAACATATCACAACTGTAGAAGAAAGAGAAGCGCTGCAGTTAAATTACCTACGTTTTTAACTTACCGAGTCAGTACAGAAAGCTGCTAGCATGCTCGCTAATGTAAACACCACTGAAATATCAATGAAAATCTGCTGAGTGAGATCACATGAGGCGCTCCCTCTAATTTTAATAATATCTTGTAGTGTGTGATGAGCCACAATGTTCAAATCTTGTAGCATGTGCAAGTTTAAGATTTAAGGGAAAATAATCTTAAGTTTCTTCTTATGTGTGTGCTGCAACCGGATTTTATAATTAAAATAGGATTTGGCCCGGCACAAATAATAAAAATGTAGTTGCAAATTAAGAAAAATTAGTTAACATGTAGGTACAAAGTTACTTATAGTTAGTAGAATGTCTAAAGTGAACAAAAGGGATCAAAATAAAGTAACCCAATATTTGTATCTATCATACCAGTTAGTGAGCTTACAAAAATCACTAAAGCTAATGTGAAATTGGATTGGACAAGTTTCTTTATGCGTGGATTTATGTACATAACAGGATGCTTGTTGCTTGGACAAGTGTATCCACATTCATACAAGGTATATAATATGAAATGTTTAGCACATTGATATTGTTATTTGTAAGCATTCTGTGATATATTCTACAGTAATGACAGTCAGTATACAAAGAGTACGAATGAACACTCTCCTTGAAAATATGCATGAACAACAGACACTGATTTTTGCATGTACGCATGTTTTAAGTACATTTTATTAGTGTTTGGATGTTTGTGTGCTGTTCCTCACCTAGTTGGCATCCCATATTCCAGTACGTCTGTGGGTTAAAGTTACTGGAGTCGATCCGGTAGGCAGAAGGATAGATCCGAGAGAGCTGTCGTTGGTTGAAATTCAAGAAGCGCTCAGATCGATGGTGCACCAGCTGCTGAGCTCGTGTCTCACTAAATGACAGAACATTGTAGGGCGATCCTGAGAAAGAAGGTGCAAGAATGCTTGGGTTAGACGCATACTCTTGAAACAGCCTTTACTGGAAAATGGAAATTGGTGGGTTGATCGTTCAAGGCATATGTCTATAGTGAAAGCTATTTTTTAAGCATCTCTATACAAAAGTCTTCACAACACGGATCAATAATTAGATATGCTAGAACAAGAAATCTTCTCACCCTCATCTAAACACTCCTGAGAGGCCACAGAGTTGGTGAACACCACCAGATCTGATAGCTCTCTACTCAGCTTTATCGTTTTCCTTCTCCTTCCACCTCTGCAAAGAGACACAACAAAATATAGGCAGTTCGTGAAACGGCTGACTATTAGATGTAATGACATGCTCCAGCTCAGATACACGGTACAAAGATAAGAAGGAAAGGTGACTGAAGAAATAACTTATTTTATAAGAAAAGGACATCAAAGATCAGCACAACAGAGACACAATCTTAATGGATAGAAACAAACACAAATGTACTACAAACACACACAAAAACAATGTTCTTCAAAAATCATTTTATGAATCAGTATAGAAATAAAAATGCAATACACATTGTGATTTCCAACACTGATAATGATACGAAATGTTTATTGAGTGCAAAATTTACATTGTGTGACACTAAAACCTAAACTATTTTAGAAGAGTTTAAGAATTTTCAGCATTGCAATCAATTCCATGTTAAAATATGTTCAAATAAAAAAAAAGTTATGTTAAGTTGTAATCATTTTACTGCACTTAAATTTGGCTTTGGTGAGCATAACAAAACATAAACAAAATTAACAACCCCCAAACTGCTCTCAAACACGTGACATACTAAAAAAGAAATGAAAATGTACTTGTAACTGATTATTCAATGCATCTTCAAACACTTCAAATGCAGTTTGAAATGTTTGAAATGCGAATACAAGCTGAAAACGCTAACAGCATTCTGTTTAATCAATCACTGCATCCTTACTGCACACGTCTAGACTAGGAAATCAGTGTGAAAATAAAGATAAGAAAAGCCCCTTGCAGAGTTATGGTTTCATTACAAATGACTTTCCTCATGATGTTAATGTAGCCCATTAAGCATACAAATGATGGCAAATTCTCATTATCGTAAAACACTAACAATCTCTTCATGGCTGCCATATTACGAGGTGAATTTACAAAACAGTTGTACCACGTTTACAATCATTTCAATGCATTTTAATGTAAACCCTTTCAGCACAAACATCCCTTTAATGTAAATTAGCGTCATTATACAGTAGATCATAGCGAATTATTCACAAACCTCAGGTCTATTTGCCAATTAAAGCGGGTGGTAAATAGAATTGTATGTGATTTTATGATGTGTTTTTACACTTTTTCTAGCAATCATGGTAGCAATAACTCATTAAATAATTTATTCAAAAGTCTGAGTGGTGAAGGGATGCATTTTTTTACATTTATGTGCCCTCTTCAGAAAATGTTTCTAAAGCACCAAATGAGCATATTAGAATTATTACTGAGGGATCATGTGACACTGAAGACTTGAGTATTTGCTGTTGAAAAAAAAAATCAGTAATTTTCTGTAAATCTAAAATTAAATGTAAAACACAATAAAAACATAAAAAAGGATGACATAAATACAGTCACACCTGTTAAACTGTCCACCTGAAGGCTCCTGCTGCCCGTCATCGTCTGTCTCAACACTCTGACATTTCAGTCTTGACTTGGAGTGCCTCTGTGGAAACACACACAAACGCACAGCAAGCTAAATAAGTACAAGGAGCGAATGTTTACTCCTTTGCTTTGGATGGGAGGTAATGAAATTCCTCCTACACACTACAGAGAGGAACAGAACAGCTCTGGCCGTTTTGAAGAGCACACTTAACATAACCACATAAGTGTGTGTGTGTGTAAGCAAGGATTAATACGTGCCAGACGTGACTAGTGTCCAAATCGTGTAACTTTTATAGGGCCATGAGAAACTGTGTATAACAGCTTGGGTAATTACAGGCTTTAGGCTCATTACTAACAAAAGAAGAACCTTTGAGACCTCATAAACACACACGAGAAGACAAATGTCAGGAGTGGGAGGAAATATCACGCGCAAACGAAAAGCGTGCCTGCCTGCTTCCTGTAGTAATGACAGAGAAGACGGATGCGATCTGCAGAAGACGAGAAACCACAGCACAACTCTGACAACCCTGATAGCATTTTAATAAAAAAATCAATAAAGTTTGAACGGCCCGCTACAATAGTCAGCAATCAAACTTATGGGGATGCGACCGCAAGCTTTGTTTACTCGGTTCATTGATTTGCTATTGAGGTGTGGAATTACACACCAACCAGATTCAATATACCAGATGGAGATTAATAATGCATTTAGTCAGTTTTATGCAGTGGACAAAATATGAGGATGCCTGAGAATGAGCTGAGAGCTGTCATTATCCGTCTATACAGTCGGATGTGATGTTGAGGGATAAATCTGATATCAAGCTAACAGGTGTTTAATCATTGTATGAATTTAGTAAACATGCATACGCTTAAAATAAAGAAACTCAAAAGTGTATTTTCCTACTGGCACTGTTCTGATCACTGTCTATCAGATAACTGATTCCAAAGACTCATGCACTTCTAGTGAAACAATAGTGATTCTTTTTTAAAGTGCCCCTATTATGCCGTTTTAAAGGTTGCTAATATTTTTTATGAGTTTCTTAAAACATGTTTTTATGTATGCAAGGTTAAAAAACACTTTAATTTAATAGATTTCATTTTACCCCATTTCTAAATTCCTCCTTCCCGTGAGCCATCACTGCTGTGATTGGTCAGATGGCGCAGTTCTTTATGATAGCCTACCGCTACAGCGCTCCACAGAGCTTGTACCAAAACTATACTGTCTGACATTACTAGAGGTGCTTTCAGAGAGAATACGTCAACTACTGTAGTTAGCAAGGACTACCGTGGAAAGTGCTCGCTATTTGCTTTTGTAAGTCAATCGGGCACCTCTACGTTGTGAACTATAGCATTGTATAATAACATAACACTGCGTTAAACCTCATTTATCATTACTTAAACGAATGAGACAGACAGACAGTCAAGCTGTATCAACCACAATGTTTAGACTACATTAGGCCCACAGCTGAACAACAGAACTACAGTAAATTAGCCGGTTAAAATTAAATGTAAATTAGCTGGTTACCAAGACATGTGCAGGGTTGTTACACAACATAACACACAAATACGTATTTTGAACGATCGCTAGAAAATACCATCATCAATTACTAATCATACGTGGAGGTAGAAGTTCAGAGGAGCAAGCCAGTCCATGTACAGTAAACTGGTCTCTGATCCATCTTTTAAGACCAAGTATTTGGTGAATATCGCGTTGTACTCCAAGATTGGAAAAGCAGTCATCAGTAAAATGATGCGAACACAACAAGAGATTGTACTGCTCTTGTGTACTGCTAAGGTGTTGTTGAAAAAATTAATGTTAACCATTCATTCTTTGTAGATTCATCTTTCAGAAGGGCATATAAAACAAATGTACTCTCAAAAGATACTGCGTCTTCTGGACATGATGTAATCCAAGTGGAAATTGTACTGTTTGTGGGCGTGGCAAGTTGTTCACGACGTAGAACGTGGGTGGACATTATGCAAACATGTTACTTAGTGACGTGGATCCTTAACAGAAAAAGATTCAAATTGCTGATGACTCGTTTAGGCGAATGTGTGCCAATTTATTTATTTTTGATAGACAATAACTTTATTTATTGTGCACTGTCGGTGTCATAACTTTGCAGATAGTTTATGTTCACATACAGCTACATGACACACTGCATGAAAGATCATATTTGAAATGGCATAGTAGGGGCACATAGTAGGGTAACTGGCATTTTTCCTGAGAATACCTATTGTATGTGGAAAGGCACTTTCTGTTAGTGGAAAAAAATATGGCACAAGTTTACCATGTTTGTCAAGATATCATGCCATTTGTAGGACATTCTCGGGGCGCCCCGGAGGACACGCTCGGGCCAGTTACCGGGGGAACGGCACTGTAACGCTGGTACGAGGTGATTGAGAACGCTGGAGATCACGGAGTAGTATAACAGTACTTTAATCTTTAAAGCAAACTTAGGACATGGAAACATCACCATAGACACAAGGCAGTTACATT
>JAUMHI010000020.1:1379550-1395193 GCA_032359435.1 Enteromius unitaeniatus
CACCTACATCTTGGATGCCCTGGGGGTAAGCAAATAAACATCAAATTTTCATTTTTGGGTGAACTATCCCTTTAAGGCTCCCTTTGTAAATTGTTTTTAAAGGTTTTAAAAAATTAATAATAACTTGTTTACATATGCATTGAACTGCATGAGTGATTTTAGCTCAATACATAAAAAAGTGAGATCTTTTTAAAAATGACAATATAAATGCCTAATAAACCTGTGTTTTTTGTTAAAAAAATACTGTAAAATAAAACATTAATTTTCATTTTAAAGACTAAATTTAAATATTAAATATTATATTTTCTTTTTCTTTTTTGTCAACCAAAAATATAAGAAACACCATATGCCACAATTGAAAAGAAGATACATATAAAAAATTACTCTCCATTCAATTCATACACATAACATGCAAAAATTAACTAAAAATAAAGACATTATTTTATATTATAAACTGTTTATATGTCGAATTTTGTATTGTATACTTTTGCACTTTTGCGTGCTACTCACAAATCAGACAACCAACTGGATCTTCTTTACACACAACACTGCTCCACTGATCACGTGGTGGTTAATCCACTGCACACCTCGGATCACTTCTTACTCGCACTTAACCTTAACATGATTCCAGATACAACACATAACCCTCCAAATGTCACTTTTCAAAGTAACTTGCACTCACTTTCACCTTCCTTTTCACTTCATCTTCGTTTCCTCCTCCTGAAAAGTAAGCACCTCCTGATGCTAACAGTGCTACTTATACTCTCCGTTACACTCTGATGTCTTGTATCCACCTTTTTTCTCAAAGCGGAAATCAGGATGAGACCAGAAGCTAAACCCAGAAATTTTACAAATGGTGGCACCCATATGTTTGTCAGGAAATGTTCACATTAGAGTGTGCATAAAATAAAAAAAACTATCTTTTCACTGCAGAGGAAACATAAGCTGATTCGATGTGGCATTGCATGACAGTGTCAAGAAAAAAAGTATGCGAACCAATTTTATTGTTTTCTGAATAAATGTGTCATAAAATGTGATCTGATCTTCATCTAAGTCAAGGGTATTGACAAACATAATGTGTTGTAGCATATTAGCTCATTGGGAAATGTATATAAATAATTACTATTAATAAAATAGCAAAATTACTGTAGCAAAATTACCATCAACTAATCTGTTTGAATGTCCAATCTGTTCAGATTGGACATTCATGTAAATTAATATAATTTTTCATGGCCACAGAAAAATAGGTGTTAGCTGCCTTTGGGGGGAAGGGTTCACAGATCCTCATAGTCGTAGTTTGAGTTACCCCTTGGGCAGGGTAAAGTGGTATTAAAAATTAGTAGTTAAATGTAACAAATAGTTTTGCTCCTGGTTGGTTCAAATACAGTGCTTAAAAACAACAACACACAAAAAAACTGATCTTTTATGTCTTTATTGAGAACAACCCAAAAAAAACTCATAGTGCTTGTTGAAAAAGTATGTGAACCCTTGAGTTAATGACCTCAAAAAGGCTAATTGAGTCAGGTTTTAGCACACCTGTAGTCTCGTAAAGATAATAAGTTTGGAGGTGTGGACTACAGCTACTTCGACTGATAAAAACACCTCAAACTTTTGGAGCTTGCTCTGCACAAGAACAAACTGCTTATGTGAGCCATGACTCACCAAAAAGAGCTTTCAAAAGATCTACGATAAAGAATTATTGATTTACATAAAGCGGGCAAATGTTACAAAGTTATTTTAAAGACTTTAGAAATTCACCAGTCTACAGTTAGGCAAACAATATACAAATGGGAACACTTTGGGACTGTTGCTACTCTACCAAGAAGTGGGCGATCAGTCAAAATGACACCAAGAGAACAACGAAGACTCATCAATGAGGTAAAGACACAACCCCAAATGACAGCCAAAGATTTGAAGGTATCATTGGAAATTGCTAACATCTCTGTTCATGAGTAATACTTAAACACAATTAGGACACCACGAAGAAAGCCAGTGCTTACTAGAAATAACATTGCTGCACGCCTGAAGTTTGCAAAAGAGCACATTAACACACAGTTTTTGCATGTGGAATAATACAAATGCAATATATTGATTAGATTATGGATATAATTGAAGGGAAACACAGCCTTCTGGCTGACTGTGGAATATAGAGAAATTTTTGCCACACCTACTGGGCGAAGGAGACCCAGAGGAAGCACAGCTGGAGCTACTCTGTCTAGGTCCAAACTGCGGGGCAGGGAGGACTCAGTATACACACCGTTAAGGGAACACTGAGAAAAATAGCACACGGATCCCGTAGGAGTGGCGCAGCAAGCTGGCACCAGCCTCCTCTACACAGAGGTCGTAAACCTGGTGAAGGTGTGGGTGTAGCCCAGCCCACAGCCCTACAAATATCTGCTAAGAGGCGCCGAGAGCCTATCACATAGGACGAAGCAACACTCTTGTTGTCAGTCTGTCAGTCCTAAAGGCAAGGCTTTCCCTGGTGTAACGGGAGATGGCTTCGACAACTCAATGAGCCACCCTCAGTTTGGAGACAGCATTCCCTTTCTGCTGTCTGCCATAGCAAATAAGAGCTGCTGGGAGCATTTGATGCTCTGAGTGCGGTCAGTATAGAGTCGTAGTGCGTGTACAGGACACAGCATACTCTAAGGCTGGGTCTGCCTCTGCCTGACACACAGACATGACAAACATATCTTTAGAAAGCTTTAAGTGTCTACTTTTAAATGCAGTAAGTGCACGTTGAAAACAAATATTCTTTTTTAACCAACACTATACTGATTTTCTCAATCTGATCTCATTAATTTTAATGTGACCACGCCCACGAGCTAATTTGTCAATTTAAAATCCACGTGAGATGCGCGCGAGAGACAGAGAAACAAACCAAACACGCTGACTTCAGCAAAGAAGATAACAGATGGGTTTACCTCAAGATGCGGTGTGCATTCTGTTCCAGTTAATAAAGAGTAAGTACTGCTTGTTTAGTCATGAGTTTGCGTGGTAACATTATCATGTGCTTTTGGTTTGTATGAGTTTGCGTGGTATTGTGTGCTTTCAGTTTTTCGTCGAACTATACCCGACTAAAATGTCTGAATGTGAGTGAAGCATGTTGACAGGCTGCATGCTGTTAACCTACTGTGTTCTGTAATATAAAGAATACAATATAAAAACAATATCACGAGTGCATGATGAATGGTTCTTGACGTTTTATTGTTTGTTTTTCTTGAACTGTAATTCTTGACTAAAATGTTTTGCAATCGAGTGAAACGTTGAAACGATAAAATTTTTTTTGGACGTGATGCTGTTTCTATGTTTGATATAATAGACAATGAAACAAAATGATACGTATACTGGAATCAACATGCTCACAGATGTTTTTGTGTGTTTGTTTTGTTTTTAGTAATTAGAAACCTGCTGCATGATAAACCTGGATGACATATCCTCGAGTCTCTTCAAGCTGATCGCCTCTAGGAGTTCACTTTCTTTTTTCACTGCCATTTTGAATGTTGAATGAGTGTTCAATACCCACGACTTAGATGAGGATCAGCTCACATTTTATGACAAATTTATTTAGAAAACAACGAAATTCCAAAAGACACTAAGAAACGATGTAAGAAATAATATTTATTTGCAAATAAATATTTTGGTTACAATAACATGTTGATTCATTTAAATATGCAACATTTTGAAATTAGCCAGCAAGCAGTATTTTTAGGGCGGGTTTTCTTGCTAACGGCTGGCAGACACCTTGCAAATAACCTCAGATTATTATAAATTATCACTCCGAAGGAGCTACGCCGTAGCTGCGTGTTGGCACTATAAGTGTATGCATCTTGGCTATTGGTTTTTGTATCCCTGTCAATATCACGGTTGTGTATTGCATTCAACCTTCTCTACATAATTTAATTATTTTGGTCACCTTGTCAGTCAGCATTTGGAAAGTAGTGTCAGGATGACTTTACTGATTCTTTATGATCTGATCATCTCTGAGAAGTATAGTCCTATAGGATACAGGCAGGTTGGCACAAATTCACAGATCTAGTCCCTCAAACTCAAGGCAAGGAATAAACCAAACTGTCAATAACTGATAACGTTATAGCCACATGATTTTTGGGAACTGGGAATTCACACGAACTGGGAATTTGGCTTGGGCAGACACACGTTTCTTCCAGTCCATATGGACAAATTATTCTAAAGTTTTACATAAAATTGTATTTATATTCTAGAAGTGATTTGTTTATTGTATTTTGTTTTTCATCATTGTCTTTGTTTGAGGGTGATGGGTAAATGTCCACTTATATTGGGCCTTAAGTGCTCTTTGAAGACCTGGGGTTCCAAAAGAGTTTAAAGTTTAAAGTATTATTACATTGACAGTCTGAAGAAGCATGTTTCAGTTATCGGTTCCTTTTCCTACGAGCAACGGGTCTAATAAGAAGAATATAACTGCATTATTATTATAATTTTTATTATTTTTTTATTTATTATTATTTATTGATTTATTATTATTATTATTATTATTATTATTATTATTATTATTATAATTATAGAGAGAGTATAGTCCAGATCCACACTCCTTTTCAGAAGGTGGTGGTAATGCACATCATTTGTTGCTTGCCACCCGCCAATTAAGCTGAATTAAACTGAAGAAGAAGAAGAAGGTCGCACTTCGGTCGTGTTGCACTTGAGTCGACGTCCCCATCAAGGACATTGTAAGTATGTTATAATACTAATAGCAGGGCTCTCAAGTGTCACGCATTCACCGTGAGAAACACGCATTTCAGCCGGGTAAATTAACGTTACGTGATCCCGCCAAGTACGTTCGTTACTAGACAACATGGGTGCGCGCACGCACACACGGAGTGGAATTTGAAAGCGCAATAATGATGAATGCGGTAGGTAATCCATTCATTATTTATTTATGTGTATTACTTAATTTTACAATTCCTGGACAAAATCAGTTGCCTAAATAAAGTAAAATAAAGTTTCAGATTCTGCAATCTTACTGTATGTGTACAGTATGCATCTACATTAAGTTGGCTCAGTTGTTCGGTTGGCTCTTTTCGCACCAAATGTAGCTGTTTGTTTTTGATACATTTGTATTTTTGAAATATATAAAGCTATTTATTTTATTTTGATGAATTTGTCTATTTTATCAGATTTACCAATTGTTATAATTCATATTTGTGCTGATCATTTATGAACAATAAGTAAAATTAAACTGCTAGCAATAACTAAAAAATGTTGTGGCTCCTCCCCTATAGCAGATCAAATCTCACGCCAAACTTTTGCTAAAACTTGAGAGCCCTGTGAACTATTGTGATTCCCGACATTTTATCATAAAGATTTTTTCATTAGTGCCAGTTGGTCCTGCTAAATCTTTTTTTTTCCTCTAATGTCGAAACAAAATCGATGTAACGTTACTTCAAAGCATTATAGCTACTATTCCTGCCAAACTTCCCAAAGTTACAGTTAGTTTTACTACAGTAAATCCATGGTGAATGTTGCTGATCTGTGGACACTGGATAGTTAATTCATGGCACGTTTCTTCCTGGTTTTCACATTTGCCACGTGCCTATATTTGAAATAACAAAATTTTGGTCAGCAGGAAAAATGGTCCAACGAACAGTTCAGTTTGTAATGCGTATTGAACATCGAATTGAAAGCCTTGTACCGAACGGTTCAATATGAATATGTGTATGTATGTGTGTGTGTGCATATATATGTGGATATATACGGTAGACACACACCCCTGTAAAATAATAAAAGAATAGCAGACATTTAGGCCAAAGTGGCGAAGATAAAAATCTTTGTCATTATTTTCTTTGTTAGTGAGATTTTCAGAGTTTTTATTGTTTTATTAACATTAAAGGGATAGTTCCCCCAAAAAATTTTAATTGTCATAATTTACTCTCTTAAGTTGTTTTAAACCTGATTAAGTTTCTTTTTTCTGTTGAAAAAAAACAAACAAACACCAAAGACAGCAAGCGCACCAAATATGAATACTATTAACTACTATCTAACTTGTTACTGTGAACTCGTGATCCAGTATCTGCGTATAAAAAACGGACTAGGCATCTTTATGGTGTGTGTGTGTGTGTGTGTGTGCGCATGCAAAATATTTAATATTATTTGATTTTGTTTTGACACTTTCAACTTAAAGGTTACACATGGCTTATTTAAGAATGTGGAGAAAATGTAAAGCAGACATCAATTAACTTCTCCAATCTGATGATGACAATGCGGTGACCATCGAAAACGCAGTGACAACAAATGACAGAGAGGAAACAACCAATGATGATGGTGGAAGCAATTCTGATAACCACAGCACCAGTGTGACCACTGATGGTTCAGACTTTGACACTGACATCGGAATGTGTGACTCAGATGTGGAGATTTTGAATCCCGAACCAGAGGTCCTAGTTAGAAACATAGGTGATGATTTGCGGGAGTGGAGTGCAAGACACCAAATTACTAATAGGTCCCTAAATGAATTATTGCAGATTCTAAGGGATCATGGACATGTACTCCCCAAAGATGCACACACATTACTAGCCACTCCTCAAGTCATTAACAGCCATTCAAAATGCAATGGTCAGTATATATACTATGTCTTGGAGGGGGGCATTTCCCATGTACTGTGTCAAAATGATGCTTTTAGACAACAACACAGTACGGTCAGTTTGGATGTCAACATTTATGGACTACCAATCTTCAAAAGTAGTAAAGTCCAGTTCTGGCCAATACTGGTGACATTTAGCAATTTCAGTCCATTTGTTGTGGCATTATACTGCAGGGAAAGCAAGCCTGAGCCCCTTGATAAATATCTCCATGACTTTTTGGAGGAGTTATATAATTTGAGAGAAAAAGTATGCTGTAAATATATGTACCTTTCTCTGTGATGCACTGGCAAGAGCATATTTAAAATGCATTAAAGGTCATACTGCATATGACAGTTGTGAGAGGTGCCAAGTGAAAGGACAGTATGTTGAAAGAAGAGTTGTCTTCAATCAGCATCCACCTTGGGCACAGATGAAGCATTTAGTCAGAGTATTCCCGCCATCAAAATGGGTCTAGCCCTTTAATAGCTGCTGGGATTCCCTGTGTCAGTGCCTTTGTGTTAGATTATATGCATACGATTTGCTTGGGTGTTGTCAGGCGGCTGTTGGTGTATCTGACTAGAGGCCCAAAACTGTGTAGGATTTCTGTGAGACAGAAAACGGAAATCTCACAAAAACTGAACATGCTACGAGGCCAGATGCCCAGTGAGTTTGTGTGACAGCCCTGTGGCCTTCAGGAGTTGGACAGGTGGAAAGCCATGGAGTTCTGTCAGTTTCTTCTTTACACTGGACCCATAGTACTCAAAAATACGGTCTCCTCACAGCTGTATGCTCATTTTGTGACATTGACCGTGGCAGTATGCATCATGCTGGACTCAGATGACAGGACAAGAGCTGCCTATTTGGATTTTTCTGCTGAACTGATGAGGCACTTTGTGTCTAGCTGCCCTGCACTCTATGGAAAAACATTTACGGTGTACAATGTACATGCTCTTTTACACATCCATGAAGATGTCTCTCGTTTCAGGTGCTCTTTAAATTACATATGTTGCTTTCCATATGAGAACTATTTGCAGCAGATCAAAACATTGGTCAGGACTGGCCAAAATCCATTAGCACAGGTGTCCAAACGCCTGGTCGAAATTGAACATGACCAGGGGAATTACAGTGCACAGCCTAAAGCGAAGCCCCAAATGTACATTTCATCAAAAAGGAGAGACAGCTGCTTACTTCTGGAAGATGAGAGCTTTGCTCCTCAAGAGAGGATGGGAGATGGGACAGCTGTTTGCGATGTGGTAAAACATAGACACACTGTCGACCTGTTTGACAAACCATGTCAATCAAAGCTCTTGAACATTGCTTACATAGGGAATGGCTGTAGATTTAGAAGAAAAGAAGTGAAGGAAAAAGACCTTAATCGAAAAGTAGCCTGTCTACCTTTCAACAATCGCACTGTCATGATTCCTCTGCTGCATGGCATTGAACATTCATGTTGAAGATTGGCAAGGTATGTTGGGTATATATGGGTATGTATATATATATATGGCTGCACGATTTGGGGAAAATGTCATATTGTCAATATTGCGATATGTGATTGCGATATTATAAACAAATGATTTTATGAGTCAACTTGCTTGGTTCTCAAGTAAAATACACACAGATTAGTGATAATGCTGAAATGTGCATTTCTCAACTCAATCTAGAAACAAGCAACAACTAAATGCACTGTGTTTTCAAATTAAAATAATTGATCGATCATAGATTGATCGTATGATTATGCAGCACTAATGTATATATATTAATTTTTGTTGCAGATCATGCTTTTCGTCAGAGCCGTTTGGAATGAAAATGGGAAGGAAATGGAGGGGACTATCCCTAATGCCTGGGTTAATGTAGCTGAGAAAACGCTTCGATGGCCAAAGACGAGGGCAAAATATTGTTTTGACAACCATGTGGCTCCTAAGGAGGACTGGGAAACTTTCCCATTGTTGAAAGTGAAATTTACCTCAGGTAACCTCTTATATTTCTATATTTTAACGGTAAAACAAATGTGAGAAGTTTTGTGGACTGTATACATTGCTATAAGCTTTGATGACATGCGTGCTGTCTTTGCAGAAAGTCTCCATGACTGTGCTCAGTACACAATTAAGTGAACTGTAATTGTTTTATACCCCTTATTTACTGATAAGATGCCAGTCCTATGATTGCAGTCTTCCCATCCCACCAATCAAAAAGTTAAAGAATCGTGAGTTTTTGCTAAGATGACCATGCACATTTTAACATGATTCATATTTTAAGTATTTGTATTAAACTGTCTATCTTTGTTTTCAGTGGGCCACGACAGATAAAAAACTGATGAGTAGAGCTGTCAATCTTCCCATTTAATACAATTCAAATTTAATTTTTCTTTTAATATTTGAATATTTAATGCTCAAATGCAGCCTGTACATCACTATTATGCACTGTCAACCCTGTAATGAAAAATCTAAAAAGTGTATTAAAGCAGCTCTCTTCTTAAGAGCTAATGGTGCTTGGTTAGCACAATTACCGCATGTTTGAAAGGACAGCTGAAAAGATTTGTCATAAATTAACAATAGTGTTAGCCACGATGCTAATGGCATTGCTAATTAAGCCAAGCAGTGCTGTCACTACCATTTTAGTGAGTTCAAACACAACCTGTTTTTTTTCTGATTGTGATGTTACTCTGACAGTTGTAGGGCAGATAACTTTAGCTGTCTCTATTAAGCTCCCAGTTAAACTGTTTTAACTCGCAATATCGTGAGGAAAAAATAATTAGCTGACTAATGATAACAAACACTTTGGCACAGTGGATGACTTTAAAATTAATTGTAATTGTAAAATTAATTGTTAAAGCTATTTTTCTCCATTCCCAGCCGCAGCCTGTACTAATGTTGCTCGGTACATAACATTAGCTCAGTAATCTAAAGACCTCACATTGCCTTGTGTTTCTCACTCTCGCTAACTTGAATTGACATGAATTGTTCATAAAACGTGAAATGAGAAAAGCATTTTGTAACCTTAGGATTCAAATAGTATTTTGCTTTACTATTCAAATTATATTTGACTTTAAGAATTCGTTCCAACTGCCCTGGTGTTGAGTTTGCTTTTTATTGTTAGAATACCAAATCAGCATGCAGGTATTCTTTACTGTGATCACACAATATTAGTAAAATATTTAAATGCAATTATTTTGACTGATATTGCAATTGTGATATGATTCACAATATTGGAGGGAATGTTTTTTTGTGTGTCATTATTCTCATTGTAAAATATATTTTTTATATTTTTTTTGAAATATGATTTTTTTTTTTTTCTTTTGCAAGGATCTGTACCAAACAAAGATTTTTTCTTTAGACTGTAGGATACTTATTGTTTTATTTTAGAATAGTATGACTCATATTTTGTCTTTAACAAATATTGCCATTTCGATGAAAATGTGATTAGTTGTGCAGCCCTACTACTGATCATGACTAACTGACATTTTCGATTTGGTTTCTTTAGGTTCACCCGGGTCTGAGGGCAACTACAGGTCTACTAGTGGTAAGTATATAACTTTTCCTTTTTAGATTATCAAATCAGCATGCAGGTAACTAACACTATTGATAATGACGCGACAGGTCAACTAGTTGTGAGTATAGCCTTTCATTGCTGAATATTGCAGGCAGGTCACTTGGAGTATTGATATGACTGACTGATGTTTCTGCTCTGCATTGCTTAGGTACAGCCAGGTCTGTGGGCTGTGACAGGTCAACTAGTCGTGAGTAGCCTTTCATTGCTGAATACTGCAGGCAGGTCACTAACACCATTGATAATGAATGACTGATGTTTCTGCTCTGCGTTGCTTAGGTACAGCCAGGTCTGCGCGTTGCAACAGGTCAACTAGTCGTGAGTAGTCGTCAGCATGTTGCAGTTTATTAGTTGCAGTTAACTAACACTGATTATTGAATATTTTATAATGTATTTTGCTTACGTTGCTTAGGTTCACCCAGGTCTGTGGGCCACGACATGCCAACTAGTCCTGAGTAGCCTTTCATTCCTGAATATTGCAGGCAGGTAACTAGGACTAATGATAATTAATGACTGATGTTTCTGACTGATTTTCTGCTTTGTATTGCTTAGGTACACCTAGGTCTGCGGCTCGCGACAGGTCAACTAGTGGTGAGTTTAACTTTTCATTTTTAGATCTTCAAATCAGCATGCAGGTAACTAATTGATCATGACAAACTGATGTTTCAGTTTTGGGTTGCACAGATTCTTCCAGGTCCAGGTCTGTGGGCCGGGACAGTTCAAGTAGTTGTAAGTGTAGCCAGTCGCAGTTGGCTTGTCTTATTGAATATCAGGTCAGCATAGGTAATTAGCACTATGGCTACATTTGGGTTTCACAGGTTCATCCAGGTCCGTGGGCCGGGACAGTTCAAGTACTTGTGAGTATTGCCAGTTACATTTGGCTTGTCTTATTGAATATCAAATCAGCATGAAGAATACTATTGCTACTGGACTGACTAATGGTGTGTTTGGGTTTCTCAGTTGTACCCAGGTCCCCGGCTGTGGAAAGCAGGTCCACAGATGGTGAATGTCATTGGTTTCATCACTGAATGAGGCACTTTTTTTCTTTCCTGCTTAGATCTTTTACATCCAAAGTCCAATTATAATAGGGATGCGCCAACCACATTCCCCCTGTCAGAAGAGAGTAAGTACAATAATATTTTCATGTGACACCCAGACTAATTACTTACATTGCATTCTCTTTGTAACTGTTTGGTAAATCTAGACCAAATTTTTTCTCGCTGGGCCCCCGTATAGTAAAATGGTATAATCAGAACACGCCACAAATATTCGACTGTGAGATTGGGATTGAGCTAAATAAACTTGTTTATTTAAATAGCATTTAATTAGCAACATATCTATTAGGTCCTGTACCCACTGAATTATTGAAAGAGTTTATACCTGTAGCAGAAGAACCACTTCTTAATATTATTAACTCATCATTATCTTTAGGTCACATGTCAAAAGCATTCAAGCTGGAAGTTATTAAACCTCTTATTAAGAAACCACAACTAGATCATAGTGAACTGGCAAATTACTAATTTTTCGGGCCGGTTCCAGCAACAACAATGCTGACTCATTTTAAATCTTCTGTTTATGTCTTAATTTAAGAATATTTGTGTCTGCTTAATTGTGCTCTAAATTACTTGCCCCTTGCATCAGACTAAAGCTGCATCTCATCGCTAGTTTTACTTGATTTTAGTGCTGTGTTCAAAACTGCAGATCATGTCATAGCTCACTGTGAATCCACCACCAACCCAGGTGATTTGGAACCCCACAGCCAAAGTATCACTGCCTGAAAAGTATGATGGAGCATCAGGGAAGTGCAGAGGATTTCTGCTACAATGCTCTATTTATATTAACCATCAACCGAACTGTTACACCAATGATGATAGCAAGGTGGCGCTTGTGTGCTCCCTCCTCACAGGCAGAGCTTTGGAGTGGGCTACCGTGCTCTGGGAGGGGCAGCAAATGACTTTTCCCACATACCAGGCTTTTTTTTTTTAATTCCGTGAGGTGTTCGACCACTCCGTAGGAGGCAAAGGGAGGAATTGCTTGGATTAAAACAGGGGACTACCATGGCTGCAGAGTACACATTGAGTTTCCGCACCCTCGCTGCACAAATCGGCTGGCCAGCTGAACCACTCAAAGCCATGTATTGACGGGGCCTTAATCGCGAACTACAGTCAGAGTTAGCATGACGTGATGAACGCAAAATAGTTGAACAATTCATGGAGCACACAATCCAGATTGATAATCTCCTACGATCCCGAAGAGTATCTCCTCTGGGCTGAGTATGCCCAAAATTCTCTGCTCAAACCTGCCACAGGCATGACCCCTTTCAAGTGTATCTTAGGGTACCAGCCCCCACTCTTCCCTTGGTCAGGAGAACCTACTAACTTACCTGCTCTCGACGACTGATTACGCCGTAGTGAGGAGACATGGAACCAGGCTCACGTTCATCTTCAGAGGGCCATACGCTGAGCTTTAGAACAGGCAGACCGCCGATGACGTCCCAATCCACTGTTCCGGCTGCAACAATCCTGCAAAAAGTTAAACCCGAGGTACGTGGGTCCTTTCAGAATCATCAGACAGATAACACCAGTATCTTGCCGTTTAGCCTTACCGACCCAGTACAGAATCTCACCCACATTCCATGTTTCTCTGTTAAAGCCCACTGATGCGGGACCAGGACGAGGTAGCCGAAGAATATTTGTGTCTGCTTAATTGTGCTCTAAATTACTTGCCCCTTGCATCAGACTAAAGCTGCATCTCATCGCTAGTTTTACTTGATTTTAGTGCTGTGTTCAAAACTGCAGATCATGTCATAGCTCACTGTGAATCCACCACCAACCCAGGTGATTTGGAACCCCACAGCCAAAGTATCACTGCCTGAAAAGTATGATGGAGCATCAGGGAAGTGCAGAGGATTTCTGCTACAATGCTCTATTTATATTAACCATCAACCGAACTGTTACACCAATGATGATAGCAAGGTGGCGCTTGTGTGCTCCCTCCTCACAGGCAGAGCTTTGGAGTGGGCTACCGTGCTCTGGGAGGGGCAGCAAATGACTTTTCCCACATACCAGGCTTTTTTTTTTTCACATTCCATGTTTCTCTGTTAAAGCCCGCTGATGCGGGACCAGGACGAGGTAGCCGCTCCAAAGACAACCCCCGATCATTAACAGAGAGGAGGCTTACCAGGTCAACGAAATCCTGGACTCCAGGCGTCGGGGCCGCACACTCCAATATCTGATTGTCTGGGAAGGTTATGGGCCAGAGGAACGATCCTGGATCAATGCCCAGGACATTCTAGATCCGGCCCTCACGGAAATCTTCCATCGCAACCATCCAGATCGACCTGCTCCCAGACCCCGTGGTAGACCCCGATGCTGCCCCTCTCGCTTCAGGAGCCGATCACAGGGGGGGGCTGTGTTATGAGGCGATCCTCTGTGGCTCTGTCTGTCTCATTTGACACACGCACCTCTGGGATTTCCGCCCCGGGTGTGGCTTGTTATCGCGGCTTTAAAATAAAATTGACGAGCGCTGTGCAAAGTTTTGTTCGTTCATCGACAGCTCTGAGCATTTCTTGTGAATATCTTTGGACTGCCTTTTGTTATTACCTGGACTGTTTACTTACCTGTGATTCTCGCCTGTTGCCCCGACCTCCGCCTGGATATATAGACTCTGAACCTTGCCTGTGACCCTGATCGTCTGCATGCCTTTGTTTCTGCCTTTGTCTTACCTCTGCCAGCCCTTTTGTTGTTGATTGACTTTGCCTGTACGACCTTGCCTCTAATAAAACAGCTTGCAATTTGATACAGACGACTCTGATTCACCACAGTTATTTTCAATATACATGTTGCCCCTTGGTAATATTATTATGTTGATTATACTAAACTATATATCTCAACAAAACCAGATGAAACTTCTAAATTGTCCAAGGCATGGGCATAATTTAATTTAACAGTAGTGGGGGTCCATAACAATAATATTTCTCAAAGGCATTTTTTGAAGGGGACACAAATAATACAGTCAAATTGTACTTTTAAAGATATGTCAAAACTGTGGAAAACTTTGCTTCTATTATTATTGTAGCATGGAGACTTTGTTGTTATTTTCAAAATTATTCTCTGGTTCAATAAAAATGGTTCAATATTTATTGCAATGTTGTCATTTAGCTTATCCACCGCACATGCACTGCACTAAATAGATGCTGAGGAACAACCCTTGGATAGGGTCCCCCCTGTCCCCCCCGGGATTTATGCCCTTGATCCAAGCAGAGTATGTTAGAAATGTAGAAGATTGGATGACCAAAATGTTTACCTATTAAAGGAATAATTCATCCATAAAGGAAAATTCTGTCATCATTTACTCACCATTGAGTAGTTCCAAAGCTGTATGAATTTCTTAGTTCTGTAGGTTTGTAACCAGGCTGTTTTGGGTCGTCATTGACTCCCACAGTAGGAAAAAAATTCAATTTCTATAATTTAGCTAGACAAATATTTAGCAAATATCGCTGTTCAAGAATTGTCATTGCCAGAGAACACAGTTTCAAGTGTTTTTGCTGTAGTGTTTTTTTCCTGCTTTGTTTAAAAGTTTTACATTTGTTGTGAAACAATTAGTAGGTTTGAACGCATACAGTGCCCTCCAAAAGTTTGGAAATGCCCTAGAAAAGTTGTATTTATGCTGATATCATCCAAAACCACCCTTTGCCATGGGAGTTTCCAAACTTTTGGAGGGCAGTGTATTCACTATGTTTTGTCTCAGAGTGCAAACATAGTTTTAATGCGTCCTCGTCCCATGGTGAAACCCAGGTACTTCGCTTCGTTCATGGCTAGATGGCACTTTGGTGGTTGGTGGTCAGCCCTGACGGAGTGGGTTACCACATTGTTGAGGAAAGCAGCCGCGTAGGTTTGGTGAGGTCTGAGAACAACATCAATGAGTCTCTGGAACGTCGCTGGAGCGCCGTGTAGCCCAAAGGGAATGGTGTGGAGAAAGCCGTTTTGGTTTCACTTCATTGGTGAGAGGGACTTGCCAGTAGCCTTTGCCTCTGGTAAGGTCCTTCGTTGTGATGTACTGGGCCCTTTCCAGGCGATCCAGGAGTTCATCTTCCCGGGGCATGGGATAGCTGTCGAAGTCCGAGACTTCATTAAGGCACCGGTACAGAAGCGGAGGGTGCCATCCGGCTTTGGGACCAGGATGATCGGGCTGGACCATGGGCTCCGGGATGACTCTATTACCCCCAGCTTGAGCATCTTTTGAATTTCCTCCTCTATAGCCTGCCAGCGGGCCTCAGGGACCCGGTAGGGCCTTTGCCAGATGATGACGCCGGCAGGAGTGCGGATGTCGTGAGTGAAAGACTTAAAGAAATTTAATCCTTCCGATTAATCCTTCCAATTCATATGGCTGCACAGGACATGAGAACTCCAGGGACAATAAACGTTGATCTGTCTTGCTTTGCACGAGAAGACAAAAACAGGCCCAGTCCCGCGACCCATAGCATGCCATAAAACCATAAA
>JAUMHI010000020.1:1396649-1411190 GCA_032359435.1 Enteromius unitaeniatus
AGACCGGACCAGTCAGAGTCATGTTCCACCCTAGTGAAAAATAAGTTCAATGTATTTGAAACATATTTATTGCCGGCGCTCATTGGTCGAGGTAACGGCACCAGAAAAGGCAGAGAGACGCAAGTTCGCGCCCCACTCTGAGCAATAATGGAATTTGCGTCCGTTTTGTCCGTTTGAAGTTGTCGGTGCACGAGTGTGTTGTCATCTTTGTCCCCCTCACTTTAATAAAATGTAAATTCGTGCCCCGTACTCTAATTTGAGCACTTTCCAACATTAAACACTCTCACGTAATGTATGTTTCGTTCATACCAGACGCTGCAGGGCGAACTCACGGAAAGTCCAAAACGGACTCGTAGAAGTACTAACTTGTAACTGGTTTTTACAAACTATAAATTATAATATATATAAATTATTGTGTGTCTTACCGTTATTTAATAATAAAAAAGTGTTGTTCTGCTATCTGTTGCTGTGATGTCGGCCTCAGCTGTAAATACCGGCTGCTCTGCATGTATGCGTTTGTAAAACCATGATGAAATATTGAAAATATGTTGAAGTACAGCACTTTTCACAAGACTTATAATTTCAAAGTAGGTTTACAGGAAATGCACTTTAAAAACATTCTTTAACCAGCCAGAGGTGACTAAGACTTACTGGCTGAGGAAGACCATCTTCTAAAAACAAAATGATGTCCATATCAATCAATCACTTTTGTTTATATAGCACTTTTAAAAATACAGATAGCACTAAACATTATCAAGTAGGAGAACAGAGTGATGGTAATCTATAATGACGAGATTGCAGAGATGTCTGCAAATGCAGAGACGGTCTCTGTAGTCAAGATGACGATAATCACTAGAAAACAGGTGTCCCCAACTAAGCAAGCCAGAGGCGACAGCGGCAAGGAACCAAAACCCCATCCATGAGAGATTGGGGAAAAAACCTTGGGAGAACCAGGCTTAGCTGGGGGTAGTTCTCCTCTGCACCTAATTTCCAGTTAAATTTTAAGCACATAAAATCCAGTAATCCAGTGGGATTCAGATGTGATGGTGTTGTGAAAACTTGCAACTGCATTTTCATCAGGAGTGCTGCTTACAAATTAATTGGTCATACAGATGCACAACATTCAGAGAAAGAGTAAATATTGTTTATTTACAGATATAAGAGACATTGCCATTATACAGGTTGGAAATCATCAAACCTACCCTTACAGGCAATATATGGATTATATTTGTCAGTTATGTGTGTCCATGTACAGTTGTGGTCATCTGAAGTGTTTGTGAGTGTTGGCGTCATCTGAAGTCTTCACAAGTGAAGCTGGATCCAATCTGGAACTGCAGTAATCTCTAGGGATGTCCATCCTGAGATAGAAACAAGAAAACAAAAGGAGAATATATAAATATTTATAGAAATTGTTTAGTGTCTTTAAAGCCAGTTTAAACTCTACAAACTTTTTACATAGGTTTGTATACAAAAAAACGATGGCCGAGAAAGCGCAACGGTGCAACTTAAGAAAACACATGAAAAAAACAACCACACAAGAAAACATCTTCATCCAGTTTGACAACATAGGCGCTGCAAATTCTCGCAATGCAACCAAACACAGAAATGCGCTGCAAACACAGAAACAAACTGCAAATAGCATGAACCACAACAAAAATGTTTCAGGGGAACCTCAAAAAGGTCCCAGATGGGTTCGTCACTTTTTGAGGTCCCCCTGAAACATTTCCGTTGTGGCCCATGCTGTTTGTTTCTGTGTTTGCAGTGCATTTCTGTGTTTGGTTGCGTTGTGAGAATTTGCAGTTTGCGTGTGTTTTTTATTCTCTGTTTGCATGTGTTTTTTTCTGTTTGCAGCACGTTGAGCTCTCTCAGACGCCGTACAAAAACAGCTTTTATGAAAATTTTTTGTAAAAGACCCACATTTCTAATTTTCATTCATGAGGATTACATGGATCATTTGACACGATTTGGTATAGTGATCTTTTGGAATATGCAGTTTTGAAAAGAAAAACAAATTCTACTTTGTACCAGTAGATGGCTTCAGAGCTCTACTATTTGCTATTTGACCAGTTGAAAGATATCTTTTCACAAGTTTTTTCAGTTTGACTTATATCTACACAATTATAACCATACATTTTTTTGTAGAAGTTTTTTTTTTTTTTTATTATGTTTTTCAATAATGTTGCATTATATTTCTGGAAAACCTAAACAAGAGTGCTAAAAAAAGTTAAAAATTCGACAAAGTAATTTTATGGTTATAATTGTGATTTCATAATATGTAGATATGATTCCAACTGGAAAACAAAACTTGTAAAATAATATATTTCAGTTAGTCATATAGCCAATAGTGGAACTCTGCAGCCATCTACTGGTTATATATATATATATATATATATATACACTTTTTTTTCCCTTCTAAAACGGCATTTTCCAAAAGATGGGCAAAAATCTTACACTAAACCATGTCAAATTATGTGTTATCCCCACAAAGGAAAATTTTAAATGTGGGTCTTTTGTAAAGTACATTTTCAAATAACCAGCTGTTTTACCTATTTAAAAACAATTTAAAATAAAGTTTAATGCATTTTAAAAAACTATTACAAATTATCCAAAAATGACCCAGATGTGAAGCAAAAACATTTATCCTGAGTGTACACCCCAAATAAAGACTGTACAGGGGTTAAACTGTTAATCAGAATAAGCTCACAGTAACGTCAATACTGTAACGCCCGGTGCGTGAGGAGAAGTAGATCGCAGGAGACGGGGATAGAAATAAACATTACAATAAAACAAAGCGTGGAGAAGTATCCAATAATCAGATAAACACAACAGCTGGGGAGACACAGGTGGAGCGAAATTAACTAATAATGACTTGATAACAGGAACAACCAAATATGGGCAAACAGGAAGAAGTACAAAAACGAAACCAAAACAGGAAGGCATGAAAATGAAACTAAACCAAAAATACAAAAACACAGAGAATAAACAGAACTAAACAGACATAGAACATTACAAACACTTTTTTATCTGAAATATTTTGGTGGGTCTCGATATAGATTATTCTCGTCTAGGTGGGTACTAGCACCCCCTACATAAATACAGAAAAAAACATTTTTTTAATTATTTGAAAGGATTATTTTAAATGAAGTACAGGCATATATATATATATCATTTCCTTTTTTCTGACATAGAATGGAAATTTCTGTACTTGTAAAAATTTGACTTTGGTTGCCTAATCATCCAGCACCCCCTTGGCATGGAAGACGGTCAGACATGGACCTCAGTGTCAGTACTACAAACCGTCTTGTATTAAACTATTGTTTAACCATTAAAGGTAAACAGAGCACATTTAACTATCATAAGGAGCATTAAAATACCACCATCACATATAAACCAAATAAGTTTCTTAAGGCCAATTCACACTGCACAGACAAATGCCAGCAGACTCCAACAGACTAGTTGGCTGTTGTACTTAGAATCTTATGAAAAATAAGAATCATGTTCACACTGACCAACTTTCATTGACTGGGAAAAAATGGATGATATATTGGTGTGTCATAATACACTTGAAAAGATGATGAATTAAACAAAAGAGGCTGTGGGTGAAGCCGTGGTTGTTTCAATTTAAGTGAAACCAAACTCGAACCAACATCTGACAGGGGAAACACACAGTTTTTCTGTGCGATGTGAATTGGCACCAAATAACAATGACAAAGTATTGGGAAAAACATTTATTTGATTAGAATTACATTCATTTCTTACTTCTTAACGATGATGTGCTTCTCTCTTTTGGTCCATAAACGAAAACTTCTCGGCTAATAGCATAATTAGACTGGTAAAATATCTCTGAAATCCCAATATTAACTCTCGAATATATAATTATTAGTAATTATTCAATTAAGAGATCAATAAACGAGTGTTAGTCAGTAAAACGAAAAACCCGTGGTTTTTTATTATTATTATTTCTATTTTGCGAGCGCTGAGGATCTGAGGATGCGCGGTGAAACATACAAACAAACCCACTGTTTATTATAAGCTTTGACGCTTATATGGCTTCATTTTAAGCTTTTATATTTTCATTGTAATGTGATTTGCCTACTTGTCTACATTTTATTATAAGCTTATTTCAGACATGAAATTCAGCAAAAAAAAAATATAGTTTCTTTTTTAATACTAAACATTTCAGCATTAGAATAATTTTTAATACAATATATTTTTTATTTGTTTAAATTGTTTACATAGTTATATGACAACTAAAATGAACTTGCAGGGGACGTTATGAGAACGATCCCTTTAGGTTGTAAAAATAAAATCTAAAAATAAACAAGTACCCAATCAGATTTGATGAATCAGTTTAACGTTTTTGTGAGGCTTAACAATCTTGGTGCTTGTACATCAGTGTCAGTCATGCATTATTAAATATTGTTTTAGGCATTACTTATGGGTAAGGTTAGGTTTAGTTGTAAAGATATGGTCAAAACTAAAATTTTGGATTAAAACGTTGCTCCAGGTTCAGCAAAATTAGCAAAATTAGGACTTGCGAATGCTGCACGCACGCGTATGGTTGTCAAAGTATCGTCTGGACAGTCGTTTTGCTTTTGCCAAAGGAGGTCCAAACGCTAATAGGAGCTAGTAATGCCATACACACTTAAAAGAACTCACTTCAAAAGAGCTCTGCCCTTCTAAGAGCGTAAGACATACGGATGCTCAGCTCACTTCTGTTTGGAATTCGCTCATTCTTTAGCTGTAACCCCAGTAACCATGTCTCTATGGAAACGTCCACAACAAAGCACCGCTGTTGTGTCGCAAGTATCTGTGGTCAACACTGGTTATACTCTCCATTCTTTGAAGCGGTTGTTAAACACTGTTTTAACAGTATTACTTCCATGTAATAACGTCTGGCAGCTTCCTCAAACAAAATGGTAAGTGTTTTTTAAAACGAAAACCTACATAATGGTCAGAAACACTAACTGTTCGCTTTGCATTTTGCGGTTTCTTGCACCCATGGGCAGATGCTGTCATCGCAATAAAATGTGAAGAAGAAAAAAAAAGAAAGGGCAAATAAATCACACAGAATAAAGCTTTGGTAACACTTTATAAAACCGTCCCGTTGTAAGTCTATAAGTGATTAGTTAATGATGAAATGTTCATCTACAAAACATTCACAAATGATTCATAAGTGATTATTATGTTTAGTTAATTCATTTACAAGTCAATTAAAAGTTGTGATATGTTGGGTAAAGATGTCTGTCCTAATGAGACAAAGGGTTTACACACTTTATTAAATTAAAAAAAGGTTTTTTTGTGCTTTTAAACATATCACAACTTCTAATTGACTTGTAAATTAATTAACTAAACATAATAATCACTTATTAATCATTTGTGAATGTTTTGTAGATGAACATTTCATCATTAACTAATGACTTATAAATGACTTACATTGGGACGTTATTATGAAGTGTTACCAAAGCTTTTTGAAAATCTAAATGTTTCCTTTAAGGGGTAACGTTTGTGTGTGTTTGTGTGCATGTATTCATACAATCCATTCTGAAGCATAGTCTCATCAGTGCTCTATCTGTAAATTAACTTAAAAAAGGCAATTTTCTCTTAAATGTACGCGTCATAATTTACGTCAAAAAAAATTAAATCAGTATCAACAAACCTTGTCTTTCCGCTAGAGTGGAAGCTGCATCGAAAGTGCCATTTAAATGTATTAACACAGACTGTTTAATGAAGATAAGAGGTTCCAGAAATGCCTTTACATGGTAAAATTGCAAATGTAAATAATATTATAAGAATAAATGTTTCACGTTTTTAACAAATAAATACAAATTGTTGGATTAATGCAATTATAGGCCCACTTTTAAACATAAAATCAAACCACCACTATCTGGTGGCTAGTCAATAAATGAAGCAAGTGACAGTCTGCATACTGTCCATCTGAAATGATGTGATATGATACATACTATTTTTGGCAAATATGGATAATGTTATGTATTCTGTATTTGTGTTTGTCTTATTTGGTAGTTCCTGTGCTTGATGTGATTATCAGTTAATTAGTCTCTCTATCTGTTTCCTAGCTGTTTTCTGTTCTGCCCATGATGTCTGCGTGTTTATATACCCTGTCTGTTTAGTTATCCATTTGTCTGTGATAAATGTTGTTTGAATGTGATACGTGTGTTGAAGCCACTCTCTGGAAATCAAAAGCACCTTTTTGATATATTCTTAGTCAGTTCTCATTACTGCAACCACGACACGTAACAGTATCACAGACCAAGACCGACAAACATGGCTGAAGACAAACTGAGGCAGAATGGCTGGACGTTGGAGAGATATGTATCTCGATCTTTCCAATGAGATAAGCTAGAGTCTGGGCGCTTGTTTTTTGCTGGGGCTTTTTTGCAATATTGTCTTCAGCCTAGAAACACCTTCTGCACCAAGTTCACATGCCCCTTCTGCGCCGAGGATCGGTGCACCATCAGACCCACCGGCAGACTGTATGGAGGGCTGAAAGGCCTCAACCGGCCAGAAGAGCGTTCCCATTACTGTTACCCACGAATCCCATTCCACAGTCTCAGCCAGGAGTGCCGTTCCCGATTCCTGAGAGTCCTGTTCCCGAAGTAATGGCCAGGAGTGCTGTTCCCGAGACCTGTTACCAATTCACAGCCAGGAGAGCCATGTCTTTTATGAATGGCCCACTGAATCAATGACTCTTCTGATTCATTAAAAAAGCTGTATCATTAGGCATTCAATCATTCATAATATATATATATATATAAATAATGCAGTATATCTTGTTACGTTTAGTGAATTAAAAATTAAAAACTGCTGGAATTACCTTGTATGTGTATATTTCCTACTATACCTCCCCTCAAGGTTAGTAATGCCAGTTATTTTTGACATTTTTGGACACTTACACAAGTTATGAATCTTACTAAATTAAGTATTTTGAATGTTAAAGTTGGGCTAGGATTAGGGTTAATGTTAGGCTTTTATACTGTTTATACTATTTAATCTATGGAACGTCCCCATAAAACATGGAAACCTGCATTGGTTTATGTGGTTTATGAGGACACAAATGTGTGTGTGTTAAATTTTCAGGAGACTTCAATCATACAGCTTCCCACTAGGTGTTCTTCACATTTGTTCCTCAAAGATAATAAAGGCATCATTAATGTCTTATGCTTTTCAGTCTCAAAGTGCCACATCCTCATCTGGAAAGCAGTCAGGCAGCAGTGCTTTCACTCGCCGCTATCGCACACGAGCCCTCACCTCACACGTGGATGAAAGCCTCTTTGGTACACCAAAACAGGTAGAAAAAAGCCTTTTCGTCTTGTCTTGTCTGAATGAAAATAAATAGGCAGACTGAATTGTCTTTTCTGTCTGAATGTGTCAGCATTCTGCTGGTGATATGAAAGATAATCCAGATGGTGGAAACATGAGACTGAGGACACGCTCTGCTCCTGCGCCCAAAGAGCCACACTCAGAGACAGTGCGCATCATCACTAAAGACCTTATTAGGGATCTCAGGCAAGTATAAGCAAAGGGTTTTTGCAAAAAGTGGTTACATATAGTTGTCCTTACTGAGGTTTTTGCATTACCCTTTCAGACACCGACTTAAACCAAGTGTCAGAAATTTGACACAGAAACAGCTTTTTCACACAAATTTATCCTACACGCAGCTTAGAAAAAAGTCAAAATACATGCCTCTGTGTATTGTTGTTTTATCATTGTTATATTAGTGCATTGAACTAGTCATGTATTTAAAAAATTTTATAACTTCAAAAGAGAACAAACGAATTACATTATTGTTACATTACATTGTTACATTATTAGTACATTATTGAATGCATTCAGTTATTATTTTTAGTATCGTAATATACTTGAAGAAGCCTAGTTGTACATTTATCAACATACAGTACACAGTAGACACTCTTTAATTAGGAAGAATAAAAAAATAATATCACAAGCATACGCATAAGTATAGGAGCAGGGTAAAATATATATATATATATATATATATAAATAAGTAAAATATTTAAAAAATATGCGCTAAAAAAAATATATGGAGCTAAACTCTGCAGCAAAATGGACCTAGAGTTGAGAACCCCAGCTCTAAAATATAATGAAATCTCCTGTCCAAGCAGTTTTTGTGCTAAGATAAGATGTGTTATGAATCGAGGCAGGGAAGTGTGTGAGTTCACGTGCAAAATAGGTTTTATTAAGCTCAGGGTCAGGACAGATAGGATCGGGCACCGGCAGACAGAAACAGCGTAGGCAAAGACAAAATCATAAACGTAATCCAGGCAAGGGTCGAATACCAGAAAACAGAGTTCATAGGAAGAAGCAATCGAAGGTCCGTGGGGAAGCAGAGGTCGACAACGGGAAATCCAAGACAATAGAAAATAACACGAATGAGAGAACCAGGAACAGAGTGACAGTGTAAATGAACCGTGACAGACAATCAAACAGACAGGTATTTATACAGGTGGTACTGATTGAATGATTGAACCAAACTAGCAACAGCTGTGGGGGAGAGATGCATACTGGGAAATGGAGTCCGGATGTGGAAACAGTCACAAAAACACAGAGTTCTAAGAGAGCTGGAGTGCCATCAACAGTCTTTAGCTTGCAGCTCCAGCTGGGCGTGACAAGATGTATGTCAGAGTTGGGAATGCGAGTTGGCTTAAAAACTCAAAAACAATCACCCCTGTTAAAATTACTTGTACTGGTGTAACCTGATTTAGTCTTATTAAATAATATTAAATAAATCAGTAGTTCCTAGTCAAATTCCTGAAGTCTCCCAACACTGCATGTTTTCCATGTCTCCAAATACTGTTTCCGATTTTATCAGCTTAGAAACTTAAAGACATGAAATGAATTTGTCAGGCAAAGAAGAGATGCCAAATTTGCAGTGTTGAGGGGATTCAGGAACATGGCTAGGAACCACTGACTGAAATAAATAAATAATGTGTTTCCAGTGGTAATTGGGAGAAAATTGGTTTAGTTTAGGTATATATTTGACATTAAGTTTGAATCAGATTGAAATCATGTCAGGTTTTTGATGTCAGTTTGTTATGCATATTTGACGTATTTTGCCATTAAATTTGATGACAAATTGATGTATTTTCTAACATTAGTTGCCCACTAGAGGATTAGTGAAAGTTTTTATCCCTGTACGTTTTGTGTTTTTACTGCTTGCACTAAGTTGTACTATTTGTTGTTCCACCAGAATCCCAAAAGAGGACCCATCTGGGCAGTCTGTCATCCTGTCTTCGGCTGAGTTCAGGCGTATCATGGTGGAGTCTCATGTTCCTAGTGAAGAGGAGAAGGCAGCTGCACTGCAGGCCCAACGCCAAGCCCGTGAAGAAGCCATGGTGAACCATAATTATATGTTTGAACACCAAAATACGCATGATTTTGTTTTATATAGCATACTTCTACAATGATGTTATGTTTACACTAATTAGCCGTAACATTAAAACCACTTACAGGTGAAGTGAATAAAATGTATTATACTGTATTCTTAAAGTGGCGTTTTCCAAGGGGTGAGATATATTAGGAAGCAAATCAGCAGTCAGTTTGTTGTTTTTATGTGATGGGCCTGTGCAGCTCAACACCAGTGCTCATGATGATCTAAGTCCACCTCGAAAGGAACATGATAAAGTGATGAAGGTGTGTTGCCTTGGACTCTTAGTTGAATCTTTGGGATTTACTGGACCAACAAATCCAATCCAAGCTCGTAATAAACAGGGTTTATACTATCTTCTGCTAATGTCTTGGTGTCAGATACCACAGGACATATTTGGAGCTGTTTGGCAGCATGAGGGGGACCTACACAATACTGGGCAGGTGGTTTTAATAACGTGGCCAAACAGTGTTTATAATATGCTATTTTATAATACATGTTGTTTTCAAAAGTTATTAAAAATATTACTACAGCAGTTTGCTATGAGAGATTAATAAAACAGAAGCTCATAGAACATTAAGGTTTCCACCTTAAAATACATAGCCAGATAAACTTCCATGAAGTCTTTTGTTTAGACTCCATTTAGAATTGGTCTTATAGATAATTGTGTCCCGAGTTGTGTCTTTTGGGTCTTTACTGCATTTTATATTATTTAATTATTTAATTCCCTTTAGCTATTTAAAAGTAAGTAAATTTTCCAAATCGATCACAATTTACACAGCGAGTCATTCTTTACAAATCTCTTGCTTTCCTTTCATTTGTACATTATTTCTGTCCACATAATAACTGTTTGAAAACACAAGATCGTTATTACATTTGTCAGTCACATAACGTAATCTTGATTTAAAAAAAGTAGCTATTTTAAAAATAACCCTTAGGGGAACAAAGCATTTTTTCGGAGGCTAGCATATTTTGGTTTTCAATGGAAGTGCCTATTTTTAAAAAAAAAAATAGCACTAGAGGGGTGTTTTTGATCAATCCAAGTGGAGGAGAACATTTTGAAGCTTGTGCCATTTGTGGACTATTGAGGATACCTCATTTTAGAAGAGTAATACCCATAAAAGACAATAGAAATGTGGAACACAGACAAGATGGACAGGGCTGCCAGGGTAAAACCCTGACATTAATGATAAACAAATGTATTAATCTGAATGGGAAAAGATGTGTATGCACCTATTAAGTGTAATTAAAAGGATACTTTGTGATGCTTTGCTGAAATGTTTTTAAAATGGCTTTTTTTGACGATCCATTGATTAGTACTAAAAATTGTGAATTTTACATTATTTTTCCCCACTCTCTTTGTGTGTGGCATTTTTGACATTTTTCTTCAGTTGTCTTCAAAGCATGACTGATTTCTTCGCTTAACTACTTAAATGACATATTTCTTGTATGTGGTCCAAGTGTTCAAGTGGGTGTGAAGATCGCAAGTGTGCATGAAGAATTTCTTACCTCGTGGGACACACGTACGAGTCTATGTTAGTCCTGCAGCAGCAGGGGCATGAAAGGATACGCGCACTTGCACTCTTTAGTCGCCAAGACTGCAAGTGTTGGTATTTGGACAATGCCTAAATCTAGTTGTCATTGTGTCAGGATGCTGCAGAGCAGAGAAAAGCACAGATGCGTCAGGCGGACCTGTCTCGGCAGAAGAACCAGAACCTCAGTGAGCTTGAGGCAGAGGCAAGGGACCGGGCTCAGTACCTGCTGGAACGGGCGAACGCCCTGAGAATGGAACAAGAGGACGAAGTCAAGAAGCTCAATGAGGTAGATAGGACCACAATAAAAAGTCTAACCTTGGCTGAGTCTCATTTACAAGGCTGTGTCCTCCAGAGGTTGCATTTGTTGGCCACAAACTTTGAGGCTGTTTCATTTAAATCATGTTTAAAAAGTATAGCCATGAGACCTCTGTAATGACGCATATAACTAACAAATGCGACCTCTGGAGTATGCAACCTTTGGAAAGAAGATGCACTGTACTGAATGTACAGTAATGGTGCCTACATGCAGATTTTGTACTCTTGCAGTTAATTCAGCAAGTGCAGTGCCATGTTGTCCGGGATGCACAAATTCAGGAGAAGAAACAAAACCGTGCTGAGTGGCAGGAGGAGGAGAGGAGACTGGATGCCATGATGGAGGTGGAGCGTCGCCGGGCCTTAGAAACCCAGGAACAAATTGAACAGCTGCAAAAGCAGCAAAGGATTGAGTAAGGGTGTTCACAATCTGTATTCTTCATACTCTAAATATAATGCTTTGTTCTCTATGGTTGATGAGCGGATGTTCTTAAAGTGGGAAGATGTGTATCCTGGATCAGATCCAGCTGCGTCTGGAGGAGCAAATGCTACATAATGAATTAAAGGAGCAGGAGGGTCAGCAGCTGTTGGAAAACATGGAGAAGATGCAGATGGAGGAGCTCAAAGTAAATGCAGTAAATCTCTAGATTAGTTCAAATTGTGAATAGTCTACTGACTCGCATAGATAAGCATGTTAGTTCATCTCTGTGTGATATAATTTGCAGGCCATTGAAAGAAAGAAGGAGGAGCAGAGGAATTTGCTTCAAGACATTCAGGAGATAAATGAAGCGAATTTGCTTGCTAAAGAGCAGAAAAAAGAAGAAGAGAGATTAGCAGATCTGCGAGTTGTAGAGTATACAAATAAGAAATTGGTAAGTGTTTTTAAATTCTTTACAAAACACAGCATACCAGGAAAAATATTAAATAAAAAAAAAATACATTAAAAAAAATTAGAGATACAGAACACACAAAACAAACAAACAAAAACTTTTATATGCGAGTATAGTTTGTGTGTGAAGTTGTGCTGTGTGTGCATATCTGAATATAATTACACTGTATGTGTAAAGATGTAAAGAAAGGAAAACTGCAAGGGCCCCGGACCTCCCCAAATGTATCAAACATCTAAATAAATAACACAAAAGGAGAGAGAAGATATATTTATTTTCTGAAAAGATGAACACAAGTGATCTAAAATGGACTTAAGGACATAAGTTATTCTAAAAACCATAACGTGATTTTAATATTTAACTGCACATGTGAAATCTGTGTGCAGTTAAATATGTGTATATATGCACATATATACATATTGTTCCCTTGATAAATGAAATCTTCATTTTAGAACTCCATTTTGTATCTTTGTTTGATATTAACATTTGTTTGATCTGAATCTTTATGATATGCAAAAAAAATGGACAAAAAATTTTTTAGATAAACAACAACATATGATACTGTTTAGTACATCACAATTTTTTTATTTTATTTTGACAAATAATAATATTAAATTGAAAAGGTCTCAAAAAGTTAGGACACCCTACAATTCAGTTGCTTGTCACATAATTTTGGTTGTCGCTCACGTCATTCTGGAGGAATTTTGGCGCACTCTTTATTTTCACATCCCTCCAGGTAATATTTAACTTGATGCACAGGTCTGTCCGCAGAATTTCAAGCAGGATGAGGTTTGGACGTCTCAAGATCTGGTCAACTCCTGTTCAGTTGCCAGGCATACATACTGTACTGGAGCATAAACAGGGGTAGACTCTGTGATCAAATGAAACTAAAAAATACTCCAAGTAACCACTCCATATCGTAATTTTGCACGAGGATAAAAAATTAAAATGTACTAATTTTGGTTTCAGTTAGTGATGGTGTTCTGTCCTTCTGCAAGACACTGGTTTAAATAATTAAAGTTGGAGCCAGCAAACATTTCCAAAGATATTACCAATAATATTTAAAACACCAGGCTCTAGTCCATTGAACCCTAACTGGACATGATGTTTGGATAATGGCTGCATGCGTGGCACTATATGTTTTCTTTTTTCTCTCAAAGAGCTTAGTAGTCTGTCTGTCTGTGGTTTTAACCCACATGTGGTGTTCTGTCCAATTAGTTTTTTTTAAAGATTAGCTTTTATACAATGTATGTAGTATTTATTTCTTGTTCTACATATTTTTATAAAAATGTATGCTTTTATTTTGGCTATTATTTGCTTGTGTGTGTGTGACATTGACACATTGTATGAATATATAAAACAACAAAAACGAATAACCACAAATATGTGTAAGTAAGCATGTATTTGATGAACTCTAGGAACGTGAAGCAGAGTATGAAGCTGAGCAGATACGAATCAAGAAAGACAAAGAGAAAGAAGTGGCACGACTGAGAGCTCTTCAAGAAAGGGACAGAGACCATAAAGCTGAGCAGGTTAAATCTCACATCCTCATATAAAATGCACTTATAATGATAAATATCCTCAGGTATATATTAACACGACCAATTTAATAAAGCAAGAAGCTTATTTGTTGGCCTGACATGTGCAGGACAATTTACATTCTGGATTATAAATAAATGAGCTTTTCTTTGAACTATCAGGATGAGATCAGGGCACGGAGGAACCAAGAAGCAGCTGCAAGGGAATGGAGGAAAAAAGAAAAAGAACAGACTCAGAAAAAGCTGGAAGTGGAAGAGAAGCTGAAGGCTGCTCGTTTAGAACAAGTCACTCACAAGGAGCACATGCTGTCCATAGAAGCTGGACGAGAAAGAGCAGAGTTTGAGAGGGTCCTGAGGTATAAACGCCACAATATTAGCATGGTCAAACACTGGGTTTTAGTCCAAAAACTCAGCTTGCTATGGTTGTTCATGGATGCGTACATTTTTTTTTATAACCTGAACCTCATTTTTTTCTGTGTCAGTAAAAAGCAAACACATGGACATAATAAATGAAATATATAAAAATGTAATAGATAAATAATAACCTGAAAACAGCATTTTCAGGTTATCCCTTCAAATGTTCTTGTCATGTACAAAAGTTGCACTTGGGGGTTTAAATAGAGTAAAACAAAGGAGAAAGTTATTAGACTAATAAAGAAAAGTAAAATAGTGCTATTTATTATGTATATATAATTACACACACAGTAATTGTTATATTGCAGCCATTTGCTAAAATCATTTAAGTTATTTTTTTCCTCAATAATGTACACACAGCACCCCATATTTACAGAAAAACACAGAATTGTTGACATTTTTGCAGATTTATTAAAAAAGAAAAACTGAAATATCACATGGTCCTAAGT
>JAUMHI010000020.1:1425738-1456292 GCA_032359435.1 Enteromius unitaeniatus
CAATGTGAAATTCAATTCAGTTTCAATTTAAAAGAATGCATAACTTTGATAAATCAAGAAAGAATATCAGCCAATTATATAGAATCAAATTAATTTCTAATTTAAAATAATACATATTTCAGCAAATGCATACCTGTTTTGCCTTCTCGCGCCGGGCAAGACAGGTCTGAGTTTATTGTCTTTGGAGGTCTTAACGTTTTTCCCATGTCCTCCCCAGTGAGGAAATCTTGGGCTTGAAGCAGGGATCCAGCTGGCGATTCAGATGGACAATTTGATCTGATCCAGGCACCTCCGTCCATCAGCTACATCCCCGCTGTTCCCACTCTCACCGCTCAGCAGAATCCTGAACCCATGCAGATCGGGAGGACTCACCTGACAGAGGATGAGCGCACAAAATGGATCTGGGACAACCTATGTTTATACTGCGGCCAGCCGGGTCACATCAGAGCTAACTGCCCAGTACGACCACCACGCACCATGCCCACACGGGTGAGTACTGGCATTTCTGAACATACCATGACTTTACTAGTAATTCTAATTGTAAAAGGGGAAAAAATTCAGACTACTGCTTTTATTGTTTTGGGAGCAGAGGGAAATTTCATTGATGAGAGTTTTGCTAAGCTTCTTGTCGGACCAATGCACACTGAGATCATTCGGCTATTCACTATCCAATCACCCGAGCATGCCATCATGCTCGGCGTACCCTGGCTAGAACTCCACAACCCCGATATGCTGCCAGACGCACTGCATGCAGCCTATCCAGACCCCAAGGACTCAACTCCGAAAGGCAAGATTCTTCACCAAGCTCGACTTGCGAAGTGCCTGTAACCTCATCCGAATTTGTAAGGGTAATGAATGGAAAACAGTATTCTCCACCACTACTGGCCACTACGAGTATCAAGTAATGCCCTTCGGATTGTCCAATAGTCTTCCAATCCCTGATCAACGATATCTTCAGGGAAGAATTGAACAGAACTGGGATAGTCTACATAGACGACATATTAATATACTCAGAGACCTTCCACGAACACGTCCAGCACGTCAGGCAAGTTCTACATCGGTTAATCCAGAACCAGCTTTACACCAAGTTATCCAAGTGTGAATTTACCAGTCTAAAATCTCCTTTTTGGGATATATCATTAGTCACGAAGGGGTAACCATGGACGAAAGCAAGGTAACGGCAGTCGTGAATTGGCCACGCCCAAAGACCATCAAAGAGCTCCAAAGATTCCTGGGGTTCGCTAATTTCTATCAGCGATTCATTCGAAACTTTAGCCAAGTTGCTGCTCCCCTTACTTCCATGACCCGTAAGGGGGACATCCTACTTCAATGGAATGCCCAGAGTGAGAACGCCTTCAACAAACTAAAGTCAAGATTTACCTCAACACCCATCCTGCGTCACCCAGACCCTGAAAAAGAGTTCACTGTGGCGGTTGATGCTTCCAGTACCGGCATCGGAGCCATACTCTCCCCACGCCATAGCAATCCAGGCAAACTGTACCTATGTGCCTACTTTTCACGAAAACTCAACCCCACCGAACAAAACTATGATGTGGGCAATCGAGAATTGTTGGCTATGAAGGCTGCGCTAGAGTGGAGTCATTGGTTGGAGGGTTGTACACTGCCTTTCCTGGTTCTAACCGATCATAGAAACCTTGAATACATCAGAGGGTCTAAAAGACTAAATTCGAGACAAGCACGGAGGTCACTGTTGTTTGCACGATTCCATTTCACCATTACTTACCAGCCAGGGTCAAAGAACGGGAAGGCCGATGCTCTCTCACGTCAACACGAGGCAGACACCGACTTAGGTCCTCCAGAGCACATAATTCCTCCTCCTTGCATTGTTGCTCCTATCAGGTGGGACATCATGTCAGAAATCGCGGAAGCCCAAACGCAAGCTCCTCCACCTCCCAAATGTCCTCCCAACAGAACATATGTGCCTGAACCCTTAAGACAGAGAATCCTACACACCATTCCTGACTCACTCAGCGCAGGCCATCCTGGCATAGCAGCCACAACCAAGCTCGTCACCAACAAATTTTGGTGGTCCTCTCTTGCTGCCGATGTCATCCAGTTCATCCGTCACTGTGTCACCTGCAATATCAGCAAAACCAGTCAGCAGAGACCAGCTGGCACAGATAGTCATGGAGCAGGTCTTCCGGTTCTACTGCATCCCCAAAGACATTGTTACCGACAGAGGGCCCCAGTTCACCTCAAGGTTATGGCAGGCATTCTGTAAGCAGATGAACATCAACGTCAGCTTGACCTCCGGCTATCACCCTCAGTCCAACGGCCAAGCAGAGCGACTGAATCAAGAACTAATACGATTCCTCCGATCCTATTGTCATGAGAAACAAGAAACCTGGAGCCAGTATCTGCTCTGGGAGGAGTACGCCCAGAATTCTCTACAGTAACCCTCTACCGGTATGACACCTTTCGTGTCATCCCTGGCTTCCAACCGCCCATGTTCCCCTGGACTGGAGAACCTTCGAACCTACCTGCATTGGATCACTGGTGTGAGGAAACCTGGAACCAAGCACACGTACACTTGCTGGAAGCTGCCCGCAGAACTACGGCTCAAGCAGATCGTCACCGACATCCCAACCCCATCTACGAACCTGGCCAGTGGGTCTGGCTTTCAACCTGAGATCTCCGTCTCCAAAGACCTTGCCGCAAACTGAACCCAAGGTACGTGGGCCCTCTTGAAATACTTTGTCAGATTACACCAGTCTCTTTCCGTTTAGCATATCCTCGTCAATACAGAATCTTACCCACTTTTCATGTTTTTCTGTTGAAGCCCGCTGATGCGCCGGAAGGACAGAGGGGCCTAGACGAGGCCACCAATCCCGAGCCACCCCCCCTCATCATCGAAGGAGAGGATTTCTACCTGGTCCGAGAAATCCTGGACTCCAGGCGTCGGTGTGCCACTTTACAATACCTCATGGACTGGGAAGGATATGGCCCTGAGAACAGATCCTGGGTTAACTCACGTGACATAAGGAACCCGCGGAGATCGCTTCAGTGCGAATTCTTGATTTTGCCATCATTTCTGAGCGTTGTGGATTACTTTCTGGATTGACTCAAGTTACCGATTGGATTGTTTATTTAGTCTCTGAACCTTGCTTGTTACCCCGACCACTGCCTGGACTTGACCTGTGAACGTTTGCCTGTTGCCTCGACTCTTTGGCTGGACTTTGTTATTGAATCTTGCCTGATACCTCGACCTCACGCCTGTTTACGGTACTGTTCTGTCTCACTCTCTGAAAACCATGTTTGACTATGAGTGTGCTAATAAAGAGTTGCATATGGATCTACCGTCTCCTGAGCCATTGTTACATTAGCATAGAGAACAATTCTCATTATTAGCTAGTTCCTTATTAACATTATTAACATATTGGCTGTCTTATAAAGCACATATTCTGCATAGCCATATTCTATATCCATAATTCAATACCCTACTAACTACTAATAAGCAACAAATTAGTTTTTTATTAAGAAAAAGGACATATGTAATGGTCTGTTAATGCTGAGAACTGGACTTATCAGTAAAGTGGGTTAAATCAAAACTATTAATTAAATTATTAAAATTTTTAGGAGCCCCACAGGGGTTCACAAACCAAATCTAATCAAATCAAATCTAAACCTTTGAGGTTACAATTCATCTAATAAATAGTCTGAGGATTTGTAATAATTTAATTTAGGGTCTCTTAACTAGTTGCTTATTAGCATGCATATTACTAGAATATTAGCTGTTTATTAGTATAGATAGTAGACTTTATTCTACATCCTTAATCCTACCCAGTACCTAAACTTAACAACTACCTTACTAACTATTAATAAGCAACAAATTAGAAATTAATTGAGAGAAAAGTTGTAGTTCATATTAAATAAGTGTTCGCTAATCTAAGGGGTTACAGATGATTTACATAATCATCTGTTAGATTTTCTGACAGATGTGATCACTATCAACAAGTCATTGTCAACTGCAAATGCCATGACACGAAAATAATAGTTAAATGATGCTATCTGCCATCAAACCTCTTAACAGGGAGATTTTGACTCCCACAATGCCTCTCTAAACAAAAAGTAATAATAACAGTAATTAACTCCAATAATTAGCACTCATGCTGTATTCGCTTTTGACCAGAGAGGGGATAAATTAATTCTGACCAGCGCTCAAACTCATGTGCTTATTGTAGGATCAATAATGAAAATCAAACTCACAGCTCACCCTCAAGGGGACAACACTTGATGTTTAAAAAGCACCCAGATAAACGTCGTTCAGTGCTAATGATGGATAAAGAAAAGACAAATGACAAAAAAAGGAATCTAATACCCCTAAATTCATATCTTTCCAGATTTTAGTGTTTACAACTAAAGCTACGATGCAAGGTGTGCACAGTTGTCGTTCTCATTAAGGTATTTTACATCATATCAATCGGGCAGCTTAGAGACAGGCTGTCAGTCGTGCTGAATGACAGGGATGATAATGTTCCGCTCTGTGTGACGGATTGTCATGTCAACGCTACAAAGTGGCATGGCAGATTACTGCGGATGGGGAAATTAGCCTTCCATATAATTTACACTCGCACTGATGAACCTTTCGAGCCACATCTTCAGATAAACAGGTGGCTGCATCTAGGGCAGTAACATATTTAAACAATGGCAGAAGAGGTGCTTGTCATTTTCCTTTTTCCAGAATAATCCATTACATGTATTGCCTATAGCATCTGAATACATTAAACACGTCTGCAATATACAGATAAAGGAGAGTCACCCAGCGGAGGAGAACCGCCTCGGTCCAGCCATGGCTTTGTAAAGTAATAATCTGGCTTCTTGTTTATTTAATCTCTTTTCGGTGACAAAAAAGAACAGGCCCTAAAAAGAGAATTCCATTCATCTTTTGTCTCTCTTCATTTCAAAGAATGTCACTTTCGTCTGTAATCGGCATCGAAAAGTAGGAAGATTGAGTATTCGAGCTCAGCATGTGCTTGCCAGAGCTCGGCTCATTTGTCAAAGGCAGCGTGCTGAGCTCTAACACCAGCCCTGTTTTGGCTCGTATTGATCAATTCTGTCATGTGAATCTGCAGCAGGTGATACTGAATATCTTTCCCTGTGTTCTGCATGACATTTTAGAGATGGCAAACAGACAGCTGGGCAACACACAAAGAACCAAAAGAAGAAAGGAAGGTTTATCTCACCTTTTTATGTGTACTACTACAGTACATGCATAATTTGCTGATAACAGGTTGGGATAATGAGATGTAACCACTACCCTGCCTCAAGTAAAAGGGATCTCAACATCATATCCATGAGTGGTAACAAGCTGTTTGCCGTCTCTTTAAGACTTTAAGACTAAGCCACTCTTGACATAATGCTGCCTGTGCATTTTATTCAGGACTTCTAAAATATGGGAGGGAAGTATTAAATCATTAAATCATCAAGCATTATAAATTTTTTACTATTGTTTTATGTAAGCATTTTCACTTTTGAAAGGATATATAATATAAAAATTACTGTATATTGAGTAAATTTACAATTTCAGGTAAGCTGTCACAATGTCATTACTAGCCCAGCTTGTATAAAAATACAAAACAAATCACGACACAGTAAAAATAAAAAAGGTTTTTACATTTATGCATTTGGCAGACACTTTTATTGAAAGTGACACACAATATATTCAAGGTACACATTTGATCAAATTCATAATTACCCATGACCTTGCGTTTGTTAGCAACATACTTCACTGTATGAGAAAGGTTAGACATTTGAACATTCTACTAACTATAAGTAACTTGTAACAACATGTCAACTACATTTCTAATTTTCAACTACATGTCAAATAACTCTCAGATTAGACAGTTAGTGTACACTTAGGGTTAGTATGAGTTGACATATACAGTACTTGCAAAGTTTCTGATAGTTAGTATGTTGTGGACCCATTAAAATAAAGTGTTAGAAGATATTAAGCAGACTGTCACGGTTGTGCAGAGACCAAGCACGGAGAACATCGTGGTAACTGATATTCATAGTTTTAATCATCAAGGGTAACATAAACAGAGCAGAGTTACACACAACTTAATATTGACATTGACAATAACGGACCAAGACTAGAAGACAGGGAGCAACTTATGTAGGGAAGACAATCACAGATAATGAGGGAAACACACCTGAAAGGAATACGTAATTAACAAAACTAGGTCAATGGGAAAACAAAGAGCACATGGGGAAAGACAACAAACATAGCACATGTTACACAGACAGTCTAATGATACTCTAATGACTCATACTAGAAGTCATTGTGAATGTCTAAGTGGACTGTCAAAATAAAGTGTTACCGTATTATACAATGAGAACTAGTAGAAAAAAATAGATGGGATAATAATATTAAACGTAAAAAAATATAATATTTGGATATTTAATATTGTAAAATTACATTCTTATTACTAAAATAGTAGAGCACAGTGCCATGGTTGTGAATTAAATTCCACCAAAATACTTTAACATTACCTAATTGGAAAAACATGCCTCTACCTACATTTTGCAAAACTGCTCATGTGTTTCAAAAACTGAAAGTATTTTAGTGCAACCCACTGAAAAAATCTGTTTGAAAGTGTTACAAAACAATGCACAGACATGTTGAGCCTGGGTTGAAATGCATGCAGGATCTGATAGAAATGTATAGCTTGAAATAAATGCCATCAGCTCTGTATAAAAGTGTCTAGGGAATTCATTAAAATGTAAATGTATAATATTGAAAGAACTTGAAAATCTGCTTCCTAATACAAGTGTCAATTCCAGTTGTATAATTTCCTCTTGTTGACATCCTTGTCATTTACTCCTATTGTTGTCTTCCATGGACAGGCCTCATTACCCAGCATTGCTATGCCACCTTGCTGAAACCTAAATAATTATGAAACGTGTCTCTCTCTGTTTGAAGCAGTGAACACCTGATTGGGCTTCACGTACCCAACTGTTCTCAAGCCTAATCTGACCCAGTAAACAAAGAGCAGATGATTGGTAATGTTCAGGAGGCGGCAGGTGCTCTCATGTGATTGCATTCACCCCAGCGGCCATTAGAGGTTTATCGGCTCCCAGCCAGGCTAAGCTGGGAGGTGATGGTGGATAAATGTAGCTTCACCATTTGAAATAGCTTGAATGGAAAGACTTCTGTTGTTGTGTCTTAGGTGATAGATTAGGCCCGGAAAAGGTGAATTATGTCTTGAGGGAAACAATGTTGGTAAAAGAAAATAGATGGCCATATTTACCATTCGTACGTGCAGATGCATTCACTGGCCTTCAGCTACACTAAAAACAGACCCTGAATTCCCCTGAGCCAGGTGGTCCAGCCAAAATGCTCATTAACAACATGTGCAAAGACATGGATCCCTGCTCAGATGGATTTATATATGCATCTCCAGCTCCTGCTTACCAACGTCTGATAACAGCAGTGTACTGTAATGACACATTTACAAGGTGTTATATCAGCAGGGTTACAGAGTAGAGCAAGGACTGAAAAGTAACAGGACGACTGCACAAAGATAAAGAGGATAACGATGTAAATGGAGATTAAAACATCACACATACAGGTAGATACTGGCTAGGCTACAAAGATAAACTCATTATCATGCATGAGTAAGAAAATATTCAGAGGGAAAAAAGTAAAAGTCTGCATGTATTTGGTTTCTAATTTGATTAAAAAATTGTTAAATTACTAAATTAGCCAAGCAATGTTTTGTGCCTTTCATTAATGCTGGGAATTTTGATGATGTTGTTGTCATAATTAAAGGGTTAGTTCACCCAAAAATTTAAATTTTGTTGTTAATTACTCATCCTTGTGTCAATCCAAACACATAAGAACTTCCTTTATCCTTTAATCCTTCTTTAAGATATTTTTGATGATATCAGAGACCCATATGTCCCTCCATAGTGAGCAACACAACTGAAATGATTTCAGGTCCAGAAACGTAGTAAAAACACAGTAAAACAGTCCATGTAAAGTATCATGTTACTATTTCAGTGTGAGAAATGGCTGCAAAAGTATGTCTGCTTGAATTGTTTGAATTAATCAAAATAAATGTGACATTTAGACATTTTTGCAGATCGACACTATCAAAAAAAAGAAAATTTAGAAAATCAGTTGAGTAAATTAAAAGAATTTCTCTGTGTGATTTATTCTCATAAGTGATTTATTTTCTATTCTTTGTTTAGTGGATGCATTAGGATAATAAACACATTAGTGATAAATTGGTCATTTAGAGAATTTTTTGCTTATTGACATTAATCGAAAGTGCATTAGAGAGATTGCTTAATGAAACAATGGAAGGGTCCACTGATCCGTTCTTCCAGCGTTTCATCCTGCAAGCTCAGCTGAACTGTTGCACAGTCTCTAATGTAATGCTAATTACTACCAGATGAAATATTACACAACAGGCCTTGACGTCTTGAGTGGCAACTGAAGCCCATAAATTAAGGTATCACAAAGTCACAAGAAAATTGTTAACAAGGAAATTGCTAAATTTTTGACCCACATAGCACTGAATATCCCAAGCAAGATCCAAAAGGAACATTTACAAGAAACTTGAAAACCACCTTTATGATAAACTACAATATAATACATGGTTTATATCAGCTGTACTGTAAAGAAAGATCCTGTAAACACACAAAAGAAAATCATTCTTCTAAAGATTGGTAAAGAAAACCATATTTTAAAGCAAAACACAGAATTTTGTCTGCCTATACCTATCAAGTCCATCCTGGTAGTCTTACAGCTGAAGCTAATAATAACACTTTATTACACTTACAATAAGATGAAGTTAAAATTAACTAAGATTAATAAATTTTGTAGAATTATTGTTCATAGTTCATGTTAACTAATAACTAATGTGAACTAACAATGAACCTTATTGTAAAGTGTTACCATAATAATTTCTCAAACAGAAAATGATACAAATTAACCTCATCAAACGACAGATAACAAAAAAAAACATGATAGATTAGTCCTGCATATTTGCAAAGTCATAGTAATGATCATACTTGATAAACAAGCTCCCACTGAGAAAAAATTCAGTGATGATATTAGAGCAATGTGATTGCCCGTTATGATCACAAAAAAACATAATAATACAGAACAATGCAATTAGCAGCACACATGAGTGACATTTATTCCACATTGTCATGTGGTGACAAAATGTGTCACAAGTCAACAGCTCAGTTGTGTCAGCTAAATGATTGACATTTACTTAATGAATTCTGGCTGGAACTTTTTTTTAATTTACCATTTATCTCAGATAATTGCACCCGCTGTGCTAGAATATATTTAAAATCTGTGCTGATAGAGTTGAATAGCAGAAAGTTATTTGCATGAAAATTAAAATTATACAACAATGTCTACAAAATTTTGAAAGTTTTCTTATCTTGCTTGCTCTGTCACACACACATAGACACACATTCTCTCATCTGAATACTGCCTCAACCTAATATTAGCACTCTGAATAGTTTCAAAGATTGGCAATAAGCCGTAATTCCCCAGCTACTGGGTGACACAATGGTCCCATAATTCCACAGATCACAGCTGTGACTTGAGCTTCCTCTTTTGGGATATGATACATACGAGTAGTGATCATTTATGCTTAGTCTGGCTTTGAAGGAATTGTCTGATCTATTAATATTGTTTTGAAGTCAAAACATAATATTTTCCAAGTAATTGTGCGGAAATTACGCTTTATTAATCAAAACTCTGTAAATTTGCATGAAAAGGAATAAAAGGTGAGTTTTACTCCCTCTAGTGTTCTTTTTAAACTGCAGTGATATGTACTTATTCATACATATTTTGTGCCTCGCTAAAAGTGCACCCCGGGACTTTTATGCCATGAGACCAAGTAGGATATTACGCAGCCCCTGAAAATAGCCTCCAGGTACTGTAAGATAATGTAACATTGGTTTTGTTATATCCTTGCAGCCGCTGCAAAGTTCCTTGATTATTACGCCAGAATGAGAGCATAACAGAAACCCAGAAAATTGCTTTCCATTTTATGTCAGTCTTAGTACACAATGCAAGTACTGAAGTGTCACGTTTTAAATAGGAAAATTATCGAAACTTTTCAGTCATTTTTGAGCGAGATGCTAATGGTCTAATCAGAGTCAATTATGTATGCTAAGCTACAGCTACTTCCAAACCCGGAGATTGGCTAAATGGATTCCAAAATCGTAAAACTTAACTGTATATTAAAGTCAATAGTGTATTGTGGCGTATTCTTTTAAACGTCAGATGGAACTTTGTTGTTGACCAGACTTAAAAAAATGCAAAAAGTTGAATATGTCCCTTCGCTTCAGATGACCAGCACACAACACAGTGATGTAGCCACAGGCAGGGACACTCAAGGTTATGTTATGTGAGCAAACAAACACTTGACTAAAAATGAATTGTGTTTTTTAATAGTTTGTTAATGTGTGATAATAGCAATAGTATCCTCAAGGACATCACAGGTGGAACTGGCTGAGTTCATCTCATGCTCAGGATTTAATGGTTCGTACATTTGTACAAGCTTGGGGCAAAGTTGTCGCTTCTATTTACATTCAGGAAATGAATTGTGTGTTTGTGTGAGTGTGTGTGTCCCATGCCCTCTGTGTAGGAGACAGACGAGGAGCTCATGGTAACAGCCCAGAATAGAAAGTGCAGCGTCATTGTGCTGAGCTGTGTGGGCTGGAGCACTGAGTGTGCAGGTTTGGGGTGACATTGGCCTGAGCTGAGGTACACTCTGCATTGGGATTGTGTTTCAGAGAAAGAGGAAACAGAGAAGGTTGTGTGGAAAGGGCAGGTGGGGGGTTGTGGAGGTATCCTGTGGAACACCTGACAGTGCAGAACCCAAGGAGGTCAGTAATACTTAGAGAAAGCTACACGTTAGCATTCACATTCAACTCAATGCCAATGCTTTGGAACCCATGAAAAATGAAAACCTTAAAAACGTTTCCTGCTTTCGGGGGTTAATTTAAATAACCTATGCAGCTCACAGTGCAATAGTTTTATCTTTTTACCATACCAATAGCATGTACTTTTTTACATTTTCAATTACTTTTTGAGATATTTTTTTGTCTTACATTTGACACAGATCTAGATTTTCAAATTCGTCCGTGTTTTACGATGTGGGTACATTATACGATTATTGTACAATATTTATACTACCATTTTCTACGATTTGTCTAAACCCCAGAGACGGGTAGGGAGTGAGGTTGTATGAATATGTAAAATATGTATGAACTGCTCTGAGATCGGCCTGCACTGTAAAAAAAAAAAGAAAATCTGTAAACCAGTAAATTAAACAATGCACACTTATACTAAAATCTATTTTGTACCCTTAACATACTGACAAGCACCATAATAATAGTGGTAAAAGAGAGCTACATCAAGAATATTAAGTCATCACAAGTAGCTTTGCAACAAGCAGAAGTAAGTACCTGAAGGTTACGACCAATTGTAGCTAGCTTCATTAAAGCAGTAGGAAAATGTCTTTACTTACTTTAATTACTTCTCGTTTCTCATTGGTTCCCACTTTTTTGGGAACGGAAATGCTTTAAAATGGCAGCTTTGTCAGACTAACTTTGCTCGCGAAATAAAATGTAGCATTACAGGAGGTATAGACCAAGGCTACAAATGTACATAAATGATAACAAAAACTATTAAAAACATGGTTATTTAAGCAAAATACTTTGAAATGTGGAGTGTCACGCAGGGAATTTTGGGATTATCAGTTCTTGCCTGTAAATTTTACATTAATTTGTTCTAATTACTTCAAAAAACTTTACTTTAAAATGTATAGTTAATTTTGGTTAGATGTTTTACAGTTTTAAAATGTTGTTAATTGTTCAGCTTTTAGAAGTAATATATATAGTACAGGAACCTATTCATAGTTTGTTTTTTTACCATTAAAATTACACTTATTTTTTTACAGTGTGGATTTTCAATGTTAAAGTATTAAGCAATTCTGAAAAAAAAACTATGATAATCTAAACAAATAGTACAATTAATATGAACCATGTATTTAATGTGTAAAAATGTGAACCTATATTAGTCAAAATATGGGGGCAGTAAGGTTTTATTTATTTTTAATAAATTCAGAATGTGATATATTGAAGACTTTTACATTTTAAAAATATCTAATATATTTAAAATAAATGCTATTCATCAAATAACTAAAACTAAGAAATTAAACAAGCCATGATCGCAGCACATAGGAATAAACAAAATTTTTAAATATTTACTAATAATTACAATTTAATAATAAAATGTATTCATATTAACCTTTGTAATACTGAAATCAATCATCTTCAGAAATATTAAAAATGTCATTTCCACTAGAATTTCCACCACAGAATCCTATTTAACACAAAACATGATTAGCAGCTATCATATAACACCCTATGCCGTATTGCATAAACAGTGTCTGACATTGTAAGTAAATTAATTAATTCATGATTCATTTAATTAGCAAGACTGAGAGACTTATTTTTAGAGAGTTTATTAAACTCCACTTATTTCTTCAAGCATACAGGGCTAAAATTACCTATAGTTAAAAAAAACACTTTTCTATTTTCTTTGCAAAAAAAAAGTCACAATACACAACTATATGGCCACCAGAAGATAAAAATGCTCTTTTGCAGCCAGATGGTGTAGTTACAGTGTCGACCAGTCAAACTTTGACCCCTTTAGTAGAAACTCTTAATCTCAACAACAAAAAGCTGGCTTCCTCCAGTACTTTGAACTCAGACACCAAATACTCAGCTTCCACTCACTCAGAGTCTCTGCTCTGAAGGTTTTCAATTAGTATAAATAATGAATCTAAATGAATAGCGCCCGACATCTCTGGTTGAACCTAATCAGTGTAATATGTTTTTACTGTTGCCCTTGAGCCAACTTGTATCAAATTATTGTCGGAAAGGAACATCGATTAGCCGGAACGGTGCTGAAATATGGCGTGATGGTCACTCAGTAGAGGGTGTAATTTAACAGACCTCAAAAGTCATTTTAATGTTTCAATAGATTGTGAATGACCCACTCCCTGTGAAACCCAAATGCCCTCCACTTTAGCTTTAGATTGGATGTACACAAACATCTCAATCATGAGTAAAAAGGCCTAACAGAGCTGAACTATTATCTTCACATCTTAAGTATTTCACACTTGATGTGCTCTCCGCATTAAATAAACAGCTTTCATTCCTTTTTGTTTCTTTGGTAAAAGGCTGTACTGAGCAGAAGATACTGCAGCAGCTCATGTGTTTGGTTTTTAATACGAATGCTGAGGTTTCATCTTCTGTGATGAATAGGAAGTAGAATAGCTGTAGATCGATTGTGGCCACGCTGGCCATACGCTTGCATTATGTGGTGACATATAAAATGGTTACTATATTAAATCAAATCATTTATGAACACAATTAGTAAATTCTTTCTTCACCAATGTGCTCTTGACTTTTTATAAAAATAATTAAAATCTCATTACCACCTATTAACCTGTCACATCTTATTACATCCCATTCAAAATCCCCTTTTAATATAATTTTCATTACCATAACTATAATGGAGATGGAGAAAAGGTTTTGAGTTTAATTTCAAGCACTTTGTCAACAGCTACTTAATCCATCTATCTATCAAAAATGTATGGGGATTTGTTTTTTATTTCTTACTATTAAAACTATGCAGTCAATGAAACAGAATGTGTAAAAATGAAGCATAGCTTTAAGTTCTGGGAGGTCACTGACTCTCATCCCAATCTATAGAAGTCGAGCACCTTTCTAGGCATCCATATATAAGATCCTTCAGTATTACCAGCAGTTTGTACATTACTTGATAGCTAGTATATAATAACACAGCCTCACTCCAACACGTCACATTTTGAAGCTTGGTTAAGACCCTTTTGCGTCACTTTTTGAAGCTCAAGGTACCCCTTTTTGGTCACTTTTTGATGTTGTCACGCCCAGCTGAAGCTGCCAGCTAAAGACTGTTGATGGCGCTCCAGCTCTCTATGAACTCTGTGTTTTTTGTGTCTGTTTTCTTATCCAGACTCCATTTCCCAGAATGCCCCTCTCCCCCACAGCTGTTGCTAGTTAGGTTCTATCATTCAATCAGTACCATCTGTATAAATACCGGTCTGTTTGTCTGTCTAGTCATGGTTCATTTTCACTGTCATCCCAGCTCTAGCCTGTTGTCTGTATTGTTGTCTGTATTGTTGTCTGTATTGTTGTCTGTATTGTTGTCTGTATTGTTGTCTGTATTGTTGTCTGTATTGGTGTCTGTATTGTTGTCTGTTTCTCTGTTTGGATTTACCTGTTGCCGACCTATTGCTGTTTCACGGATCTTAGCCTTGCCTTCTACTTCGGACACCGTTTACATGGTAACTGACCTTCGCTTTGGATACGGATTATTCTCTCAGCCTACGTTGTTATGTTTGCTGGTGTTTGAGATTGTCTGTTTTGAGCATGAGTCTGAATAAACCTTCTTCGCATATGAACTCGCACGCTTCTCACGCCCTCATTCATGACAGATGTGAAGGGTCCTCCGCGGTTTAAAATAGGAATCCCTTAGCATCAATACGCCAACGTAATATTTTTTTTTTACATTTTAAATATATAGAGGTGTGATTTATTTTTTTTTTTTTCAATGAAAAGTCAAAACTGAAATATCACATGGTTTATATAGTATTCAGACCCTTTGCTGTGACACTCATATATTTAACTTCGGTGCTGTCCATTTCTTCTGATCATCCTTGACGTGGTTCTACACCTTCATTAGATTCCAGCTGTGTTTGATTATACTGATTGGACTTGATTACGAAAGCCACACACCTGTCTACATAAGACCTTACTGCTCACAATGCATGTCAGAGCAAATGAATCATGAGGTCAAAGGAACTGCCTGAAGAGCTCAGAGACAGAATTGTGGCAAGGCACAGATCTGGCCGAAGTTACAAAAGAATTCTGGTGCACTTAAAGTTCCTAAGAGCACAGTGACCTCCATAATCCTTAAATGGAAGATGTTTGGGACGACCAGAACCCTTCCTAAAGCTGGCCGTCCGGCCAAACTGAGGTATCGGGCAGAAGAGGCTGTGGCTGAGCTCCAGAGATGCAGTCGGGAGATGGGAGAAAGTTGTAGAAAGTCAACCATCACTGCAGCCCTCCACCAGATGAGGCTTTATGGCAGAGTGGCCTGACTGAAGCCTCTCTTTAGTGCAAGACACATGAAAGCCTGCATGAAGTTTGCTAAAAAAAAACACCTGAAGGACTCTTGTTGGAACTTGTTGGCCTTAATTCTAAGTGATATGTGTGGAGAAAACCAGGCACTACTCATCACCTGTCCAATACAGTCCCAGCAGTGAAGCATGGTGGTGGCAGCACCATGCTGTGGGAATGTTTTTCAGCTGCGGGGACAGGAAAACTGGTTGCAATCGAGGGAAAGATTAATGCGGCCCAAGTACAGGGATATCCTGGATGAAAACCTTCTCCAGAGTGCTCAGGACCTCAGAGGCCAAAGGTTTGCCGTCCAACAAGACAATGACCCTAAGCACACAGCTAAAATAATGGAGTGGCTTCACAACTCTATGACTGTTCTTGAATGGCCCAGCCAGTGCCCTGACTTAAACCCAATTGAGCATCTCTGGAGAGACCTAAAATGGCTGTCCACCAACCTTTACCATCCAACCTGACAGAACTGGAGAGGATCTGCAACAAGCAATGGCAGAGGATCCCCAAATCCAGGTGGGAAAAACTTGTTGCATCTTTCCCAAAAAGACTGTATTAGATTGGCTGTATTAGATCAAAAGGGTGCTTCTACTAAATACTGAGCAAATACTTAGGACCATGTGATATTTCAGTTTTTCTTTTTTTAATAAATATGAAGAAATGTTAACAATTCTGTTTTTCTGTCAATATGGGGTGCTGTGTGGACATATGGACTTAAATTATTTTAGAAAATGGCTGCAATATAACAAAGATTGAAAAAATTATGGGGGTCTGAATACTTTCCATACCGACTGTACATAGGCTAAATTAAAAAAGGAGAATAAGGGAGAGTAAATAATACACAATCAGGTTATCAGTACAGTAACTGTATTACATACTTTTAAAATGTAATACAATCTATTTACAAGTTCTTAATTTTTGTAATCTGATTGCATAATTTAGATTACATGTAATAACTTACTTCCCAGCACTGTGCATTGATTACTTGAGCTTCTGATAAATAGCCTGTTGTGGAAGGTTTGATGGTTTAGTCTGACTGGCTCATATCCCTGTGAAGAGGAGAGAAGTTGCTGAGGGTTTTAGTCATGCTGCTTGCATCTCCATTCTGCCACAGCATGAGGTCAGGAATCTGTTTGATGTCTGCCTGACGTATTTCACTGAGGCCCATGATCAAAGTCAACAATCGTGCAACTCTACACCATTTTGGTCTGTGCAGAGAGACATTTATATGTCAACCGACTGTACCTGTGCATCTGAAACCTTTTGTGGGTTTGAAAAGCATGCACATAATGACAGTACATTGCCATTTTCACATCAATTTTATTGTCTACCCAAAATCCAGTCATGATTTGCACCCTTATGTCTTTCAAAACCTGTATTACTTTTTAAAATTTATTTTGCAGAACGGATATTTAAATCAAAATCAAATTCTGTTCGGTGATATAATTACACCTCTGTGGTGATCATTCATAGTTATAGATTTCTATTATGTCACTGAATATTAAATCGGTAATACAACTGAATTTATTAACTGAGCCATACAGACCAACTGTATCGTCTTCATTGTTCTGTTGATGGATCTTGAAATTATTTTGACATTCACTGTTCCCTCTGCACTGCCACATGCAGATGCACCGTCTGCCACTGTGCATGACTCACTGTCCCCTTCCTTTCATCTGCGTACATAATGGATGTCCATCTGTGAAACACTCATAAACAGAAGAAGGAGATGCAGATGTTAGCAGGACAATGCAGATGGCACACATCACTCTGGCTGTCATTGCACATCTGCCCTGCTGGCCTGCGGGCCAACCGCATCAGAGCTAAAAGAGCTTCTCTTTAGATGAGGGTGCCAAGAGCTTTTGAAAGTTATTAAAGATTGATTGAACTTTATTTTTAGTGCTTTCTGTTTTATAGTAATATTCAGGATGGGTGATTACTGTTTATTTGCAAGCAGATTACAAATTAAGCACCCACTGAATGCTTCATTGTGCTGCTTGCACTAATGACTGAATGCATTAATGATCGTTGTTTGGCAAAACAGGGATAGTAAATATTTTCCTTTTGCTTTCAGAACAAAAAAAGAGATCTACATCAGTGGATTCATTTTTGTTATAAAAAACACAACAACAGGTAGGCTATTTTTACATCTTTGTTTACTTTATTATCAATTTCAGTATTTTGTATATCCTACTGTTCACACAAGCAAAACTATGTATAGCCAAAGGTTGCCTTCAAATGTATATAGAACTATTGTAATTATCATTTACTAGGAAACTGGACATAAGCAGCCTCATATTTACAGTCATATTTTGGAAACATAAACTGGAAAACAGTGAGAGATAAGATAAATTTGACACCCACATTTCTGAGGTGGGCAGGTCATAAAACTGAAACATGGTGAAGGAGAGAAACATAGTAGTAGGTTTATAGTTTTTTCCCCACATCGTCTACAAGCTTCAGTCAAAACAGTTTTGCGCTGTTTTTTGATGCTCAAGGTACCCCTTTTCAGACACGTTTCGACGTGAGGGGTCCTCCGTTGTTCAGCTGTTTGGCTTAATGTAATGTAATGGTTTGCATGCATATATACATTTATTACACATATTTTTAGTTTTATTGGAGCACCAAACCCCAGCTCTACCCTAAACCTACCCACCTCTCAACAATAAACACACACACACACATGCAAATGCAGTTACTGTACAGGTATTTATTGCACAAACTCACCATAAACAAGCAGTATAAATACATTACAAACAAGTCGTGTCACACTCCAAGTCTTCTGAAGCCATACGAAGTCTTTAATTGAAGAAGAGAGTAAAACACAAGATTTTAATCACTAAAACTGATCCGCTCCGTTAACACGTTCGTGTCTGATTCAGAAAACGTACTTGCGTCCGGAAGTATGACGCAATCGATCACGAGATACACAAGAACCAATAGTATTTCACAACAGCATGACACAATCGATCACGAGACATGCAGGAGCCAATGGCATTTCACAACCAACGTTGACGTAAGGATTCTTGAAGCGCATTGTTTGAAATGGCGCTGATTCGCTCACAGACTGCAGCAGCGCACAGGAAGCACACGAAAAATGGAGACAGCGACCGCGTCTATTCCTCTCACAAATCAATCGTTTTGCATCTGTCATACTGTCACACTCACCTGTCCCAGGATCAGTGCCTATGGAAAGCACACAATCACCTGATTATTAACACCTGTCCGTCATCAGCCACTCTCCTTAAAAGATCGCTCAGCCAGATACTCGCTGGCTGAGCTCAAGGTTAATACGCCTTCTCTTACCTGAACCTTTCGTGTACCTGGCAGATCGCTTATGTGAGGAATTACTGTGGTTTGAGAAACTTCACTGAGGAACTGTTGAAAGACTGAGTATACTTACCTGTGGAGTTATATGCCTCCTTGCTCCTTACCTGTGGATATACGTACCAGCGGAGTACCTGTTTAAGTTCTTCACCTTTTAATTACCTGCTGAAGTGATTTCTGTGTTTGAGCACAAATAAACTCACCTGTTAACTTGAATACCTCGTGTCTGTCTTCTCTGAGCGTGACCGCATCAGAAGACTTGGAATATTAATATCTTTCAAATAATTGATGACGGTGGTTGTATCTGCCTGCTATACCTTGTGTTTTATTGACAGATGTTAGGTTTAGGATACAACTGTTTTGACTGTTTACATTGAAAAATCACACCCCTACGTATATGCAATAATGCCAATGTTTTTACCCAATATATATTTTAATTATGAAGTTAAAATAATAAAAGTAATATTGCGCCAGCATATTGACGCTAAGGGTTTCCTATTTAAAACAACGGAGGACCCCTCATGTCGAAAAACGACGCTAAACTGTTTTGACCAAGCGTCAAATAGTGACGAGTTAGAGTGAGACCGTGTTGGTAGTACTGTGAAGTTTCTTTGTTTTCCCCCACATCAACTACACTGTAACTTTTGGTGCTCTAGCGGCTAATAAACTGGGTGCATTTCACGGAAGAACATTGTTGCCGAAGCTACTTCTCTCTGTTTATGGCTATGGCGAATCTACCCTAACCAGTCTAAATAGTCTGAATATAAACCGTTATTATAGATGTACTGTAGTGTTTGTACTTTAAGTCAGCATCAATGTTATTCTACAGTTAGTTCAGGTTATGGAATAAGATTGGACAGGTTATATACATTAGTTCAGCCAGTAGAAGGCGACAAGTGACTGTTACTATTAATAAATTAGGTTTCCAATTCCTGGAAAACGTATATTTATTTATTTATTTATTTATTTATTTTCACTTGATAACCAGTGTAGAAGTTTGATTCTGAAGAAAACAAGAACTACTGGGTTGATCTTTATTAGTCCATTTACTTTAGTTTAGTTTAGGTTTTATGTTTGTTTTTCAGGCAAAAGAAAAAATGTTCGTCATTTCTGCAAACCTGTTTTAGTGCTATAAGACCATTTTGGTAGTTTTCTGTAAGGACGCATTTAGTGGATTACCTCAGACAATATTTTCATTTGATTCCAAAGAGAAATGCAGTGTTCTGCTGTGTATGCAGTAAAAGGTCATATGAATTCAAGAACGAATGACAGCCACATCAGTTAAACTGTCAACATGTCAGCAGTAACCTTTTGGAAGAAAAATATGAAATTAGAAAATTGAGGAAATATTTCAGAGCAGCCGAGTGTGCAATCATTGCTCATTAATGAAGACCTTAAACCATCTAGAGCTTTTAATTTGTAGAGGCCAGACAGCAGCAGAGGAAAGCGTCTGTGAGAAGCAAATTGTTATTCCCGTCCACATGTGTGTGTTGAGAAATTGTTTGCATGATTTTATGGACTTTGAAAAGGTCAGTGTAGATACTTCTCACAGCAAATATAAAGTGAGGATACTGAACAGCACATTTACCGTGATTTTAACAAACAGATGTGTTTGCCTTACAGGTGACTTCACATATGATGGATATATGGATTATTTGTAAGAAAACTCATATGATTCTCCAGAAATGCATCACAACAACAGACAAACACGCTCTGCTTAACCACTTGAAATGTACTGGAACATATTTGTGATGGTTAATAACATTTCCCAGCAGAGTAATGTCACACATTTGTGCTTTAAGAATAGTTTGACATCACCATCAGACTGACAAATTCAATAGGGTTTCACGCTGACCCAGAGAGACGATGTTCCATGCAGGGCCATCTGCCAACTGAAGCTCAGCAGAAGTTGGGTGATGCAACAGGACACAAAACCCAAAGCACAGGAGTGAATCAGAATCATTCGGAGAGGTCCAGTCGCAGTCCTGATGCTTTGGCATGAGCTCAAGAGAGCATTTCACACCGAATATCCCAAGAATATTGCCAGAATTAAACAGATTTGTCGGTGCAAAAACTCTTCCTGACCACACTGTGAAGGCCTGTTCTGCAATTATGTCAAATTTTGGTGGAGGGTATTGGTGCCAAAGGGGGTTTAATCAGTTATTAAATCCAAGGATTTTGTTCATGCTGCACACAGAAGACACAAAAACATTACTGGCTGGTTTTATTTAGTTTAAGCCATCTGTGTTCCTTTAGCTGAAACAGCATGCTGTAACAGTATGGGTTTGATCTCTATAGGGAAATTTATGAACTGAAATGTATGAATGCATTTTAAATATACCTTAAAGCAGGGTTTCTCAGGTTGACAAATGATTGTGGGTTTATGAGGGAACTGCCAGTTTATCAGTAGAATTTGTGAGTGAAATTTAAATGTAACAAATATTTTATTTCATATAAAAATTATTAAAATCGAAAAAACTAAAAAAATATTTTATGTATGTCGTGTGACCTTTAGTGATGTTTTGCAAAAAACAAGTTTCGGGAGGAAGCACTAAACGAATTGATCACGGCCGGCATCTAATAAATCCCCTCGTGACACCTGCCCAATCAGATTCTTCCTATCTATTATAAATAACCCTGTTTCCTTTGATTCTGCTTTTCGTCTTTCGTGCATCCCTCCTCCAACCCTTCTCCACCTTCTTCTTCCTTCCTTCGTGCCTTCCTGCGGGGGGGGCATGCGGGGACCGAGCCGGACACCGAGCTCTTGCCCTCGCTAGGGTTCAAACCACTAGGGTTCGGGGTCCGCAGTTCTCCCGGCTCGCCCCCCAGACAGCACGACAAATTTGCTTTATTCTTAGCATGATGAGGAGGCGCAAACTCTTGAAACAAATATCTGAGAACTGTAAACATGCAAATTTGTTGTTGAAATATTATATAAATGTCACACTTGGTTATAGTAAACAATGCACAAAGACAAAATATTCAAGAAAACAGTCTTTAGTTTCACCCAAAATTCTGTCATTAACTCAGAAAACACCAGGAAACAAAGAAGAAAACACAAACAACAAACTCAGGAAACACCAAGCTTAAATAACAAGGAGACCTAATGAGATAATTAACAGAAAATGTTAGTGGATACAATAGATGATCAAATCATGACAGGAAGGCAGAATAAATGAATACAAAAAGAAAGAAACAAAAACAACCTGACAATAAATGGTGAAATAATTCTATAAATCTCAGTAGGTACTTCAAGTACATTTTAGGTCAAACATTTTAGGTCAAAAGCTGACAAAAAGTAGTTTTGGAATCCTTGCCTTAATGGAAAAGTAACGTTTTTGTTCTGTCAGGTTATTGCAAACCTGTATGACTTTTTTTTCTTTTCTGTGGAACATGAAAGAAGATGTTTAGTGTTTTGGTTTTTGGTCCGTATTATTCATCAATTGTAATCCAGTGATTTTCAATGTATGGTAGAACAAGTTCTTCAAAGTATCATCTTTTGTTTTTTGACGACAAAGAAAGTCATACAGGTTTGGAGCCACATGAAGGTGAATAATGAGAGTACTCATTTTTGGATGAGCTCTTCAAATGCACCAGCATCTGATGAATGCACAAATATAGAAATGCAACCATTAGGAACAATTCATGCATAAATGCAGGTAAATATTTCTCTCTTTAAGCCTCATTTGCATTACATATACGCTAACCAACACATGAAGGATGGCTCGCTGATAGAAACCAGTGTTTTAGTTCTAAAGGTCAAGTATTGCAATTTTTATTTTGAAATAAAATGCTGTTGACCAGCAGTTGCTTCAGATAACTTGTCAATTTTGTCTCTGTTAGGTTTGAGCTGTCAGAACATAATGATGCTTTCCCGCTAATGTTGTTTTCATGCAGGGCATACCGCAAAGTGCTTAGATATGAAGATTGCCCACCGGGGATTGTTATGTGTTTTCATTACATATATTCCCATCCTCAGATCTTCCTCATGAGTTAACAACAAAGGAGTGTTATCTACCAAGGTCTGAGACATTCTCTGGGCCCCAAACGATAAAAGTGATGAACTATAATGAGCACTGAAAGTGTTTGGACAACAAGCCTTTGCTGTGTACAACAGCTCATTATATTGAAATGACCTGGTAACACCACCACCACATGTATTCTGTGAGCGTCAGTAATTTATTGAAGCGCTGGTATACTGTGCATGACTCTCCATACATTGAATAAGAGAGATAGCGTGTGAGCAGCATGCACTGCTTTGAGACTATAGACTCAACTGCATCTCATGTGTTTGTAGATTCACAGCTGTCCGTGATGTTGAGGTGCTGTGTGGTACTGAAATTCTATTTGTAAACAAACTTTTTTTTTTTTTTATTCAATCTGTTTAATCGGTTTGCAGATTGCACTGAATGATTCATTCGCTAAGTGGACTTGTAACTCTTCTTGAGTCAAGTTAGTGATGGTCATGTTTTCATGTGTGACTCAAAATTCAAAATTCGGACTGAATTGTAGTACTGACTATTCCAGTCCAGTCTTACAGCAATTCGTACATATTTTACGAGGTGGCAAAGTCATATGAACTCATATGAAGCCATAGGATTTTTGCTAAATTGTACATATTTTACGAGTTGCCAATTTGTATGAATTTCGTATGACCTACACCTATCTCCACCCCTAAACCTAACCGTTACTGGGGTGTAGACAAATCGTACAAAATCAGTGAGTGAGGTTGTACAAATTTGAGGTCATACGAATTTGTAAAAATGTGGCACCTCTTACAAATACGTACAAATTGGTAGAGAGACTGTGTTGACTATTCATATTTAGCAATATAAATCATATTTAGGGCATGACTCTAAAATAATTTGTGAACTGCATCTGCTTTAAAATGGCAACCATGCTGTTCCCAATATTTAAATTTCCATTGTTATCCAATATTGTCACACCGTCCTGTATTCACCTGTCTCTCTGTTCTGCTTATCCATGTGTTCCTTTGTTTATATTGTGCCATGTGCTCCATGCCTTGTGTTTACCTTTTTTATCCTCATGTTGTCCCTCATTTGTGACTCCGCCCCGCTCATTAGTGTTCACTCCCTGCCAGCTGTGTGTGTCCAGGTGTTCCCCCATATCCTTTGATTGTGTCTTGTATTTAAACGTGTCTTATTCAATGCCCAGTTGTCTGTCATTAACGCTCATGTGTTTGTCTGCGTTGGTCATGCACCTTCATCCGCCCTTCGTGTCTCTTTGTTTGCCTTATTACATGTACATGTCTCTCTGGATCCGCTGAGAAGCACGGCCGCGACATCACCAGCGCACACCTGTGACAAATATACTAGTAATATGCATGTCAACAAGCAGCTAATTAATAGTGAAAATGGGCCCTTAATATAAAGTGTTACAAAAAACTAAAATAACGTAAATTTACACCCACACTTCAAAAAAGTACATGCATATTTCCCTTTGCCCAGTAGTAAGAACAGCATTCAAAAAGACATTTTGCCTCATGTAATGTCAAGATTAAACTTTATACATTATTTTATTTATACATATTTACACAAATGTAGTTTTTCCTTATTTTTAAAAATATTTATTTACCTTAAGGTCAAATGGCAACCTATATATTTCATGATAATGCAAAAATATGACATCCTTTTATGTCATCTTCCTTAAAAGTCTTTTACTTTTAACTTAATTAAAGCCAAAAGCCTCACTTACAGGGAACGCAAAACTGCAGCCTCTCAGACTATATCCACAGTATTTTTACATTTTCTGAAGAAAACATGCGGCCTGCCAATATAGAACTCACCTTCATGATACAAAGGTGCTCTGAGTTGTTATAACATGCAGTTGCAAGGGTGTTTTTGGCAGTTGCTTGCAGATTCATGTCAAAAATGCCTGCTATAGATAGTCTGTACTAGATGTGGCCGGAGCTTCTATAATAGTGTAACCCTGTAGGATTTTTTTGTCCCCAATTCACACAAAGTTTAATACTTAAAGAGTTTTGAAATAGTGAAGTGTATTATATCTGTTTACTCTAAAAGTAAAGATGAAGTAATTCTAACTCTAATTCTAACACTTCCACAATCTTCCTGTCCAGAGATGTCAACTCAGGTTGAGAAGGATGCAAATTTCACATGGCATTATTCCTTATTCACGAATAGACTTGAATAGATAACAGGCCTGCTGGATTTGAGCCGTTGAATGTGACTGGAAAAATAAACCCCAGATCTCCTACCGAGAGTTAGAGAAGCTTGTCAGAGTTTTATTTATTTCTTTTTTCTCTCCTCATCTTTTCTTTCTCTAGGCATAGTTCTCAGCAGAACCACGTCGAAAATATGTGTGACTATTGTAAATGTTCTCTGTGAAATTGGTTTGGATGCTGATAGGCTGGCAGCTCAACAATGGCCCAAAAGAAATCTGCAAAGTGTTATATTACAATTGAGATGGCTTTTGTTTCTACAATTGCTTTATACTTTTCTCCCTGTTAATTTGGAAAAACACTAACAATCTAGAAGAGCTACGCACATATATCAAGTTTGTATTTTATTGCCATTTTCGGTAACACTTTATAATAACTACACACTATGAATGATTAGTTAAGCATTAGTAAGCATTTATTTCATCCTTTATAAACCATTGTTCCAACATTATTATGCATTAGTAAACAGTTTACAAGTGCAGCTATAAATGCCTTGTTCTGTAGCATATATATTTGTATTTTCATACTTTATTAATGATCATTTTATCAATTTTTAAATTATTATGTTATTTACAAACCAGTTATTTAGGAGTTGTCAGTGTTTAATAAGAACATTTAGAAAGTCTATTGACCAGTGATTAATAAATTATTAAAAGTTACATTAATAAATCTTATTATTTAGACTCATGATAATAGTTGTTTAGTGTGTTAATACATGCTTTATTAACACATGTTCCTGCTGTAATTCATGATTAAGTCAGGAAGTTATAAAGCATTTAGTAGTTGCCAGACGTGTTTTTTTGAGCTCATCTAAAGTGAGGACTATTTATACCTTTTAAAGCATTTATAAATTCTCATTTATATTCTAAACAGCAAAGTTAAACAAACACAATACAGAGGGATACAGAACAGACATATTTTTTAAAGATGTAAAAAATGTAATCGTTGAGCTGTACACTTGATAAATAAAAAAACAAACCTTCAGTTTCATAGGGAAAAAAAGTGTACAATTTTATATTTTTTTGCTTCTTGATATTAATAGTTCTGTGTTGTTAGTTTATTATTTCTATTGGGAAAAAAACTCTCCTTTGAGAGATAAATCTCCTTTGCACATTTAGATATGCTTATAAATCAACAACAAGGCATTTATAGCTGTATTTATAAACTGCTTACTAATGACTTACTAATGATTACTATTGGAACAATGCTTTATAAAGCATGAACTGACGATTTACTAATGCTTAACTAATGATTCATAGTGTGTAGTTATTGTAAAGTGTTACCCTATTTTCTAATTAAAAGAGCGTCAGTGCGGTTTAACTAATTAAAATAAATCTGTTTTGAAGTGTGCACTCTGCAAATGATATTGTGATTTTTAAAGATGTTTGGTACAAGATTAAAACATCAAGACATTTTTTTTCGTCAAGACAAGTCTTGTTCTGCCATATGCGAATTTTAGATACTGTCAGTTCTGAAATGCAAATTCAGATTGGATGTGAATGTACAATTAGTTTGTTTATGCTAAACGGGCGCAGTTGCTGAAAGATCCTAAAAGGCTTCTCAAAGCTGACCCTCTGTGAATTTCAATATGAATGATATAATGACTTGCAACCACAGAGGACCGGTCCGTTTGTTTCACTGCGTATCATGCTTGAGCAAACTCTGTATTGAAGGGTGGCAGAACTTTGAACTTTTGTGCTACTTTCAAGGACAGCCATATGCTTTCACATGAATATTAATCATTTCTCTGTGGGGTTTCATATTCTACTGCTTTGACATAGTTGTCACCAGCTGAATTCATCCCCACCCCTGATATCCCCTGTTAACTAAAGGAGGAAAAGCCTTCAGGAGGCCAGCGGGCAGTGCTGATAGCGGCTTGAGGGTGAGTACAGATGGCTGGACCATGACAGGTCCACGGGCGAGGCCTGAGACAGCCCTGTTACACTTCTTGCCCTCAGATAATTCCAAGACATCTGACTTTAGAGCGGATTTCACAGCTGAAGTGTAGATTGGTTTACGCTTATAAAAGCATGGCAATCTCCAGCTTTTTTTTTTTTTCACTGCAGCCAAGGCTGTGATTTGCCTTAACAATGGTTTCCCTTCACAGGTTTGGGCACATGAATCATAATTTCACTTGAAATTGTATTCTTAAAGGAGAAACAGACAATGCAGAGGGCATGCGTGGTTTAAAAACTAGACATACATTTTTGTATTCTCTTGAGCCTAGCATAAAATCTTATCACTTTTAATAAATGAGTATGCTACTTATTCTTGCCATTCCATCTGAAAACCGACATTTAGTCAGACTAAAAGAAATGAAGGTTAAATGATAACTTGTGCTGGAAATTGACCCTGGAAATTGTGATCTATGACAATGTATGTTGAATATCAGTGCTTTTGTGTATGTTAATGAGGAATTTGTGGACAGCATAGCATTATATTTGTGGAAAAAAACGTTTTATTTATTTATTGTTTGTCTTTCTTTATTATGTTTTTTCATGGTTAAAACCAGTGTACAAGTAACGCAAGTTACGTAATAATATTACTTTTTCCAAGTTCCTAGTAAAGTGGTCATAGCCAGGGGCCCCAAGGCTACATTTTGCTGTAGGCCATCCCTCACAACCATGAGGACATCATACGTCAATTTGTATATTTATTACTTCAGTGCGTCATATTATCTTGCTTCTCTGTAGTCACATAATGTAATTTAATGCACCCAAATTCTCAATATAACTGTTTTCACTATAATGTATTTAATGGTGTCTGTTGTCAGAAAAAAGGAATGAATATGAAATAGTGACTGAAATGCACCCCATTATTAGGTTAAACTAGCTCTACTTTACAAGATGTTAATCTGGATTAATATCCTGATTTAATCAAGCCGTTTTCTGATTAAATCAAATACACATTAGATATAGACAAGGGCTATGCTGTGATTTGGCTATATTTACATGTAAAATAGAGTTAGCAGCAATATAATATCTATTTTCACTCAAAGAACAGACGCAGAGAGGGGGGTGTGCGCACTGTGAAAACAAGAACTCGAACGTGCGCGGCACTACCAGAGACTCGCTAAGGTTTGTCAAAGAAGTCGCTAGATTTGTCGTTTGTCGCTTTTTTGGAAAAATGACGCCAAAGGGGTCTGAAAAGTCGCCAAATCGGCAACACTGGACGTGCGTCTGACGTTTATATAGGCTACTAAAGGCGGATTTGCCTCACCCAATCAGCGTCCGCTTATTTAAATGTTTATTTTTAATATGTTTTATTTCTTTCTTTTGACCAATTGGAAGCCATATAAAGCCTGTGCATTGATCCGGCCGTGATTGTAATGCATTACTTTTAAAAGTTACCTTTCCTCAACACTGGTTAAAACTGATTATCATTGGCTAATGTATCATCATACATACACTTAAAAAAATCTGTGCTTGTCAATACTCACTAAAAATTTGGGTTAAAAATAACCCAACTAGTAACCCAACTATGGGTTGGTATAGCACCTTCCCATATGTGGGTTATTTTGACCCAATGAACTGGGTTAAAAGTTACTCAATAGTTGTGTTATTTATTTTATTGATTCACATATATATATATATATTTATATTTATATTATTTAATATATATATAAATTATAAATTACTTAAATTGTAATATAAATTACTTAATAAAACTACATTATACTGTACCACTTTGTTGAAAAATACACGTTTTATTTATATAAATATGCAAACAATATGTTACAATTTAAACAATTACAATTCTTAATGTTACAATTCAAAAGTAAATGCACATTGCTCTTAAGGGAGGACCACCTTCCCCTATCTCACCCTATACTTATTATCCCCATATTGTCCCATGGAGCATTTTACCACTCACAGTTTTGCATTTGCAATGCATCATTAGATGCACCCTGACTGTTTACATGACACTCCACACTAAAATGCCTGCAATATGCAGCTCATAGTGCAGCCATTTTAGTGTAGACTGTCATGTAAATAGTGGTCATTAGATTGGGATCATGCATGTTCCTGTTGGTGTGATTTATGATGGCGCTGTTTGTGTCATTTTATTTGCCTACATGATGGAGCTGTCAAGACTCAGGCATGATGAAAAGCATGCAGTAAGTTGGATCTGCTAGGATTTTCCACTGTCATGTTGAAAGAGCTTGTCTCTCAGAAACTGCTCGCTGGTATATTGCCTGCCTGTGAGATTAAATGTAGGACAAAGACACACTCTTTCTGAACATAAGGCCGACAGGAGTTTCCAAACACTGACACAGGCTCTTATTGCTACTGTTTGAGCCAAAAACGTGCTAAAAAACAGTGGTGCTCCAGTACGTTGTCCGCAAAAAAATATATATATATATATATGTATATATATATATTGATAAGGACAATTAAAACAAATTGGAACCTTTATTTTTAAGATTACATGAAATCATACAACATACAAAACAATTAGTTTAGCACACAAACATTGTAATAAAATTGCAGAAATATTAATATTAAAAATATCTGAGGTAGTCTAAACTAAAATCAATAACTGAGCTAGATGGCGCCAGACATTTTACCATTTTACCTCCACTTGCCCTATTTTAAGGGAACAGCCATTTGTAGTGATGTCCAAAGCCATAGTGGACATTACTGAGCATTACAATCTCATAACGCATTTCAAAAAGTACAACCGATACACACTTGATGGCTAGCCGCTAGGGAATAGAGTGCTGCAGGCATGATGCATTTTTGTAGGTCAAACCCCAGAAAGCAGTCAGCATTTTAGCACTTCCAGTTTCATGGGTCTTCCAGGTCTATGGGTTTTTGTTTAAGTGCTTGTAATAAGGTCTGTGGTTAACACTAACTCAAGATATTCAGACTTTTTATACAGCATAATATACATATCTAATACCCCCTTGGGGTTTTTAAAAAGTAAAAGTGTCTGCTAACAAGTGGATGTAAAAGGTGAAGCAAAGGAAGACAGAGGATGTAAATGCAGGAGTATTGAATGAACAAAACAAAGGACCAGGGTCCCGTTAAAAAACAGTAACTTACTGGCAGCACGGTTGCCAGCAAGTTACTGTTAAATTAATAGTGTCTTGCTGTTGTTGAAATTTACAGTTTGTTGCTGTTTTTGAAAATACAGCATGAAGCTGTTATTTTCTACAAAGCCAGTAAATTGCTGTCAAAATAATTAACAGTTAATTCATGTTTTTTTTTTCTGCATGTTACACTGAGAAATGGACTGCTAATAAAAAAGGTGAAATTATTTTCCTAGATATTTAATTGATTTACTAAAAAAAACACTTTTTAGTACAATGCACAAACATTAAAAATGTAACACAATGCAGTGTAACTTCAAAACTTGCTTTATTATACCTTTGAAAAACAAAAGCTTAATCACACTTTTAATCACAAAATGAGTGGCTGTAGCACAGCAAGTGGAATGACTTGCTTCAGATTGAACTTTTAACTGAATAAATACAACATTCATATAACATTAGAACAAACTAAATGACTCTTTTATAGTTCAATGGCTGAATTATTAGTGAATATAAATTAAAGAAAAAATTAAATGTAAAATGAAGTCAAAATGTAGGTATTCAAAAATGAACACCTGAAAAAAATTGTGCGATTAACACACGAAAAGCATGTTTTTGTCATGAGTGAAGAGTATGTGCAAGTTGTGTGTGTGTGTGTGGTATATCAGTGAATGAGTGTGTTCACTTATATGAAGTCCCACTCAAAGTCCATTAGCTTCTTAAGTAGACTAGCAACCCGAGTGTTGACTGTCTTCTTGTGGG